>CM035108.1:2519248-2967283 GCA_020205505.1 Panax japonicus | reverse complement strand
ACTTCCACATAGTCCTGCTAGAGCAGAAAGAGGTATTACCAATAGCTGCTTCAGGAATTTATCATACATACATTTTGTCGTGAAAAATCCTAGTACGGTAAAAGTCAGCCCAATGATGCTTCCCGCTGCAGCAGCTGCCAGTAATCCTGCTTTTGTCACTCCACCATTTGTACCCCTCCGAACTGGCTGGTGACAATGATGGAAATGGATTAGACCCAGACTCTCTAAGAGCTTCAAAAGTGACTTAAAAACTAACATGTAGTTATTATCTAAGAGAACATATAATAACATGAAAATTTTGAGAAGTCGAAACGGCAAATGAAAATCAAATTCATATATCACTAAGAGAGGCCCTCCAACGATATTTAACTTCTATTAAAGATTGCTTTTCCAGAATACTAGGCAGGACATTGAAAAAGTCATAGCAACAGGCAAATTCTTTTCATTGTGCTGTGGTATAGGATATATAGAGGCAATTATCCACTAAATACAAAACTTAAACTACTGGTTGAATGAAATGCATCAAGCTTGGGATAAGTAAGATTATAAGAAATCAAAAATGGGAAATGCTCATATAGAAATTGGTAGGCAAGTGTTATTAGAAAATGATGCCAATAGGCTATTCCCCCCCCCCCCACCCCCACCACCACCACCAAAAAAACCATAATATTCCACATCATACATAACATCATTGGTTATATTAAGTAGGACCGGGTAAAAGAAAGGTCCTCTTCCATTTAAAACTTGAGATGAGTCTGGAGGAATGGGAGAGACAAATCAGATGTTATCACAGCAAAATTCACCTTGAAGGTTGTAATTAATCGAGGTTGCGCATCACTCAGTATCCCAAGCTCTGAAGACCAAGTGTCTCCATTAGAGCAGGAATAATGTCCAATAATGCCGCCCTATAAGAGATGTTACAAGCATTGATTCTTTCGAGACCAAGCACTTGTCTTCTGATCCTGTCAACTTCCAGAAAATCAAGACTAGAAGAGTTGCAATACCAGCATTGGACAGAACTTGTATCCTGAAAAGAAGAAAGGGAACAGTATATTGATATCAAGCAACAATATATATATATATATATATATATATATATATATATATATATATAACAAAGGCAGACACCAATTACCACACATATATGCGGCATATTAAGCGTTGCATTCTTCTCAAGTCAAATTTATCTTAATCCTCTCTATAGTTAAAGAAATTTAAGATGTAGATATCGTGGCTAACAAGCACATTAGATTTAAGAAAATTGTTCATGAAACCGGCATTGGCTGGAATATACATGAAGGTTGTAAAATAGCCATAGACAATGCAAATTGTGACCAGAATCTTCAAAATTAGTTAATTGAGGCAGTATCGCTTCTCCTCATATATATTTGTTGTTTAATTGTCACACAACTAGTCCTTATTGCTATCCTGCAAACACTGATTAAACTCAGTTCAGAAGTTCATAGAAAAAGTGTGCACTTAAATTCTAAGCCTATAATTAAATAAAGTTCACTTAAACAAGAATTGCAAGTCATATCATGCAGCTTTTTAATAAACATAAAATAAGGACCTTCTGGAAATTCAAAGTAGTTCTGTTATTCGACATCATTTTAGAGATTCAGTTGAGGGTTTTGATGAGAAACTCAAGTTCCAAAGAATATTTGTGTGAATAATCCTAGCAGCCTAACTAACAACGTATGGTGTATATTTCTACATTAATTGAATCCAGTCAAGCAATTCAAACATTTCACAAAAAGTTAGCAAACACTCACAGGCTGCTACACTCTGATATTACTTCTTTTTCTTTCAATTCAGTGGAAATTTTAAACAGTTGACATCAGTTTTATTCTTTGTAATTTTTGATAACGTACAGACATGCTGATACTCATATAAAAACAAAATTAAACCCAAAAAAACCCATGCATCTGTGTGGGAATTAACTAGTCGGAGGATGAAATCATATAAGTACATGTGTAATTATATAGAGAGATAATGAGAAAAAGGGTACCAATTACGTTGACCTCCCTCTTTGTAATCAGGATCAAGTTTTCTCTTCTTCTCATCTCCGAACTTAGTAAGCTTTGAGGAAGAGAAGAAGAAAACAAGCAACATTGCTCCAAATCTAAACTCAAAAATATGAACGATTAATCAGTAATTTCACCGAAATGTCATATAGCATATAGGTATGTAATGTCGGGAGAGAAAGAGATAGACGAAGTGCCTGTAATTGACAGCGATATGAATGGACATGACTACGAAGCCCATAAAAGCGCCCGAAAGGTCAAGAGACTTCTTCTTATAAGCTCCGCCGGCGATAGCCGTTGATATCAACACCGCTATGGTCGGCTGGTTCAGTAAAATTTCCATTTTTTGCCCTCGGAATTCGCCGGATATTTTCTCGCTCACCAGATATCTACCGAGCTACTATCCGGAGGAAGGGAGGGGGAGGTAGATAGCTTTACTAGTACTAAGACGACGGAAATGGAGATTCTGTGCTCTTTTAAGAGTGTGATTTTTTGGATAAATTGTCTCTTTAGTCCCTGAAGTAATGGAAGTTTTCAATTGGATCCTCAAAACTTTTATTTCTACGCAATTTAAGCTCATATATAAATATTACTATATAAGGGCTCTTAGCAGCTGCTCCCTCCGTTCCTTTATAAGTAATTTTAGGGTTGTCCACAAAATAATTATATAACATTAAATATAATATTAATTATTTAAATTAATTTTGTATTAAAAAAAAGAGTATTATTTATTAAGTAAAAAATAACGAGAGAACTAAAATTATATTTATTATTTGGAATAATATTAAAAATTAAGTAATTAATATTTATTTGAAATTCTCAAACGATTTATATTAAAAAACAAAAATAATTTTTTAAAATGACTTGTATTAAAAAATTGATGGAATACTACATAATTATCTTGTCATGTCACATGTGACTATATTTCTCTTAAGTAAGGGTGTAAACGAATTAAGTCCAACTGAGTATTGAGTTGCTCATATTTGGTTCACAAAATTTATCGAAGTATAAAATAAGGTTTGATTGAGGCTCATTTAGCCCGAGCAGTTTGAACTTTTCGAACGAATGTGATTCGAGTATCAATAGAAAATTATAATTTGAAAGTTTCAAATAATTTATCGAACTTTAAAATTTGCTCATATTTGACTCATTTATATTTCGAGTCGAGCTCGAATCGAACTTTTAGTCGAACGAGTACGAATCGAAGTTTACGGCTTAGTCTTAAGGTTAGCTAGATGTCTTTTCATCTAATTAGTGGTGTGCGTGCACATAAATATATGTATTAACGAAAGAGAGAGTGGTGTTGATGTTTCTTTTTTAAAATTGATATTGCACACCATTTTTTATATTTTTACACATCAACTAATATATAAGTCAAAAAATGATGTGAAAAAATCAATTTCCACATTTTTTTTTCTTTTTCAAATGTTAAAAATTATGTAGTGACAAGATTTTTAAATATTTTTCACTTTATAAAACTTATTATTTGAATTATCAATACAAAATATTTATGTCTAAATGAGTCTCATACAGGTTCAAATTTCTGAAAAGAATAACAAAGATTAAAATGAGTTTAAAGAAAAGAAAAGAATCTTGTCTGAAGATGGTATTGAAAATGTTTTAGTAATTTAGGAGTCGAATTGTGAAATCATCAAATATTTCAAGAACCAAGTTATGTTTTGACTTGACTACTAGAATCATTAGAATTCCAGGAATTTACCTACGCATTTCTCACTTGCTGCTACAAATAAAACTTTCTATAAAAACATTGGTGATTATCATTTTAGGACAAAAATCAAACACAATTGTAACTGAATAATTGATGACGCGCCTGATTGGTCTAATCTCAGCATATAGGTATATATATATATATATATATATATATATATATATATATATATATATATATGCACATGATTCTTAGTATATTACAAAGACAAACTGAGCTAAAATAGTCTTATGAAGAAGCAGTACCTACATGGGGATATCTGTTTTTACAAGTATTAACCACTATCAAATATTATCTCTTTTATCATCAGGTACTTCTTTTGTAATAGAGGACCATCATAATTCATCAGCATGAACATGTTCATCTTGGTTTGCTATATGACAGCAATAGCAAGGAGTGACAGTTCATCTTATAAAGCAACTTTTAACTGAGGCCTTCTTCCTGCCCACCGTAAAGCAAAGTAACATATCTTAGGAACGACATATAATGAAGAAAAGGTTTACAAAAATGATGTTAGAGAAAGCAAAACCCAGAATTGATCAATTTATAGCTATAAACAGTCGGTATTTCATATCACGAACTCAATTTATTTGAGCTGGCACTCCTTACTTACAGGCTCCTCATTTATTAAGACTACAGAACTAGAAAATGCAAGTCCTAAACAAGAACACAAACTTGAAAGGATACTACTAAAATATAATAGCAGGAACAATGTTGTAACCAACCAAGTTCCAAACATACTACTACAGGAATCCTTCCAACCTAAATTATCACTCTGATGTTGTAGCTTCAGGTCCCCCTTAATTATTTAGTCTAGTATTTATAGATATCTTCAATTCCATCTAAATAACATTTTGGGAATGGGGCATATTATTTTTCTTCCCTTCAGTTGCAGCTCTCAAATGACAGGTCCCCATATTAGAATAAATAGCATCAACAAGGCATAATAGACGGAGCTAATTTACTGAGTTCTACTTGAAGAGTTTCCAAGAAATGGATTGAACTAAATAATATAACAACTACCATCAGTATCTACTAACTGCAACAGGATTCAAAGATGGGGGACATGAAATACAATACAGTAAATAGACCAAAAAAGAAGTTATAAAAGGAGTTGGCAAATATTAAATTGATTAAATTTGTGTTTATTATTTTACTCAAGATAAGGTGAAACTCACCTTTGACATGATGGCAAAGCACAGCAGAATTAGGGGAATGTCTTGCACTTATGGATGAAGCCTGCAGGGGTTAAAAGCAGAAAATTTACAGGGGAACAGTTGGTCCAATAAATCAAAACAAGGGATTCAACATATAATGTTTTTCAGGTTCGATTAGTAGGCTTGAGTGAGAATTTTTGAATAATGACACCTTAAAAAAAGTTACCTGAGATGGTCAGATAAGATGAAGATACAAATAAAGGACTATGAAACAGTCAACCAAATCTGTCTCGCCCTCGCCCTCTCCCTCTCCCTCTCCCTCTCCCTCTCCCTCTGAATCCCGTTGTACCATCACCTCTAGCATCGTCTCTTTCAAAACTGAACATGTTCATTTTGATATAATCTGCCTGTGTCATACGAGGACCACTTTGTACCTGAACAAATAGGAAATCAATGATACCAAATACTATCAATAATGTTATAATGTCAATTAACACAAAAATGACGACAACAATAATAACGACGACAATGGTCTTTAAAATATCCCCCAAATCCAACCCACCCTTTTGCAGATGTGGCAGGTATCAAAATTGCAGGTCTGTCACGGGGTCATCTCAAATAGTATAATACCAAATTAATCAATTAGGTGGGATTCAAGCATTTTTTATGACTCAATTTCTCTGAAATACTAAAGAGTTTTTAACCGTTTTAGATTTATAGTCCAATCATAAAATAATGATGACAGAAGCAATCGCTACATTATGCAAGGAGACTTAACATGTTGCTCTTCCAAGTCAAACTGGTTTTGAAGCTGGCGTGCAAGATCCTCATCTTGCCTAACATTAGGAATCTCTTGTTTCATCAAAGAGTTTGCAGCAGCTTTTCTCTTCTCCCATTCATCTAAGGTTTGAACAGGTGCCTCTTCCTTTATCAACTTCCCTCTATGCTTTCCACCTCTAGAATAACGATCATCTCGCCCAGTACGACTCATTTTCTGCAAAAGTTTTTGTGCAGCAGCTTGATTTTGAACAGGGATGGATTCAGCCACTGTAAAAGATAAAGGCTACATCAGCACTCAGGAATCGGAATAAAATTTGAATATCTGATAATTGCATTTCGGACCATATGCTACAAAATATGATATTCTGTTAAAGAATACCCAAGCAAGCGATCCAAATGTAATTCATAGATATTTTACTATCCAGTCCAGGTACTGAGACTGAAGAAGTGCATTATAGGTATATGAATCATTATTCATTGACCATTGACAGAACACCTGAATGTTGAATCACTTGATATGTCTATATATTCCACTGTGTTTTACAAAAATCCATACCTTCTTTTGGTCTTGATTCAGAGCAAGGTGTCTTTCCTTCATTTATTTCAATAAGACAAACTGACATCACATCATTATTCATGTTATCCACCTTCAAATCAGAGTGCTGGAGTTTACTGCTGTGCCTAGATCCACAACGACCTTTTTCCACAAAAGCAGGGTCAGAACTCTTCGAACTCGACCCAGAGAACTCTGCAATTTTGTAAGCTTTTGTTAAAAAGTTGCATGAAAACCATACTTACAGTTAGTCAGCAGTTATTAGTTAAAAAATTGGAAGATTATATCATTGATTTAGGCTTTACTTTAATGAAATAAATTATAAAAACTTATGCATCACTCACAATAAGTCATAATATTTAGTAACTCTTCTAGAGAAACTTGGATAAACAACAACAAAAACTCAAATCAGCTTATTTTCTCTGGCCAGCCTAATATTATTAGTCATTTTCTTCATTCAATCAACAAAACTTAGCACTTCTCCAAAATGAGAAGTAACTGACCATAGTCTCTGGTGGGGCTAAAATATATAGTTTGTAAATTAAAAAAAACAGAAGCTTTTTTGATAGAAGAGATAGTACAGAAAGAGAGAAACTAACGAATCACTGCCCGCCAGTATCTATAAATATCAAAAATAACAATTCTAAAAGCTCCCACAGCTTAAGCCCAGAACGCTGCTAAAAATAAAACTCTATCCCAAGTAAGAGGAAGAGAGATGGGTATCATCGAAATTTTCGGCATTCCTTATACTCCATAAAATTGAGAAACAAGAACATCCCCAAATAAACTCGGTTACTTGAAGGCCAAAGTGAACTCTTCAAGGAGTAAGGCGACAACAAATCTACTCAAAAAATTCAAAAAGAAAATTTAACAATCTTAGCATTGCAGCACCATGCAAAAACAGTTGCTCAAGAAACTCTATTTTGCCTGCACATACACAAATTTCCTGCACAAGAATTTATATGGCCTTGGGCCTTGCCTTCACAACAAATCATTATTATTGATACGAGTAAGGACCGCCAACCAAAAAAAGGCTTAATTTTTGGGGAAACTGCCTTCCAATGAAATTAGGGTGAAATCAATAGGATCGCATACGAATAAGAAAATTGAAAAAGGACTTGCAATTTAACACATCAAGTTGTACAATTTGACCTTTTCAATAGATAACATCCTCAATTTTAAAAAAGGTAAAGGCAGAACACAACATACTACGCACTACCCCCAAAACACTTAAAAATATTTAATAATACAAATATGAATAGACATATATTATGTATTTATGAGTACGGTTATACATTCCAAGAAAAACAGCTTCTAGGACTCAATCTCTTCGTGTAAAACAATGCATGAGTTGAGTGTATTAATTATAATATGTACATATGATAGATTTAGAGAACAGGGATAAAGTTTGTAATACTAACGAGAAAATTTTCCTTGCTGAGTTCGACGCAAAGGTGCCCCAACTTGCAACTTCTCAAATGGTGGTGGACCGCCAGAATCACCATTCTGTGATGACTTTAAGGATGTGCGGGAGAATCCTGAATACTTTTGGTTCATCTGCCATTCTTCATAGAGTGAGTGAACTACACCTCCTAATACAGTTATAACTTTTGGATTCAAGCACACGATACCATTATGTATGACACCCTTATTTTCAAATCGGACCTGCAAGAAAAGCAACAGAAGTGAAGCCATAAGCTAACTGAGAAAGGACGCTCAAAGTAAGTTATGTAGCGAGGTTTATTATAATCGATGACATATACAAAACCAGAATGACAAAATTACAGAATCCCATACACCCAGAAAGAAAGGTTCATTATCATCACTGTTGGTTTATTCTTCACAGATCTTTCTGTGACAAAGCAGAGCAGAAGATTATTGGAACAGGTCACAACTAGAAGTTGACTCACCCATAAAATAGGTGTATATATTTTTGCTCTTTCAAATGAGAAGATTTTCAGCAAAAACATTATTTGACAAATTTATAATGGAAGCAGAAAATTATTTTATAAGGTTCGTGTTATTTCCATATTTAAGCACAAAAAACATAATGTTGTTAGCATTTGATCAGGAACTCATAAGAATGTAAGATAAGTTTCACAAATCCAGTATATGCCTTGGGTATTTATAAAGTTATGGTCAAAACTCATTATCCAATGTGTAATACTCCCAATGTTCCTAATTATAAGATCATTCTTGACTTTCAAAAAGTCAATTTGAAACATGATGCAAATTCAAAATTTGCATGATTCATTTAAAGTAATAGAACAACAAATATTATAATTAGTTGCATTTTTAGATAATTTACAATATTAATCGTTATATTCAGTAATTACATGCATCTATATCACATTTGAGTTTGAAAATTTTTCATATTTACAAAAAGTCAATGACAATCTTAGAATTTGGAACGGGGGAAGTATACGTTAAATTCGTCACAAACTATGCTTAACAAAACCTCATTATACCTGTGTTTTTATTTTAAGGATGTTAAAATATATATATATATATATATATATATACACACACACACACGCACATATAAATATATGTAGGGAGAGAGAGGGAGAAAATACATAGCACGAAAGGCTAACCAACTTATACAAATAAGCAATGGTTATATGCATTGAATCCATGCCATGAAATGCCAAATTAGAATCATGAGTGTCCTAGTTGAAATTTTAAACAACCCTATTGATACTAATTCCAAATCCAAGAATCAGTATTCCTAAAAAGAGAAATAATTGTTTTACACACCACAATTTACTTTGAAACTGAGAATACCTTGGTACCAGGAACAATATCATCTGGAATGGAAGGTATATGAGAGTACTCTATAGCAGTTATCTCAGAGTGCCCATCAGTAAGCTTCAATCTTAACAGCCGCCTATTACTTGTATTACCAGCACTTTCAGCTATACTACTTCGAGATATGTCCCTCACTGAAGATATCTATTCAAGGAGATAGTTATAAACAATTTATTCAGCTTAAGTAAATTAAAACAAATCCAGAAAAGCAATATGTTTTGACACTCTACTAGCTAAGTAAGACAAATAAGATCAATAACAACAAAAGGACAAGGTGGAAAAAGAATTATTTTCTCAGTTTCAAAATTTGAGATACCAAATACATTTCTAAAACTACTGACTTTAAAGGAAAACTTTATATTTACAAACATATCCCATATCACTAGCAAATGTAGTATCCGTGGCATAGTAATCTACGTTATATATATATATAAGTGATCACATGTGACTAACTTCATGTGACTTTATATTCTAACAATAAAAATGTATTTAATTTTGGGACAAACTAAAAAAAAATTATATCCCCAATTTTCCAACCGGAGGGGGAGTAAAATTTGGAGTGTACCATTAATTGGATACCCAAAAAATATATAATGATTGGGTATCCAAAAAACAAAATATAAACCAAACCCTAATTACAACACTCAAGACCTCATATTAACCAAGTTTATTCATTGATTAATAAACCAAAACATATCAATACTTACAAATAAAATTTAAGGGAATGTTTGGATTGCTTTTGAGTTTCCAAAGAATAAAACTGTATCTATTGTATCAATAATTCTATATTTTAGAAAATACGAAGTGAAAAGATCCAACAGCCTCCTCTGCAATCAAGCTGATAAATAAAAAGTAAAATTGAAAATAAAAACTCCTAATTACATGGTATTATACAATTGCATGTGTTTATATATATATATATATATATATATAGAGTCCGGATCAGGTCCGGACTCCCGGATTTTATAAAATCCGGACCTTTTTTTTTTTTTTTTTTTTTTGCTTTTTTTTTTTTGAAACAACTAAAAAAAAAAAAAAAAAATTTATGGAACTGAAATTTTTCCATAATACAGTGTTTTGGGCGTGATTTGGATGCCTATAACGAAATATGTCTGTACAGTCTGGGCAGACTGTACATACATTGGTTGGGGTAGGTGTTAAAAACACGCTCAAAACACTTTATTATGGAAAAATTTCAGTTCCATAAATTTTTTTTTTTTTTTTTTAGTTGTTTCAAAAAAAAAAAAAGCAAAAAAAAAAAAAAATTTTTGGGTCCGTATTTTAGGACCAGTCCGGGCGTCCGGACTGGATCCTCTCTGATACGAAGTGAAAAGATCCAACAGCCTCCTCTGCAATCAAGCTGATAAATAAAAAGTAAAATTGAAAATAAAAACTCCTAATTACATGGTATTATACAATTGCATGTGTTTATATATATATATATATATATATATATATATATATATATATATATATATATATATATATATATATATATATATATATAGTGTGCGTGTATGAGTGTGTATATATACATGTATATGTATATAATAACTGCAGTAAGTTGAGAGTAAATGCCTGAAGGACTTTGGGGCCTTGAAGACGAGAGGATTTGGCGCGAAGAATAGAAGAGTCAGGTAAGGACTTTCCGCCGATGGATCTCAAATCCATGTTGCAGAGTTCTGATTCGATTGAATCGACAGTAAATGAATTTCCATGCAGTACCGATTGAATTACAATTACGGGTTTCACCTGATCAATGTCTCCGAAACACCATCCTCTGTTAATTAGGGTTTGTATAACAATCTCTGTAGCAGACGAAGAGGAAGAGCTCTCCATTTTTAGCTAGTTTCGCGCTATCTTCCTCTATTAGTTGGTCTTTGTAATAGAAATATTTCTTGGGCTTTTCTAGTTTCAGTCATTTGGGCTTTGGGCTTATTTATATAATTTATTAAAATAACAAATTTAATATTTCTTCTCAAATGTAATTTACAATATTTATTTATAAGCCTAAATATGGATTAATATCCTGAACTTTTAAATTTTTTCTACTTTAAATATTGCAAATTAAACTTTAAAAAAAAATTCCACTTTGAGGATTGTCTTCTCAATTTTTTCAATTAAGGGATTAAATTTTTAATTACTTTCCACTTTTAGGGGATTAAACTTTTATTACATTTAATTGATAATGTCACGTCATAAAATTGATGGCATGACAGCGACACGTGACTAAAAAAATACTTATATATAATATTTAGTTTCGTTTTTAACATTTAACTATCAATTTAGACGTAATCAGAATAATTAGAAGTTTAATCCTCCAATGAAAAAAAATTAAGAAGACAATCCTTAAAGTGGAAAAAAGGTTTAATCCCCTAATTAAAAAAATTGAGAAGACAATCCCCAGAGTGAAAAAAATTAAAAGTTTAATCTCCTAATTAAAAAATTGAAAAGACATTCAAAATAAAAAATATTAAAATTCCAGGATATTAATCTATATTTATGCCTTATTTATATGATCATTGTGGAGCGTAACGTCTGTATATCATGTAATCTATCCGTTTTAACATATAATTTAATTTTTAACGTTAAACGATGATATATTAAACTTCAAAATTGGTATGACTCATAAAAATTTAGAATGAAATAAATTTTGTTATATTCTATGTAATTATAATTATTATATGAATTAAAATTAAATAAATTTATATAAATTTTAAATTTAATATGTTGTTCACTTTCAAAAATCAAATTGTATTTTAATTTTGAAACGAATGAACGAAATATAAACAAATCTTAAACTTAGTAAGCTATAGTAGCATTATTTTTTTATCTAAATCCTATGTCATTGTGATGTGATGTGATGTAATGCAATATATAGTGTTATGTTATGACATTTAGAGGGTGTTCGGAATAACTGTCAAATCAATTTATAAGTTGTGTTTTTTTTATTCAAGTATTCGAAAATAATTTATTTTTTAACTTATAAGTTATTATTAAAAAGTAAGAAATTTTAACTTTTCAAAAAATGAGTTATAAGTTATTTTAAAATAAGTAGGTTTAATCAAATGTGAAGATACTTTTGCCCTTATTTTATTAGTTTTTACATCTTATTTTGACTTATAAATCATTTTAGCCAAACACCTTCACATTTTGTTTGTAAGTTTTTTTTAGTGAAATTTAGTCGGTTCTTGATATTATAAGAGTGATATTTCCCGAAAAATACTTGGCACATAAGTTTCCAGTTGGGATTGGCCTAGTGAAGTTTGTTATGAGTCTTTGGATTAGTTTATAAAGTGTATATAATCATTTGGCACCAAGTTGTAGTGTGATAACTATAGGCAAATACTTCAAAATGAATGTCACCAACTCATCTTCCACATATATTAGAGTACTAGTAACTATGTTCCTTTTATTTGTTGCGACTTCTTCAAGAGCAGATCTTCAGACAGGTGAGTTTATTCATTCATTTATTTATATATTTAATGTTGTAGTTAATCAATTATAAAAAGAATATTTTTATGATAAATTGAACAGGATAATTGAACCGGAAAAACAAAAAGAATTTGGGATTGTACTGTCAAATTGTTCGCTGTAACAAATTCCTTTTGTTCTTTCGATTCAATTATCATGTCCAATTTATCTGTCTGGCGTCGCAATACACTACTTTCTTGGGGGACGGAAGGAGTCATGGTTAAATAAATATTGATGCAAGGTTTTTGTGTAGATGTGGGCTGTACTTTGGTAAATTGTGGGCAGGGAACCTGTAAAGCTTCGAATACGAGTATTGGTATTGAGTGTGAATGTTATCCTGGTTGGAAAAAGATTCAGATTGGCCCTTTAATCTTCCCCTCTTGTATTCTCCCTAATTGTGAGCCCTCTAATTTCTCTCGTATAAACACATCAACATAGTAGTTTGTTTTTTATGACGTTCCGGGACGAGTCGTAAATTCGAACGTTCTGGAATCGAATACCACATGTCAGAAAATAGTTCATGGGACTACGGGGACGCAGGCGTAAACCCGTATGAAAAGATTGACCCGAGATCGTTACGAGTCTTACGACTGCAGTTGGGAACTCTCGGGTATTAAAAAAATGATTATTATTATTTTTTTTAAAAAATAAAAAAATATTGCAGGCACAATCAACCTTGGATGCAATGGGGCAGCTCCAACACAATCACCGTGGGGCCAATCAGCTCCTCCTGTGCCACTGCCGCCGCCCGCCACCACCTGTGCCGTTAAATTTATCGAATCGTAAACTTTAATTAACCATAGACCATTTGATTTATTTCATTAACATTAATCTTTGTAGGTATTAATTTCATCCATATTTAATTTAATATATATACCTTCAATATAATTCTGTCTAGCTTGTAGTTCGACTTGGTGTGGTGATGGAGTCTGCTTAGCATATGGTACTGGTGGCTATACGTGCAAATGCAACGCAGGGGCCTCGAATCTCATGAATCTTACGGACTTGTCTTAACCCATGTAAGATAATGAGTAAAATAGTTTAATTTAATACCCTTTTCAAATGACAACGTAACTACTTTAATTATTTCTTTTGAACTCATATTTTCATATAAAAAATTTAACATGAATAGTGAGTGGGTCTCACGTCTATGTGAGAGAGATTCACGTAAAAATATAAAATACTCGTATTAGTTTCATTTATTTTATTTAGTGATTTATCATTTTCACCCGGGGTAGACCTAACAAAAAATAGGTTTGAGTTGGTTTTGGGTTAAATAAAATATGTTTGGGTTAGTTTTTGGAACTAAAATCATATTACCTATATTTAATATGAGTTATGTGGTTTATATTTAAATGGTTATGAGTTGAATCTAGGTCGACTTATTTTTCAAATTATAGTTTTACTAAAATTTTAATTTTTTAGACCCAAGTTTGAAACTAAAAATTTTAATTGATGTGACTAATTTGAATATTAAAAACATTAATTATGTAAAATTTATATTAATAATTATTATGTTAATTAAAATTAATGAAATTATTGAGAATTTTATTACAATAATCAATAAATATTTTTTTGAGTGTATATATAATCAATAAATATTATTTTTTGGAGGGAATGGGGATTGGGGGGGGGGGTGGTGGGGAGAGGGTGTATACATAATCAATAAATATTATTTATTTTTTTAGGAGGTCGGGGTGGAGGGGTGTGGGTGTGGGTGTGGGTGTGGGTGGAGGGGTGTGGGTGTGGGTGTGGGTGTGAGGGTGGGTGGGGGTGGGGGTGGGGGGTGGAGGGGTATACATAATTAATAAATATTACTAAAAGTATTAACTTTATTATGGATTAATTCCATAATTAGTAAAATGGTTTTTATACATAATTAAAAATGTATAAATTACAAAAGTATGTAATATGTATATAATATAATATGTATAATGTATATGTACGTGTTAAATAAGAATGTAGTGTAATAATACATACATGTTGATGTTGATGTATTAGCTCTGTAAAGTGTAAAAAATTATTATAGACTAATATAGGTCAAAATTAGTTAAATTAGATTCAATCCATATTTGTAATAATAATATGGGTCCAAAATCAAACCAATTTATATCACATAAAATTTACTTAATCAATTCAGTAGATCCAAGTGATTTTGGTTAACAATATAATTTTTAACTTAAATTGTGAAGTCTAACCCAGGGTAATAGGTTATCTTCCGTATTCTCCCTAATGAACTGATTTTCGTCGTCTATTCTATTCCATTCGAGCTAAGAAATGGGAACCAAACGCAACAATATAATAGTACTGTTAATGTCCTTGTTGATCTTGTAATTAAAATTGTTTTTAATTTTCACCAGGTTCCTTAGGGGCAAACTGTGGAAATATTGGTTTGGGCCTTGAATTTCCGCAGCCTCCTACTCCTTCTAGGGCACCTAATTCCCCTTCAAGTCCATCTTCGTCCATCTTCATCGCTGCTAGAATCTGAGTCTCCAGCCCCAGGTATCCCTAACATATATATATATATATATATATATATATATGTATATAGCTCAGCTTTCTCCAGCGAACTGAAATGAGTGAATTAAGAACGAACCAGCTATAGCGACAGTTTTTTCTGTCGCTATAGTATAAAAATCCGGTTTTCTATGCTATAGCGACGGAAAACATCGTCGCTATAGCCTGTTCGTTCTTAGTTCGCTCTTTTCCGTTCGCTGGAGAAGCGGACTGTATATATATATACAAAAAATCTCTCCACGGATAGGATATGGAGACGATCCGAACCATCACCCTGTTGGAGAGACGGACTTTAATTTAATGTTAACTAATCTAATCAAAAGGACTTTATCAAACAATATATATACTACTCATTCGGTTCTAAATTTAGACATGTTTTGCTTACTAATTTGTCCTAAAAATTAAATATACATTTCAGATTTTAAACTATAAAATGACATAAACTTTCTAACATGCCGTTACTTGTGATATCTTATGTAAACCGCTACTATATTTTAACAAATGTTAGAAATTATTATTATTATTGTCGCTCGAATATGTTGTACGTACTTAAAACTTGTTTGATAAGTTGATTTTAAGCTTATTTTTAGTTATTAAGTTTGTAATTAGAGATTCAATTTTACTTTTAGATAAGGAAATAAGTAATTTTTCCAAGGGTGTTGACGGTGTTACCCTTAGCAGCCATGTTTTTTGCATGGTTTTAAGTGGTAGAAGGTTGAAGAAAATGATCATATATTCATTATTTGAATATTAATTGTTCACTCTATTGAAATTAAATGTATTATTAATGTCTTCTGTTGAGTCTGTTCTTATATAAAGGGAACTGATATTTTTACATGAAATTTTGATATTTCTTCGTTATCCCACATGAATAGTAAGTATGTCTTATCTCTATGCGAGGAGAGACATTCATATGAAAATATCATTTTTTTTATATGCGGAAATAACAATTTCTTAATAATTTCATAGAAGTATGAATACTAATCTAGTATTCCATTTCGCTTAATTATATTCCCAAATACTTGTACCTTGTAATTTCTAAATACAATCCGTGGTAAAAAAAATTATAAGACTGTAAAATGAGCAAACAGTTCAGGTTTGATTCGTATTCGTTCGATTAAAGTTTGATTCGAGTTTGACTCGAAATATAAATGATTTAAATATGAGGAAATTTTAAAATTCGATAAATTACTCGAACCTTCTTAAATTGTAATTTTCTATTGATACTCGAATCATGTTCGAAAAGTTCAAACTGTTCTGGCTTAATTGATTTAAGATCGTACTCGAGTCGGTAGTTAAACGAGCTTCAAACAAAATTCATTTTATACTCGATAAATTTTGTAAACTAAATCTGAGCAACTCAATATTCGATTCAACTCGACTTGACTGATCATTCACACACTTAATTTCTAATTAACATCCATAAGCATGCATGAAACTCAAGTACTCAACTGCTAATATGATATACATACTCCCTCCATTTTTTAATATAAGTTGTTTTAGAGAATTATTTGTGTTCCTTAATATAAGTTGTTTGAGATTTTAAGTAAGCATTATTAACCGCTTAGTTTCTAATATTATCTCAAGTAATAAATATAATTTTAATTCTCACACTATTTTTTGTCCTATAAATAACACTTTTTTTTAATATAAGAAAAATATAGATAATTAATATTATATTTAATAATATATAATTATTTTTTTAATGTTTATGTATAATTTTAAAACGATTTATATTAAAAAACAGAACGAGTAATATTATTGAAGTATATACGTAACATGCATGATTAATGCATGAGGGGAGCAATCGACATAATCCAGTTGCGGTAGGGGGCTGCATGGGCAAGTCAGATCTGCATGTGCTGCATCAAATTAAAGTCGATATTTATTACTGGTGACCTTACGCGTGTGAAAAAATATACTCATAAAAGTAATCGACCCATTTTATAATATAGATTTCTCATTCATTAAAAGAGTTTTATCTAAAAATATACAAATATTTAAAATATATTTTTGTTTTTTGAGTCTAATAAAGAAATTATGATTATATATTTGATCTCATGGTCTTATTTTATACTATCACTCATTTTTTAAAAAAAATGAAATTAATGTATTTACACTCTTTTATTTATATATATATGATCTCATGGTCTTATCTTATATTCATTTTTAAAAAATATATTTTATGATATTTTTGTTTTTTGAGTTTTATTAATGAAACTCTTTTTGTTACTCCTAACATATAAGAGTTGGAAGGTCCGAATAAAATCAATTGTATTTACACTCCCGTTCCGCATCGATTTATTTTAAAATGACTTAATGTTAAAATATTAGTTGATTTATAAGTTGTCTTATAAGTAAAGGGGTTGGCGTTGGGCATCAATTTGGCTTTTAAGTTAGAAATTAAGTTTATATAAGTTATGAAGGTGCTCGACTCATAATGACTTATAAGTTAAAATCAAGTGTAAAGATTATTAAAAAGGACATTAATAAAAGCGAAACAAAATAGACATTACATTTAGTCAAACTAACTTATTTTAAAATGACTTATAAGTCAAAAAAAATAAGTTATAATTATTTACTTATTTTTTTTGACTTAAAAAAATAATTCATTGCTAAACAGAAAAATAATGGCAAATAACTTATATGTTGGTTTGACTAAGTTATAAGTTACTGCAGAACAATAAGAGGTACCCCCAACAGATTAAAGCTCCGAAAAAGATAGCAAGAGTTGGATGGTTCATTTAAAGTGTAAAATATTGGTTGGAGATGTTAATGGTGATGTGGAAATTATGTGAAAGTGCCATCTTCCAAAGGGTCTCCTATTATATTTATACCCGACAGCCAAGTAGCCAACAATATAATGCGTGGTCAAAAAGATCACACCACGAGGGGAGAATTGCACAAAGTGATAGTTTTGTTGGATATATAGATGTGACAAATAAAATCAGTATTAATTAATTGAGAACAAAATGCAACATTAATTGTCTGCTTAGATTATTCATTTGTAAAGGTACTAATTATAATTGTAACTTGAGGAAGAGATTTGTTAATTATTTAAATTTATCGTATCCGTTTATTTTATATACCCTGCTCATTATCTTAAGCTTATTTTATATTTTATATTGCTTGACCCACGTTTTATATTTTATATTTTAATTTGCTTGACCCACGTTTCCGCTATGATCGGATCTGGCTTTCCCTTAAATTCTGGTGGTCCCAACTCTTTGAACTGCTTGGCTGTGACAACTCGTGAATTGCTATCATTTCCGCCTGTATTTTGAACACGAGTCTCCCTCGTCTGATTTTGCATGAACTGCAAAAAGCTTCTAAATATTGTGTCGTTCATCATCTGATCAGTGGTGTTGTTCACAGGAGGAACATTGCCAGCCTGTTGCACATTCTCCTCATTGGTAAGTACAGGCATCTCCACGGTCTCATTAACTCCACTGTTAACATTCTCGGTTGCCATTCTTAAATACTGCCATAAAACAATGATAATAGGTATTGTTATATAATAATAAAATTATTATATATATTTATTCAATTAGAATGAATTTTATTTCATATTCTCCACGTGAAATAAAAAATAAAGCGATAAAATGAATTTTCATTCCATTTGAATAATTTATCATTCAAAATGATGATCAAATATACTATTTTTATATAATTTTTTCATTTATTCATTCTCTCAATTTAAACATAGCATAACACTTCTACTCAAAATGTAACTTTATAGATAAGGGACAAATTAGAGTGTGTGACAACCCCAAAATAGGTCCATTCCATCCAACAGATTCTGAGTCGCCAAATACACATGGTACAGAAACAACTACAACTTTTACAACCCATAAGCTGTGAGTTTGAATACAAACATTATCATCTAGATAATATCCACATGCAAAGAAATCCCCATCATAATTATTGATACATAATTTTACAAAAAATGGTGAGGACTACTAAACAACTCTCTCTAGAACCTTCATTCCATACCCCGACTAGTACTCGCTACATTCTCGCCTCCTGAGAAGAAAAATGGAACAACAAGGAAAATGGTGAGCTCATGTGACACCCCCAAAATAGGTATACATCACCCATTCTGAGTTGTCAACACACGGTTCAGAAACAACTACAACTTTATTATTACAACATGTAAACTATGAGTTTAAATACAGATATTGCCATCAAGACAATATCCACATACAAATAAATCCCCATCATAATTATTGATACATTATTTTACAAAAATGGTGAGGACTACTAAATAACTCTCCCTAGAACCTTCATTCCATACCCCGACTCGTACTCGCTATATTCTCGCCTCCTGAGAAGAAAAATGGAACAAAAAGGAAAAAGGGTGAGCTCAACTAGCCCAGTAAAGAATATTATGACTAAGATAATATACAACAAATTATCGTTAGTCTTCAACAGGGAAAAATCTGATAGAATACAATAGACAACAAATGTTAAATCAATATTTGCAGCGGAAAATATTAATTCATAGAAGAGTTACGTAGAGAATGAAATCTACTAATATCTATGAATTTAACAGTCCATCATCAATATTTTTATCCCTGTAACACCAATCAATATATATCTGGAATCATATATTCATCCTTGCACTACAGGCCAAGGACATTCATCAGTTGGTCATGTTCATCTAAACACCTGTTCATCTTTGCACTACGGGCCAAAGATATTCATCAGAAATCATTCATCTTTGCACTACAGGCCAAAGATATTCATCATAAATCATTCATCTTTGCACTACAGGCCAAAGATATTCAATAATATCATCATTTAAGACTGAGGATAATGAAAAATATTTTTAAAGAAACGAATCCAGTGAAACAAAATGACAAGGATTAAGGATTAAGGACTCGTACTTTGTTTTATTCACGACCAAAAATACCTCAAAAATAATCATAGTGGTGTAAAATTCAAGAATGATCAAAACATGGATACAATCAAAATTAGTATCCGAAATAGATATTTTAGACAAAAAGAAGAAATTTCATTTTTCGGTGAATAGTGCCGTATTCGTGAATAGTATCGTATACGTGAATAGTGTCGTATACATGAATAATAACTCCGACACCAAAAGATAGTAATTTCACAAAAAAACATCTTCACGCTTTGTGAATAGTACTCGTGAATAGTAACTCGTGAATAGTAACTCATGAATAGTAACTCGTGAATAGTAACTCATGAATAGTAACCCCGACATGAAAAAGTTTCAAATTTGATAAAAAGTTCAGATCAATACTTCGGCATAATGATATTAGAAGAAATAATATCATTTAAAAAAAAATAATATCCCTTACCTCGGAAGATCAGTACTTCTAGTTGAAACACCGGATATAGGCTATGACTTGAACTTACTCCGTATAGCAATACTCAAAGTATACTCAAAATACTCACAAGAATACGCTCGATAATATAGAGAGAGAAAACTTCAGTTTCTGGTGTGATTTTCAATTCTAACCTAAGCACCTATTTATAGGAAATGAAATGTCTTGCCTTTCTCTCGTCAGTATGCACTTGATATGTGGCGAACTTGGCCAACTAGTTGAATCCTGCCGCATAGTCTACTACAGACATATTCCCATGTTTCAACTCCATAAACTGAACCTCCATTTGGTTCTGCGAGCTGGTCAAAAAATACATCTCGAAGAACATCTCCTTGAATTTCTCCCAGGTTATCACACCTTCTCCTCCCCGTACTTTGTTTGCCTACCACTAATAACTGGCTTCGGATTTCAGCATGAATGTTGCGTATGCAGTTTTCCGGTCTTCTCTTACTCTGACGACATCAAACACCTTCTCCATCTCCATAACCTAGGTTTGAGCTTCTATCGGGTTCATGGAGCCTTTATACTCTGGCGGTCCCACCGTCTTGAAATCCTTGAACGCTGTATTTGGTGGAGCTTGAGGTTGATTGTTAATTGCTGCAGCCAGTAAATTCATCAACTGCTGAACGAGGTAAGCATTGGTGTTATTGCTGTTGTTATTCGTTGACCCTTCCTGGGCTGGTTGATGATTTGGTCGTCTTCTTGGCAATATAATTCTGTTAAAAATATACACTTATTAAGTCTTTATTCAATCCCTTAAACATTTAAGGCTTAACTAAAACATTTAATCATAATCACTTAACACATTATATCAATAAACTCTTATATTTATTCAAATTGAAAGTTTTAACATCAAACGATAGCATCACTACTATTTACATCGATTATCCCAAGATAAAGATTCTACAGGATTTAAAACATTAAAATATTCCTTTATTCATAAACATATCAAAATTTACATCTTTAACTACCAGATAGATTTTCACATAATTAAACTAATCTCATCACTGCCTGTTAAGGCGCTGAATAGCCTTGCTACGTTCCTCTTCCATGATACGGGACATCGTCCTGCAATCTAACATATACGATGGTAGACCTTCAAACGGGATTGGATACCTCATAACTCAATCCTGGGCCGCATCCATTGCATTTTAAAGTGTAGAGTACGTCTCCCCAACAATCCTCTTCGCACAACAATCCTCTTCTGCAAGATCAGCATGACATGACTCTCTTACCCAGCCCTCCTCTACTATGGCCAACCTTTCTGAGCTCTCTTTCAGATCCTTCTTCAACTTTTCTATTTCTTCGGACTTCTCCTCTGTTTGACCCTTCTCGTGAACCAAATCCCACTCCACGTTTCCTAAACGTGTGTGAAGAGTCACAATTTCCCCATCCTTTTGCTCGATGGTAATCTGCTGTATAACAGTCAGCTCCTTCAGCTCTTGAACAGTGTCTTACAACTCTATGTTACGATCATAAAGTGCATCATACATTTCAGCATCGATGGAGTTCGGTGGGAACTCCTCTTCTTCATCAGAATCCTCCTCTGGATCAGTCTCAGGCTCAGGCTCCTGACCAACAACAGTGATAAAAGGAGATGGCTCTCTCCGTACCAACTGCTCCCTGACGACATGAATGTCTCGGGGCTCCTCCTCTGTAGGTACTCGGGGTTCCTCCTCCCCAGCTCGACTAGCTCCTCCAACATCTGACATCCTGACAATAAAATTTTTAAATTTTAGTAACTAATCCGTACTAGCGAGCACATAATTTAACACATAAGCACATAAAGTCTTTTATTATCTTCAATGAATTAAGAAATTCATTTCTTAGAACTCGATAAGAGTTTACCACCACTATGTTCTCGATCTCCTACAAGGCTACTACCTATGGTTGTTCCCCCACCTAAGGTTCATAACCTAAGGCTTTGATACCAACCTGTGACACCCCCAAATTCGGGTACTTCAATTCCACAAAATTTGGTGTTCACTATACAAATATCATCTATCTATCTACCCATAATAAATGCAAACCATGCAATAGATAGAAATAAATCCTCTCCTTAAGGAGTTACATCATCTGAATTAAATACATAAATCCCAGGTCATACTAACCTTAAATCTCAAATGCGGAAAT
Organism: Panax japonicus; assembly: GCA_020205505.1. Lineage (NCBI taxonomy): Eukaryota > Viridiplantae > Streptophyta > Magnoliopsida > Apiales > Araliaceae > Panax > Panax japonicus. The sequence goes on along the minus strand of CM035108.1, from coordinate 2,944,757 downwards.
ATAAACAAATAATAGTCTTACACAACATTAACATAAGTCTGAAACATAAATACATAATCACATAAACAACAAGTCTTCATCACTTGTTAATCTTGCCCTTGCCTTTACTAGTAGAAGGCTCGTCGGACCTTTCGTTCTTAACTGCAATGTTATTATTATGCAAGAGTGAACACGATTGCCCACAAGTATAATAGTACAACAATAAAATAATAACATGAGAATGAATCAAAGACTTCTGAAATAAGAAAACTAGGCTTTTGAATCAAGAATGAATTAATACCAAGAATCAAAAGAACTTCTGAGGGTCATAAGACCTTGAACTATGTCCTAGGTTGTCAAGTGTTTATACTTGAAACCTTTAACAGTTATAAGACTATGGACTCTTCTTCTCTTACTTAGGGGGATCAGTCATTAGTACCATATTGTGCACAATATCTTAACACTAAAGCGTAAATAATCCCCTATTAAAGGGTTGTTCATCTCAATTTGACATCGAAGTCTGCACCAAAGGAAGTTTGGTTTAGATAAGCTCAATAAAAGTTCTAGAATTTATAACGCTCATCAACTATGGACTAGTCGAATCAATAAGGGTTCACTAGTCTTACAAGGTTCCACAATAATTGATATTCAATTTGAATAATAAAATTCAAGATGTATACAATCGAATAAGTATTGTATAACATGAATCGTGCTTTTAAAGAACGATAAGATCTAATATGAAATCTTGACTTGAACAATAGTAAACAAGATAGAATAATGAACTTGCTTTATGTAAGGAATCAAGGTTTAAGAACTTACCTCGTGTGTAGGCTAAACGATTACTACTTCCGTTCACCACAAGCCCTACACACATACCATATGTATTCACGACATTCATTAGTTACATTTTCACTTAATTATTTAATGTAAACTATACTTTATTTAACAAATCATTACCCTTCTAATTTAATTACTTAATTAAATTAGAATATTTTTATTCTCTTACTATTATTACACTCTAATAAATTATTTCATAATAATTTTCATCAAATATTTATTTTATTCCATAAATATCTCAATTAAAATATTTATTTTATTTGATAAATATTTTAATTAATTATTTTCATCGAATATTTACTTTACTCCATCAATTTCTCAATTAAAATATTTATTTTATTTTATAAATATTTTAATAATAATTTCCATCGAATATTTATTTTATTCCATAAATATCTCAATTAAAATATTTATTTTATTTGATAAATATTTTAATTAATTATTATTATTTAAATATATATTTTTTTGCCCGCCGGGGCGGGGTAATTTAGTTTGGTAACACCCGCCGGGGGCGGGGTTACCTAGACTCAGTTTTTGCAGTTTTTGCAGTTCACACATAACAAGGTTGGGCCAAAAAAAATCTCCCAAGTTCACCCATATGTTCTTGTGAAGAACACAAAGAACATGACCATAACTTCCAATTTTCTTGTCCATATATTAATTTAAGCATACCCAAATACTATAATTCATATATGATCATTACCCAACCTTTCTAACATTATTTTAACAACTTAATTTATTTAATTACTTGAATCAAAACACATAATTTCACTGTTATTGATGTTCTAGAAGGTTTTGAACATAAAACATGAAAATTAACACTACGGATTCGTTATAACACCAAATCCATTCATCCAAGTTTTTGTTTTCTTCATTTTAGTATGCATAATTATATACAAGTGGAAATTTTACAAAATAATTTATGTTTGACATATTAAATTCACATATAAGGGCCATATATATGGTCATATTCTATACTTTATAACCATATATTGTATAACATTATGAAACTGATGATATGGAACCATACAATATATATGAAAACACATTATAATAATGTCTTAACACCTATATGCACATAATCCTTATTCTTTCCAATTGTACGAATTTAATAGAACTTGAAAGCCAAAATTTAAAGAACGTAATTTGAAATTTGGGGAAGAAGAGTTTACCCTTGATTACTCTACTTGGATTACACAGGGTGATAACAACTCCCAATTTTCTCACACTTCTTCTCCTTAATCTTACTGATTCTCAAAACTCTCTATATTTTTGCTTTGCCAGACTTAGAAAATAAAAGACTTAGAAAAATAAAAGAAGGAAAGCGTATATAATGAAAAACTGACGCGTTGTGGAGGTCAGTTACCCATCATGGGTTAACTGCTCCCAACCTCCACTAATGCCATGTTTGGCTAGCCTTAAAAGGCTTATACCCAATTAATTTAATTAAACTTTTATCATATAGTTTAAATAATGTCACAGCCCTTTATAAAATAACTCCAATATCTTATTTAATTTATTTTAAATAGCATATAATAATTTCTCATTAATTTACATAGTCACATAATTAAATTTCTCATTTATTAATTATGTCAAATTATTAAATCTCCGATTAATTATTAAATTAATTAAAATAAAATTAGGCTTATTAAATATTTCTTTTAATTCAATATGCTCACATAATTACATACTTCGAATAATAAAAATTCTCCATATTAATTTAATAAATATAACACATATAATTAAATTAATCTACCACGACCCACGACCTCATCAATTAATTATTTAATCTAATAATTAATTCTTTGAAAAAAAATATTTATTTAATCCAATAAATATTAAAATTAAATTACAAAATCTCGGTTGTCACATATTTCCCCCTTAAAAGGATTTTGTCCTCAGAATCACAACTTAAATAATTCGTCTCGTTACATTCTCCCCCCTTACAAAAATTTGCTTCTTTAGCGTTGTGGTTCCTCAAATTACCTTAACAGAAGGTATTACTTTATTTCTTAGAACTTTCTCTTTTGGTCGACAATCTGAACAGGAATTTCTTCGTAAGATAAGTCTTTGTCAAAATATAAGGGTTCATATTCAATCTGAACATGGAAGACGTTGTGGACATTCTCTAGAGCTGGAGGTAAGGCTACCTCATAAGCAACTTCTCTGACCCTTCGCAGAACTTCAAAGGGTCCAATGAATCTTGGGCTTAATTTCCCTTTCTTTCCGAACCTGATCTTTCCCTTCCAGGGAGAGACCTTTAAGAACACATAACTACCTGATTCAAACTCAACATTTTTACGGTGTGGGTCGGCGTATTTCTTCTGTATATCTTGAGCTGCTATCAATCTTGTTCAGATCACTTTGACTATTTCTGTTGTTTGTTGTACCAATTCTGGGCCTAGTAATTGTCTTTTGCCAACTTCATCCCAGTATAACGGAGTTCTGCACTTTCTGCCGTATAACGCTTCATAAGGCGGCATGCCAATACTTGCGTGGTAATTTTTGTTGTAGCTGAATTCTACGAGCGGTAGATGATCATCCCAATTTTTTTTAAAGTCCATTATGCAAGCTCTTAATATGTCTTCTAATGTCTAAATTATTCTTTCACTCTGTCCATCTGTCTGAGGGTGATATGCCGTACTCATTAGCAACTGTGTACCCAAGCATTCATGTAGACGTTTCCAGAAGTTTGATGTAAAGCGCGGATCCCTATCAGAAACAATTGACACTGGAACTCCATGCCTCGAAACAATCTCTTTCACATATAACCTTGCCAATTGATCTAAGTTGAATCTGATTAACCAGCCCTTTATAAATTAACTCCAATATCTTATTTAATTTATTTTTAATAACATATAATAATTTCTCATTAATTCACATAGTCACATAATTAAATTTCTCATTTATTAATTATGTCAAATTATTAAATCTCCAATTAATTATTAAATTAATTAAAATAACATTAGACTTATTAAATATTTCTTTTAATTCAATAAGCTCACATAATTACATACTTCGAATAATAAAAATTTTCCACATTAATTTAATAAATATAACACATATAATTAAATTAATATACCACAACCTCATCAATTAATTATTTAATCTAATAATTAATTCTTCGAAAAAAAATTATTTAATCCAATTAATATTAAAATTAAATTACAAAATCTCGGTTGTCACATCTTTCCCCCCTTAAATGGATTTTGTCCTCAGAATCACAACTTAAATAATTCATCCCGTTACAGAAGTAATGCTAGTTGTCGGTGAAACTCTTCCCGTAGTTCTCCTACTTCGAGTTATGGGCATACCTTTCACAAATTCTACGTACACCTCCCCAGCAAAGTCGCCAAAGAAACGTGGGCGAAGAAAATGTACATTGCTAGGGTTAGGATTTCGTGTTGGCTAAGGAGAAGAGAAATTCACGAAGAGTACGAAATTTATTGATGAATTGAAGAGGGGAGAAGAATAGGTGAGCGATTACTCCAATGACACGTGGCAGAACTTTTAGGATCCAAGAACCTTATTAGGGTAGCAAGGATCCAGAGAACCTTCTTGCTTAGAACACCAAAACAGAAAATTTATTATAATATTAATATATTTAATAATCTTCTACGCCCACTTTGACAACTGATATCAGATCATAAAACACATGCTAGGGCTGCCCATTCAACAAAAAAAAATGTTTCTATTAATATAAATATTTAAAACTTCCAAAAATCAATTATTTCGGAGCTTTAGAACTTCAATAATTCATAATAAATAGCCCTTTTGTCAGAAAATTCGAATCTCGCGAGTTTTTATAGGAAATTCAATTCTGCACAACTTTGCAGAAGGAAGTTTTTCCAAATTCCAAACAGAAATTGACCAAAATTCACAAAAGGGCGATTTTACAGGCTATAATCAAATTTCAGTCAATAAATGGGGTCCACCGACATGTTTAACATGTTTTAAATATTTTTGGTAACAAAAATACTCCTCCTCCACATATACTCATATATCCCACATTCATCGTAAAAATATCACCGTTAATATATTATTAAAATAATATATTTAAATGAATTATTTTATCAGAAAAAGATAAAATATTAATTTTCAACAATTGTCACATTAAAATTTTCTCCATCTATATCCACATAAAATCAATATTTTCCTCATCATATAAATCAATAATTTAATTATTCACAAATAATATTACAGAATCACAATACTGACAACCAGGCCGTTCCCAGGAAAGAGGGGGCTTTCCAATAAGAATTTATTCTTACTGGCGCGCAATTAGGTGACCAAACCTCTCCTTAGACAGAACTTTCTAGACATTGCCAATAATGTTATCTAATAATATTATTCAGATAATATGAATTATTGATTCGATAATGACAAATACTGTGTAATGACAATTATTGAAACAACAACAATATAAAATATCAACGCAGCAATTATTGAATCAATAAAATAAAGTAATGAACAGTAATTACTGTAACCATTATTGAGTAGTGTCTTCTTACGTAAGAGTCAATAATTGGTGCAATACCGTGTGCTACTGTGCAACAACACGTATTACCGTATTTTAACCACCGGGTATTCCAACAGTGTAAACGGTAACAACTACGCCGTTATTTTTAACAACTTATATTTGTCGTTTTCTTCCTCCAATCGCTTTCCGTTATGGGCCCACACATGGCTGCGCCGTCGTACGAATATTCCCCGACAGTACGAATATTCAACGACCAAACGAATATTCCCCGACAACAATGAATATTTTATATTATTTTGAAATATTTACGTATTTTACCCATAACTATCCACATTAATCACATCAACCCTTACTATTTCAAAATAATAATTAGAGGAAATTAAATTTCATTTATTAATTATTTGGGGTCTTACAACCTCCCCTCCTTATGAAATTTCGTCCTCGAAATTGACATACGTACCTGGTGTTTCGAAAAGGTGAGGATACCTCGCTTTCATTTCCGTTTCCAACTCCCAGGTCATTTCTTCTATAGCATGATTTCTCCACAAAACTTTAACTTGTGGTATTACCTTCGTGCGTAGGACATGCTCCTTCCTATCCAAGATCTTGACAGGTACCTCCTCATACGTTAAGTCTTCGGCTATCTCGTCCGGTTCTAACTCAATGACATGGTTCGGGTCTTTCACATATTTACGAAGCACAGATATATGAAAAACATTATGAACACGAGACATACTTGGAGGTAACGCGAGTCTATAGACTACATTTCCTACTCGGTCAAGAATTTGAAATGGACCAATAAATCGTGGATTGAGCTTTCCTCTTTTCCCGAATCTTGTAACTCCCTTCCATGGGGCAACACGCAACAATACATGATCCCCAACACTAAATTCCACGTCCTTTCGATGAAGATCCGCATAACTCTTTTGTCGATCTTGTGCCGTTTGTATACGTTGTCGAATTATTTGGATCTTTTCGGTAGTCATACGTACTAACTCGGGTCCCAACAATGTTGCTTCACCCACCTCATCCCAACATATTGGAGAGCGACACTTTCGTCCATATAATGCTTCAAATGGAGCTACACCTATACTTGCTTGATAACTGTTGTTGTACGAGAATTCCACCAATGGTAAATACTTATCCCAACTGCCCTTGAAATCTAGGACACAGAGTCTTAATAGATCTTCAAGAGTTTGAATAGTCCTCTCTGATTGTCCGTCCGTTTGAGGATGGTATGCCGAACTGAATCGCAAATCTGTGCCCATAGCTTTTTGCAAGCTAACCCAAAATCTTGAAGTGAATCTTGGGTCACGATCCGAAACTATGGATACTGGCATGCCATGCAATCTCACAATCTCATTTACATACATTTGAGCAAGACGTTCAAGGGAATAAGTCTCCCGTATCGGCAAGAAATGAGCAGACTTGGTTAATCTATCAACAATAACCCAAATAGCATTGATGCCTTGAGAAACCGTGGGAAGACCCGTAACGAAATCCATAGTAATATGTTCCCACTTCCATTTCGGAATCTCAAGTGGTTGCAATGGTCCCTTAGGCACTTGATGCTCCGCCTTTACACGTTGACAAGTTAAACATGTTGAGATAAACTTTGCAATCTCTCTCTTCATATTGTTCCACCAAAATGTATGTCGAAGATCACGATACATTTTGGTACTTCCAGGATGGATTGCAAATGGTGTATTGTGTGCCTCCATCATGATCTTATACTTTAAATCAGAGTCGTTAGGAACACAAAGTCTGGAGTGGACTCGAAGTATTCCCTCTTCATCGATTCTCGCTTCTGGAATAGCACCTTCTTGTACTTTCTTCTTCATATGCATCAACTCCGGATCGGTGGCTTGAGCAACCTTAACTTTTTCTATTAAAGTTGGCTCTATGCGTATACTTGACATCATCGCACTCATTCCTGCATATGATCTTCTACTCAATGCGTCAGCTACCACGTTTGCTTTTCCAGGATGGTATTGAATAGTGTGGTCGTAATCTTTTAATAGCTCGAGCCAACGTCGCTGCCGCATGTTGAGTTCTTTTTGAGTGAAGAAATATTTGAGGCTTTTATGGTCTGAATATATCTCCACTTTCTCCCCATATAGATAGTGCCTCCAGATCTTTAGCGCGAAAACGACTGCTGCCAACTCTAGATCATGAGTAGGATAATTCCTCTCATACTCTTTAAGTTGTCGCGAGGCATAGGCTATGACTTTCCCATGTTGCATGAGAACACATCCTAACCCTTTACCCGAAGCATCACTATAGATAACAAATCCATCCGTACCAGATGGTATTGTTAGAACAGGTGCCGAAATAAGTCTCCTCTTAAGCTCTTGGAAACTCTTCTCGCATTCTTCGCTCCAAACGAATTTTGTATCCTTCCGAGTTAGCTGGGTTAATGGAGTAGCGATTCGAGAAAACCCTTCCACGAATCTCCGATAATAACCAGCTAAGCCAAGAAAGCTACGAACTTCAGTCACCGTCTTCGGTTGCTCCCAACTCTGTATTGCTTCAATCTTCGCCGGGTCAACAGATACTCCATGTTTTGACACCACATGGCCAAGAAATGCTACTTCCTCAAGCCAGAACTCGCATTTCTTTAACTTGGCATATAGCTTGTTTTTACGAAGCCTTTGGAGTACCAGCTTCAAATGGTGCTCATGATCTTCACGGCTTTTGGAATATATGAGGATGTCATCAATAAAGACAACAACAAATTGGTCTAAATAATCCTTGAATACTCGGTTCATCATATCCATGAAAGCCGCAGGAGCATTAGTCAATCCGAAAGACATGACTAAAAATTCATAATGCCCATACCGAGTTCTGAAGGCAGTCTTTGGAATATCCTCAGTTCTAATTTTCAGCTGATGATATCCAGAACGAAGATCGATTTTTGAAAAGAATTGTGCTCCTTGTAACTGGTCAAACAAGTCATCAATACGAGGTAGAGGATACCTATTCTTGATAGTGACATGGTTCAATTCCCGATAGTCAATACAAAGTCGCATACTCCCGTCTTTCTTCTTTACGAATAAAACAGGAGCACCCCAAGGAGATGTACTAGGACGAATGAAACCGATGTCCAACAATTCCTGTAGTTGGACCTTTAACTCCTGAAGTTCAATAGGAGCCATTCGATATGGGGTTTTAGAAATGGGCTTTGTACCAGGTTCAAGATCAATAAAGAATTCAACTTCTCGTTCTGGGGGTAGACCGGGAAGTTCTTCAGGAAATACGTCAGGAAAGTCAATAACAACAGGAATATTATTCAATTTTGACGTGTCTTTATTTAAATCCATAACATGGGCTAAGAAAGCTTGACATTCATTTTTCAATAAACGAATAGCTTTATGATTAGATATGACAGTGATTGATTTTAATGGTTTAGTTGCCTGAATTCGAACAACAGGTTGATTAGGAATATGAAAACTAACAACCTTACGAAAATAATCAATTTTGGCATGATGAGTTGTTAACCAATCAATCCCTAAAATCACATCAAAAGCAAGTATCTTTAAAGAGATAAGGTCAACAGGTAAGGTGATGGTGCCAACTTGAATCAAACAAGATTTATAAACAGTGGATGTGATGAAAGTTTCTCCTAAAGGGGTTTCCACAGATAGGTCAAAGTCTAATTTCTCCGGAGTCAAGTTTAAACGTTGAGCACAAGCAGGAGAGATAAATGAATGGGTAGCACCGGTATCAAGTAAGGTATAAACTTCGCAAGAATTTATAAATAGCTTACCCGTGATCACCTCGTTTGGGTTCCTCATATTTTGACCAGTCACAACAAACGATCTTCCAGGAACCGTTGACTTTGACTTTTCTGGGACAGTCTTTTGAGTCATCGTCCCCGCTGGAATTGATTTCGCTACCGTACAATCTCGAGCGATATGTCTTTCCTTTCCACAATTATAGCATAACTTGAACTGTTGTGGGCAGTTTGGACTGATATGTCCCTCTTTTCCACATTTGTAGCATACGACCGGTGGTCGTTCCCCTCCCTTGGAACCAGTTGCTGCTGGTGCTGCCATTTTCACATTGTCATTGTTGAATCTCCTCTTTTTAAAATCTCCTCTTGACTCACTTCTTCTATTTTCGTGGCTATAATTACCACCAGAGTGGTTACCATTTTTGTCCGTCTTTTTCTTTCTCCACTGGTTATTGTTGTTTTGCTGACTGCTATCTCCAGTATGATCCTGATTGTGGTACTTCGGTTGACCGTACTCGTTATCTCGCTCCAACAATTGAGCCCTGTTAACAACATCTGAATAGAGAGAAAATTTATGAGAGATGAGATATTGTCGTATGCCGGGTTTTAAACCTCTCAGAAACATCCGCGTCATACGTTCCTCATTCTCCACCAAATGAGGTGCAAACCTGGATAACTCTGCAAACTTTGCCTCGTACTGAGACACCGTCATGTTATTTTGTTCTAATCTGATGAACTCCACTTCCTTCATATGACGAACACTTTCAGGAAAGTATTTGTCATTAAATAGTTTTTGAAACGTCTCCCAAGACATGCTGAGTGCGACTGGATGGGTACGCTTCACAGACTCCCACCAGTAGTCTGCCTCGCCACGGAACATAAAGGTGGCGAACGGAACCTTCTGCTCCTCCGTGCATCCCAAGACATCGAATATCTTGGTAATTTGCTTGACCCACGTTTCCGCTATGATCGGATCTGGCTTTCCCTTAAATTCTGGTGGTCCCAACTCTTTGAACTGCTTGGCTGTGACAACTCGTGAATTGCTATCATTTCCGCCTGTATTTTGAACACGAGTCTCCCTCGTCTGATTTTGCATGAACTGCAAAAAGCTTCTAAATATTGTGTCGTTCATCATCTGATCAGTGGTGTTGTTCACAGGAGGAACATTGCCAGCCTGTTGCACATTCTCCTCATTGGTAAGTACAGGCATCTCCACGGTCTCATTAACTCCACTGTTAACATTCTCGGTTGCCATTCTTAAATACTGCCATAAAACAATGATAATAGGTATTGTTATATAATAATAAAATTATTATATATATTTATTCAATTAGAATGAATTTTATTTCATATTCTCCACGTGAAATAAAAAATAAAGCGATAAAATGAATTTTCATTCCATTTGAATAATTTATCATTCAAAATGATGATCAAATATACTATTTTTATATAATTTTTTCATTTATTCATTCTCTCAATTTAAACATAGCATAACACTTCTACTCAAAATGTAACTTTATAGATAAGGGACAAATTAGAGTGTGTGACAACCCCAAAATAGGTCCATTCCATCCAACAGATTCTGAGTCGCCAAATACACATGGTACAGAAACAACTACAACTTTTACAACCCATAAGCTGTGAGTTTGAATACAAACATTATCATCTAGATAATATCCACATGCAAAGAAATCCCCATCATAATTATTGATACATAATTTTACAAAAAATGGTGAGGACTACTAAACAACTCTCTCTAGAACCTTCATTCCATACCCCGACTAGTACTCGCTACATTCTCGCCTCCTGAGAAGAAAAATGGAACAACAAGGAAAATGGTGAGCTCATGTGACACCCCCAAAATAGGTATACATCACCCATTCTGAGTTGTCAACACACGGTTCAGAAACAACTACAACTTTATTATTACAACATGTAAACTATGAGTTTAAATACAGATATTGCCATCAAGACAATATCCACATACAAATAAATCCCCACCATAATTATTGATACATTATTTTACAAAAATGGTGAGGACTACTAAATAACTCTCCCTAGAACCTTCATTCCATACCCCGACTCGTACTCGCTATATTCTCGCCTCCTGAGAAGAAAAATGGAACAAAAAGGAAAAAGGGTGAGCTCAACTAGCCCAGTAAAGAATATTATGACTAAGATAATATACAACAAATTATCGTTAGTCTTCAACAGGGAAAAATCTGATAGAATACAATAGACAACAAATGTTAAATCAATATTTGCAGCGGAAAATATTAATTCATAGAAGAGTTACGTAGAGAATGAAATCTACTAATATCTATGAATTTAACAGTCCATCATCAATATTTTTATCCCTGTAACACCAATCAATATATATCTGGAATCATATATTCATCCTTGCACTACAGGCCAAGGACATTCATCAGTTGGTCATGTTCATCTAAACACCTGTTCATCTTTGCACTACGGGCCAAAGATATTCATCAGAAATCATTCATCTTTGCACTACAGGCCAAAGATATTCATCATAAATCATTCATCTTTGCACTACAGGCCAAAGATATTCAATAATATCATCATTTAAGACTGAGGATAATGAAAAATATTTTTAAAGAAACGAATCCAGTGAAACAAAATGACAAGGATTAAGGATTAAGGACTCGTACTTTGTTTTATTCACGACCAAAAATACCTCAAAAATAATCATAGTGGTGTAAAATTCAAGAATGATCAAAACATGGATACAATCAAAATTAGTATCCGAAATAGATATTTTAGACAAAAAGAAGAAATTTCATTTTTCGGTGAATAGTGCCGTATTCGTGAATAGTATCGTATACGTGAATAGTGTCGTATACATGAATAATAACTCCGACACCAAAAGATAGTAATTTCACAAAAAAACATCTTCACGCTTTGTGAATAGTACTCGTGAATAGTAACTCGTGAATAGTAACTCATGAATAGTAACTCGTGAATAGTAACTCATGAATAGTAACCCCGACATGAAAAAGTTTCAAATTTGATAAAAAGTTCAGATCAATACTTCGGCATAATGATATTAGAAGAAATAATATCATTTAAAAAAAAATAATATCCCTTACCTCGGAAGATCAGTACTTCTAGTTGAAACACCGGATATAGGCTATGACTTGAACTTACTCCGTATAGCAATACTCAAAGTATACTCAAAATACTCACAAGAATACGCTCGATAATATAGAGAGAGAAAACTTCAATTTTTGGTGTGATTTTCAATTCTAACCTAAGCACCTATTTATAGGAAATTGCTTAGAACACCAAAACAGAAAATTTATTATAATATTAATATATTTAATAATCTTCTACGCCCACTTTGACAACTGATATCAGATCATAAAACACATGCTAGGGCTGCCCATTCAACAAAAAAAACGTTTTTATTAATATAAATATTTAAAACTTCCAAAAATCAATTATTTCGGAGCTTTAGAACTTCAATAATTCATAATAAATAGCCCTTTTGTCAGAAAATTCGAATCTCGCGAGTTTTTATAGGAAATTCAATTCTGCACAACTTTGCAGAAGGAAGTTTTTCCAAATTCCAAACAGAAATTGACCAAAATTCACAAAAGGGCGATTTTACAAGCTATAATCAAATTTCAGTCAATAAATGGGGTCCACCGACATGTTTAACATGTTTTAAATATTTTTGGTAACAAAAATACTCCTCCTCCACATATACTCATATATCCCACATTCATCGTAAAAATATCACCGTTAATATATTATTAAAATAATATATTTAAATGAATTATTTTATCAGAAAAAGATAAAATATTAATTTTCAACAATTGTCACATTAAAATTTTCTCCATCTATATCCACATAAAATCAATATTTTCCTCATCATATAAATCAATAATTTAATTATTCACAAATAATATTACAGAATCACAATACTGACAACCAGGCCGTTCCCAGGAAAGAGGGGGCTTTCCAATAAGAATTTCTTCTTACTGGCGCGCAATTAGGTGACCAAACCTCTCCTTAGACAGAACTTTCTAGACATTGCCAATAATGTTATCTAATAATATTATTCAGATAATATGAATTATTGATTCGATAATGACAAATACTGTGTAATGACAATTATTGAAACAACAACAATATAAAATATCAACGCAGCAATTATTGAATCAATAAAATAAAGTAATGAACAGTAATTACTGTAACCATTATTGAGTAGTGCCTTCTTACGTAAGAGTCAATAATTGGTGCAATACCGTGTGCTACTGTGCAACAACACGTATTACCGTATTTTAACCACCGGGTATTCCAACAGTGTAAACGGTAACAACTACGCCGTTATTTTTAACAACTTATATTTGTCGTTTTCTTCCTCCAATCGCTTTCCGTTATGGGCCCACACATGGCTGCGCCGTCGTACGAATATTCCCCGACAGTACGAATATTCCACGACCAAACGAATATTCCCCGACAACAATGAATATTTTATATTATTTTGAAATATTTACGTATTTTACCCATAACTATCCACATTAATCACATCAACCCTTACTATTTCAAAATAATAATTAGAGGAAATTAAATTTCATTTATTAATTATTTGGGGTCTTACAGCTCAACTAGCCCAGTAAAGAATATTATGACTAAGATAATGTACAACAAATTATCCTTAGTCTTCAACAGGGAAAAATCTGATAGAATACAATAGACAACAAGTTTTAGATCAACAACTGCAGCGGAAACAACAATTCATTAGAAGAGTTAAGTAGAGAATAAAATCTACTAACATCTATGAATTTAAAAGTCCATCATCAATATTTTATCCCTGTAACATCAATCAATATATATCTCAAATCAAATCAAATATTCATCTTTGCACTACAGGCCAAAGATATTCATCAGTCGGTCATGTTCATCTAAACACCTGTTCATCTTTGCACTACAGGCCAAAGATATTCATCAATTGTTCATGTTCATCTCAACACCTGTACATCTTTGCACTACAGCCAAAGATATTCATAATAAAATCAACCATCTTTGCACTACGTGCCAAAGATATTCAGTAACACCATCATTTAGGACTGAGGATGATGAAAAATATTTTAAAGGAAACGAATCCAGTGAAACAAAATAACAAGTATTAAGGATTCATACTCTAAACAATCCGAGTTCAAAAATACTTCATAAATAATCATACTGAAGTAAAATTCAAGAATGATCAAAACATGGATACAATCAAAAATAGTATCCAGAATAGATATTTTGGACAAAAAGAAGAAATTTTATTTTTCGGTGAATAGTATCGTATTCGTGAATAGTGCCGTATACGTGAATAGTGTCGTATACGTGAATAGTAATTTCGACACCAAAAGATAGAAATTTTACAAAAAACATCTTCACGCTTCGTGAATAGTACTCGTGAATAGTAACTCGTGAATAGTAACTCGTGAATAGTAACTCATGAATAGTAACCCCGACATGAAAAAGTTCCAAATTTGATAAAAAGTTCCAACTAACATTTCAGCATAATGATATTGAAGAAATAATATCATTTGAGAAGAAAATAACATCCCTTACCTCGAAAGACAGTACTTCTAGTTAAAACACCGGATACAGGCTATGACTTGAACTTGCACCGTATAGCAATACTCAAAGTATACTCAAGATACTCACAAGAATACGATCGATAATATAGAGAGAGAAAACTTCAGTTTCTGGTGTGATTTTCAATTCTAACCTAAGCACCTATTTATAGGAAATTGCTTAGAACACCAAAGCAGAAAATTTAATAAAATATTATATATTTTTTAAAAATTCTACGCCCACTCTTTCAGATCTGATTTCAGCAACATGACACATGCTTTCTTCTAGAAAAATAAATAAAAAACGTTTTTATTATTTAAAATAATTAAAACTTCCAAAAATCAATTATTTCGGAGCTTCGGAACTTCAATTATTCACAATAAATAGCCCTTTTGCCAGAAAATTCGAATCTCGTGACTTTTAATAGGAAATTCAATTCTCTACAACTTTGCAGAAGGAAGTTTTTCCAAATTCCCAACAGAAATTGACCGAAATCCACAAACGAACGATTTTACAGACTATAATCAAATTTCAGTCAATAATTGTGTCCACCAACACACAAAATATGTGTTAAACATTTAATGCCACAAAAATACTCTTCCTCCTCATATACTCATATATCCCACATTCATTATAAAAATATCATCGTTAATATATTATTAAAATAATATATTTAAATGAATTATTTTATCAGAAAAAGATAAAATATTAATTTTCAACAATTGTCACATTAAAATTTTTCTCCATCTATATCCACATAAAATCAATATTTTCCTCATCATATAAATCAATAATTTAATTATTCACAAATAATATTACAGAATCACAGTACTAGCAACCAGGCCGTTTCCAGGAAAGAGGGGGCTTTCCAATAAGAATTTCTCCTTACTGGCGCGCAATTAGGTGACCAAACCTCTCCTTAGACAGAACTTTCTAGACATTGCCAATAATGTTATCAAATAATATTATTCAGATAATATGAATCATTGCTTTGATAATAGAAAATACTGTGTAATGACAATTATTTAAACAACAGTAATATAAAATATCAATGCAGCAATTATTGAATCAATAACATAAAATACTGAACATTAATTACTGTAACAATTATTGAGTAGTGCCTTCTTACGTAAGAATCAATAATTGGTGCAATACCGTGTGCTACTGTGCAACAACGCGTATTACTGTGTTTTAACCACCGAGTATTCCAACAGTATTAACGGTAACAACAACGCCGTTTTTTATAAACAACTTATACTTGTCGTTTTCTTCATCCAATCGCTTTCCGTTATGGGGCCCACAAAAGACTGCGCCGTCGTACGAATATTCCCCGACAGCAAGAATATTCCACGACCAAACGAATATTCCTCGTCAACAATGAATATTTTATAACCACCTGCTTATTTAAAATATTTGCGCATTTTACCCATAACTAACCACATTAATCAAATCAACCCTTACTATTTCAAAATAATAAATAAAGGAAATTCCTTTTTATTTAAAAATTTTCGGGGTCTTACAACCTCCCCTCCTTATGAAATTTCGTCCTCGAAATTGACGTACGTAACTGGTGTTTCGAAAAGGTAAAGATACCTCGCTTTCATTTCCGTTTCCAACTCCAAGGTCATTTCCTCTATAGTATGATTCCTCCACAAAACTTTAACTTGTGGTATGACCTTCGTGCGTAGGACATATTCTTTCCTATCCAAGATCTTGACAGGTACCTCCTCGTACGTTAAGTCTTCAGCTATTTTGTCCGGTTCTAACTCGATGACGTCGTTCGGGTCGTCCACATATTTACGTAACATCGATACGTAAAAAAAACGTTATGAAAACGCGTCATACTTAGCGGTAAAACGAGTCTATAGGCCACAGTTCCTATTCGATCGAGAATTTCAAATGGACTAATAAATTGAAGGTTTGAGCTTTGTTCACATCGCCAATTCTCGCTTTTGGAATAAGAACTTCTTGTACCTGCTTCTTCATATTCACCAGCTCCGGTGTGTAGCTTGAACAACTTTAACTTTATCGATTAAAGTCGATTATACTCGTATATCATCACGTGGATACCTAGAGTTTTCATCTCCATCTCTAAATTATACGAAATGAGTCTTTGACAATATCGTACTCATACTCGTATACGATCTTCTACTCAACACGTCAGCTACCACGTTCGCTTTTCTAAGATGGTATGGTCAGAACATGTGCCGAAATGAGTCTCCTCTTAAGTTCTTCGATGCTCTTCCCACATTCCTTGCTTCATTCGAATTTTGTATCTCTACGAGTCAACTGCATTAATGGAATAGCGATTCGAGAATATCCTTCAACGAATCTCCGATAATAATCAACTAAGCCTAGAAAGCTACGTATTTCGATTACCGACTTAGGTTGTTCTCAACTGTGACTCATATCCCAACCTTGGATAGCACGTTACAATGACACCTATCAGTTTACTATCGCACGAATATGGCATCCCCTACGGAAAGTCTGGCTTCTGTGTATTCCACAAAGAAAGTCACCAGATAAAGGCTCGGGTATCAACTTCTACAGTTGAATTTTTAACTCCTGAAGTTCAATAGGAGCCATGAGATTTTTAGAAATGGGTTTTGTACCGGGTTCAAAGTTGATACAAAATTCAATATCACGCTCTGGGAGTAAGCCAAGAAATTCTTCAGGAAATACGTCAGGAAAAATCAATAACAACAGGAATATTATTCAAATCTGACGTGTCTTTATTCAAATCCATAACATGACTAAGAAAGCTTGACATTCGTTTTTCAATAAACAAACAGCTTTATAATTTAATATTAAAGAGTTTGACTTCAATGGTTTGGTTGCTTGAATTCGAATAACAGGTTGCTTAGGAATATGAAAACTAACAACCTTACAAAAGCAATTAATTTTGGCATGATGAGTAGTTAACCTTAAAATCACATCAAAAGCAAATATCTCTATAGAAATAAGGTTAACAGGCAATGTGATAGTGCCAACTTGAATCAAGCAAGATTTCTAAACAACGGATGTAATGAAAGTTTCTCCTAACGGAGTCTCCATAAATAGGTCAAAGTCTAATTTCTCCGTAATCAAGTTCAAACGTTGAACGCAAGCAAGAGAGATAAAAGAATGGGTAGAACCGGTACCTAGTAAGGTATAAACTTCGCAAGAATTATAATTAACTAACCCGTGCTAACTTCGTTCGGGTTCCTCGCATTTTGACCGGTCACGACAAACGCTCTTCCAGGAACTGTTGACTTTGACTTTTCTGGGACATCCTTTTGAATCACCATCCCCGCTGGAATTGGTTTCGCTACCGTACACTCTCGAGCGATATGTCCTTCCTTTCCACAATTATAGCATACCTTGAACTGTTGTGGGCAGTTTGGGCTGATATGTCCCTCTTTCCCGCATTTGTAACATACGACCGGTGGTCTTTCTTCTCCCTTGGAACCAGTTGCTGCTGGCACTGTCGCCTTCACATGGTCGTTGTTAAATCTCCTATTTTTAAAATCTCTTCCCGCCTCGCTTCTTCTATTTTCATGGCCACGATTACCACCAGAGTGGTTACCGCCTTTGTCCATATTCTTCTTTCTCCGCTGGTTATCGTTATTCTGATGACTGCTGTCACCAGTATGATCCTGGTTATGGTCTCTCGGTTGAACATACTCGTTATCTCGCTCTAACAACTGAGCCCTGTTGACAACATCTGAATAGATAGAAAATTTATGAGAAATGAGATACTGACGTATGTCGGGTTTCAAACCTCTCAGAAACATCCGCGTCATACGTTCCTCATTCTCCACAAAATGAGGTGCAAACCTGGATAACTCCGCGAACTTCGCCTCGTACTGGGACACCGTCATGTTATTTTGCTCTAGTCTAATAAACTCTACTTCCTTCATATGGCGAATACTTTCAGGAAAGTATTTTTCGTTGAAAAGTTTCTGAAACGTCTCCCATGACATGCTGAGTGCGACTGGATGGGTACGCTTCACAGACTCCCACCAGTAGTCTGCCTCACCACGGAACATAAAAGTGGCGAATGGAACCTTCTGTTCCTCCGTGCATCCCAAGACATCGAATATCTTGGTAATTTGTTTGACCCACGTTTCCGCTATGATCGGATCCGGCTTTCCCCAGAATTCTGGTGGTCCCAACTCTTTGAATTGCCTGGCTGTGACAAGCCGAGCGTTGCTATCATTTCCGCCCGTATTCTGTACTCGAGTCTCCTTCGTCTGGTTTTGCATGAACTGCAAAAAACTCCTAAACATCCCGTCGTTTATCGTCTGCTCAGTGGCGTTGTTCACAGGAGGAACATTGTGACACCCCCAAAATAGGTATACATCACCCATTCTGAGTTGTCAACACACGGTTCAGAAACAACTACAACTTTATTATTACAACATGTAAACTATGAGTTTAAATACAGATATTGCCATCAAGACAATATCCACATACAAATAAATCCCCATCATAATTATTGATACATTATTTTACAAAAATGGTGAGGACTACTAAATAACTCTCCCTAGAACCTTCATTCCATACCCCGACTCGTACTCGCTATATTCTCGCTTCCTGAGAAGAAAAATGGAACAAAAAGGAAAAAGGGTGAGCTCAACTAGCCCAGTAAAGAATATTATGACTAAGATAATATACAACAAATTATCGTTAGTCTTCAACAGGGAAAAATCTGATAGAATACAATAGACAACAAATGTTAAATCAATATTTGCAGCGGAAAATATTAATTCATAGAAGAGTTACGTAGAGAATGAAATCTACTAATATCTATGAATTTAACAGTCCATCATCAATATTTTTATCCCTGTAACACCAATCAATATATATCTGGAATCATATATTCATCCTTGCACTACAGGCCAAGGACATTCATCAGTTGGTCATGTTCATCTAAACACCTGTTCATCTTTGCACTACGGGCCAAAGATATTCATCAGAAATCATTCATCTTTGCACTACAGGCCAAAGATATTCATCATAAATCATTCATCTTTGCACTACAGGCCAAAGATATTCAATAATATCATCATTTAAGACTGAGGATAATGAAAAATATTTTTAAAGAAACGAATCCAGTGAAACAAAATGACAAGGATTAAGGATTAAGGATTAAGGACTCGTACTTTGTTTTATTCACGACCAAAAATACCTCAAAAATAATCATAGTGGTGTAAAATTCAAGAATGATCAAAACATGGATACAATCAAAATTAGTATCCGAAATAGATATTTTAGACAAAAAGAAGAAATTTTATTTTTCGGTGAATAGTGCCGTATTCGTGAATAGTATCGTATACGTGAATAGTGTCGTATACATGAATAATAACTCCGACACCAAAAGATAGTAATTTCACAAAAAAACATCTTCACGCTTCGTGAATAGTACTCGTGAATAGTTACTCGTGAATAGTAACTCATGAATAGTAACTCATGAATAGTAACCCCGACATGAAAAAGTTCCAAATTTGATAAAAAGTTCAGATCAATACTTCGGCATAATGATATTAGAAGAAATAATATCATTTTAAAAAAAATAATATCCCTTACCTCGGAAGATCAGTACTTCTAGTTGAAACACCGGATATAGGCTATGACTTGAACTTACTCCGTATAGCAATACTCAAAGTATACTCAAAATACTCACAAGAATACGCTCGATAATATAGAGAGAGAAAACTTCAGTTTCTGGTGTGATTTTCAATTCTAACCTAAGCACCTATTTATAGGAAATTGCTTAGAACACCAAAACAGAAAATTTATTATAATATTAATATATTTAATAATCTTCTACGCCCACTTTGACAACTGATATCAGATCATAAAACACATGCTAGGGCTGCCCATTCAACAAAAAAAAACGTTTTTATTAATATAAATATTTAAAACTTCCAAAAATCAATTATTTCGGAGCTTTAGAACTTCAATAATTCATAATAAATAGCCCTTTTGTCAGAAAATTCGAATCTCGCGAGTTTTTATAGGAAATTCAATTCTGCACAACTTTGCAGAAGGAAGTTTTTCCAAATTCCAAACAGAAATTGACCAAAATTCACAAAAGGGCGATTTTACAAGCTATAATCAAATTTCAGTCAATAAATGGGGTCCACCGACATGTTTAACATGTTTTAAATATTTTTGGTAACAAAAATACTCCTCCTCCACATATACTCATATATCCCACATTCATCGTAAAAATATCACCGTTAATATATTATTAAAATAATATATTTAAATGAATTATTTTATCAGAAAAAGATAAAATATTAATTTTCAACAATTGTCACATTAAAATTTTCTCCATCTATATCCACATAAAATCAATATTTTTCTCATCATATAAATCAATAATTTAATTATTCACAAATAATATTACAGAATCACAATACTGACAACCAGGCCGTTCCCAGGAAAGAGGGGGCTTTCCAATAAGAATTTCTTCTTACTGGCGCGCAATTAGGTGACCAAACCTCTCCTTAGACAGAACTTTCTAGACATTGCCAATAATGTTATCTAATAATATTATTCAGATAATATGAATTATTGATTCGATAATGACAAATACTGTGTAATGACAATTATTGAAACAACAACAATATAAAATATCAACGCAGCAATTATTGAATCAATAAAATAAAGTAATGAACAGTAATTACTGTAACCATTATTGAGTAGTGCCTTCTTACGTAAGAGTCAATAATTGGTGCAATACCGTGTGCTACTGTGCAACAACACGTATTACCGTATTTTAACCACCGGGTATTCCAACAGTGTAAACGGTAACAACTACGCCGTTATTTTTAACAACTTATATTTGTCGTTTTCTTCCTCCAATCGCTTTCCGTTATGGGCCCACACATGGCTGCGCCGTCGTACGAATATTCCCCGACAGTACGAATATTCCACGACCAAACGAATATTCCCCGACAACAATGAATATTTTATATTATTTTGAAATATTTACGTATTTTACCCATAACTATCCACATTAATCACATCAACCCTTACTATTTCAAAATAATAATTAGAGGAAATTAAATTTCATTTATTAATTATTTGGGGTCTTACAACCTCCCCTCCTTATGAAATTTCGTCCTCGAAATTGACATACGTACCTGGTGTTTCGAAAAGGTGAGGATACCTCGCTTTCATTTTCGTTTCCAACTCCCAGGTCATTTCTTCTATAGCATGATTTCTCCACAAAACTTTAACTTATGGTATTACCTTCGTGCGTAGGACATGCTCCTTCCTATCCAAGATCTTGACAGGTACCTCCTCATACGTTAAGTCTTCGGCTATCTCGTCCGGTTCTAACTCAATGACATGGTTCGGGTCTTTCACATATTTACGAAGCACAGATATATGAAAAACATTATGAACACGAGACATACTTGGAGATAACGCGAGTCTATAGGCTACATTTCCTACTCGGTCAAGAATTTGAAATGGACCAATAAATCGTGGATTGAGCTTTCCTCTTTTCCCGAATCTTGTAACTCCCTTCCATGGGGCAACACGCAACAATACATGATCCCCAACACTAAATTCCACGTCCTTTCGATGAAGATCCGCATAACTCTTTTGTCGATCTTGTGCCGTTTGTATACGTTGTCGAATTATTTGGATCTTTTCGGTAGTCATACGTACTAACTCGGGTCCCAACAATGTTGCTTCACCCACCTCATCCCAACATATTGGAGAGCGACACTTTCGTCCATATAATGCTTCAAATGGAGCTACACCTATACTTGCTTGATAACTGTTGTTGTACGAGAATTCCACCAATGGTAAATACTTATCCCAACTGCCCTTGAAATCTAGGACACAGAGTCTTAATAGATCTTCAAGAGTTTGAATAGTCCTCTCTGATTGTCCGTCCGTTTGAGGATGGTATGCCGAACTGAATCGCAAATCTGTGCCCATAGCTTTTTGCAAGCTAACCCAAAATCTTGAAGTGAATCTTGGGTCACGATCCGAAACTATGGATACTGGCATGCCATGCAATCTCACAATCTCATTTACATACATTTGAGCAAGACGTTCAAGGGAATAAGTCTCCCGTATCAGCAAGAAATGAGCAGACTTGGTTAATCTATCAACAATAACCCAAATAGCATTGATGCCTTGAGAAACCGTGGGAAGACCCGTAACGAAATCCATAGTAATATGTTCTCACTTCCATTTCGGAATCTCAAGTGGTTGCAATGGTCCCTTAGGCACTTGATGCTCCGCCTTTACACGTTGACAAGTTAAACATGTTGAGATAAACTTTGCAATCTCTCTCTTCATATTGTTCCACCAAAATGTATGTCGAAGATCACGATACATTTTGGTACTTCCAGGATGGATTGCAAATGGTGTATTGTGTGCCTCCATCATGATCTTATACTTTAATCAGAGTCGTTAGGAACACAAAGTCTGGAGTGGACTCGAAGTATTCCCTCTTCATCGATTCTCGCTTCTGGAATAGCACCTTCTTGTACTTTCTTCTTCATATGCATCAACTCCGGATCGGTGGCTTGAGCAACCTTAACTTTTTCTATTAAAGTTGGCTCTATGCGTATACTTGACATCATCGCACTCATTCCTGCATATGATCTTCTACTCAATGCGTCAGCTACCACGTTTGCTTTTCCAGGATGGTATTGAATAGTGTGGTCGTAATCTTTTAATAGCTCGAGCCAACGTCGCTGCCGCATGTTGAGTTCTTTTTGAGTGAAGAAATATTTGAGGCTTTTATGGTCTGAATATATCTCCACTTTCTCCCCATATAGATAGTGCCTCCATATCTTTAGCGCGAAAACGACTGCTGCCAACTCTAGATCATGAGTAGGATAATTCCTCTCATACTCTTTAAGTTGTCGCGAGGCATAGGCTATGTGTAATACCCAGAGAAAAAAAAAAATTAATTTTAAAACATGTTAATTGGACTTTTTTTTATTTATTGGGTCAAACTAGTAATTTAATTTTGTGGGATGATGTATTAATAAGTGTTGGGTAAATTAAATTGGTAAAATTGGGCTTTAAATTAAGTGGGTCAAATTTATAATTGTGTAAAAATTTAAAATTCTATTAAAATTTGGAGAGTTACTAGATATATTATATTAATTAATAAAATAGGTTTTTAAACTGAATAAATACTAAAACCTAATTTACTCAACATCACATCTGATACAAATTGAGGGAAAAGAAGAAGAGAAGTTGCGGCTGCATTAATAGAAAGGAAAAGGGAATTTACAAGTTAAGTGCTGTTGCAAAGGTAAATTAAACCTTTTATTGAATTGTTTTGCCGATCATCTATGTTACAATGAGCAGGATCTGTTTAAAGTTTTTTTTGTAAAATATGTAAACCATATTAGATCAGTACAATTAAAGAAAGAATCTGATTTGGAATTTCGTGCCGCTATATTGATTTAATATTTCTTCCACCAAACCTTAAATTCATTACTGTTCATTTTTGGATTTTTTGGGTGATATACATGTATATATATTTCATGGTTGCTGGTACATAGTTTATAGGCCTGCAACTTGCAGGCGTGGACTAGCTTCGTGTGTGGGTGTGTTTTTTATTTTATTATTATTATTATTATTATTATTATTATTATTATTATTATTATTATTATTATTATTATATATTGTGTTAATAAATTTTTGGTCATAAAACTTATAACGAAAATTAGTAAATCAATTGAAATTATGTATATTAATTCGAATTAATTAATTTTGCCAACATAATTATAAAAGTTTTAATAATAAACTTAATAGTATTATGTTGTTAATGATTGGATTGTAATAAAATCTTATTAATTATTTAAATTGAACGGAAAGAATTTAGCTAGTTATTTTTGGAATATAAATTTTGGAGTATTAGTAATTGATAAAAGGCGATGATTGAAGGCATATTAAATATATTATGAATTATTTTGGAATTATAAGTTTGGATTGTTTTTAATTTGAGGTGATTATGTTTAGGTTGCGAATAATGTTTCGTATTTGATATCGTGGCAGTGTAATATTTGGGTTTGGTGAATTATTTCGCTATTATATTCAGGTACGGATTCCGTACTCTTTCTGCGATACTCTTGTTAAATTTGATTTGTTCGTTTTGTCACTTGTTCGAATTTCGTTATTATTTCACATAATTGTTTCTTGTGAAATAAGTATATTAGTTTCATTTTGGAGTTGATTCATATAACTCGCATTTGTACTCTTTGAATGAGGTTATCATGTCTAATATTTATTTCGATAATTATAGAGCGGTACATGTTGCTACCTTCTTTTTGAAACCTTGTGATTATAATTTGATTTGGTTCAACATGTACATATAGAACCCTTTTGTTAATATTTTGTCGCATGTGTTGTGACATGATATTTTTGTTAGAATATACCGTAGAGTATACCTGAGCTATAACCACCTGTGGGGGTACCACAGGCACGTCGTCTTGGCACGAGAGACGTGACACTTTCCGTGGCGGTGTGATTAGTCCACGGCGTCTCCATTTTGGGTTCAGGAGTAAATGGGCCATTTGGTGTTTTGTTGTGGGAGGCGTATGGGTTAACCCTAGTTTTCTGTTCTGCGGATTGGTGATGTTGTGCCAAACACACCTATCCGATTTGCATACATTGGATTCGCGGTCCAATGTGTGATTTGCCTGTGTGGCATTATTTTGACTTGCCTGTGTGGCATCATTTGATTTGCCTGTGTGGCATTATTTTGACTTGCCTGTGTGGCATCATTTGATTTGCCTGTGTGGCATTATTTTGACTTGCCTGTGTGGCATCATTTGACTTGCCTGTGTGGCATTGTTTTGACTTGCCTGTGTGGCATTGTTTTGACTTGTCTGTGTGACAAGATATATTTCTGAGCTCAATCGGTATGAAATAACCCCAGCCATTTGTTTCAGCCTATTATTTTATGGTATTAGTTTTGTTCGTTTCGTTTCAGTTTGTTTCGTCTCCTTTCAATTAATTGGGTTAGTTACTTCAGTTCATTATTTTCTTTACTCCTCTGTTTGTTTCGTTATTCCCGTTGGTTTAGATATATTCTATTCATATCTTTGGAGTTTTATTTTTGTCAGAGGCAATATTTTGTCTGTTGATTTCGTATTTCAGTTCTATATCTTTTGTACCTTTATATCCGTACTGGGCAATTGGCTCATGCTGTGTTTTTCTTCCGGCAGGTTTGCAGGGGTGATTCAGGGCTAGTGTGATGAGAGTGTTACCTTTGACCATCTAGGTGGATTCGAATTTTAGGTTTCGATTATTTTGACTCTATGTTGAGAATCGTATTTAATGCCTTATTGATGGTTATCATTATTACATATTTGAAGTCTTTAGTGCTCTATTTAATAATGTTGAGGTTTGTTATGCTTTGCACGTGACCCTCCCTTTCCTTTTCGGGAAGGGGGTGTTACAGAGATGGTATCAGAGCTTAGGTTCTTTCTTGTAGAAAACCTATTTAGGTTTGACCTGTGAGTTGTGGGTAGACGATTGGGTAGACGTAGGAGTTTGATTTGATTTTGTTCTCTGTTTGGTTGGTCTTGATTTTGACCAAGTGTTTTTATCTCTTTAAGTTGTAGTTGATTTGAGAAAGGCGAGATAATTTGTTAAGATTATTATTGTTATTCGTTGGAGCAATAATGTTAGTTAAGGATGGTGGTTAGATCATTAAGGAGAATAATGTCATACTTTGTTCAGTTAAAAAAATGATTATACGATTATGATATGAGAAGTTGTATCAGTGAGTTTTGATATTGGAGAATTAATTGTTAGAATTATTTCAGGTAATTGCAAATTATTATGATTTTGGAATTGGGGATTTTATTTGGGTTAGATTCTGATTTTTGTTAAGTTGTAAATAATTTGAGGTATGTGAATCGGTGAGATAATATGATAAAGTGAAAATTATTAAGTACAAAGAATCTCTTGTAATTTTGAGTTGTTGTAAAGATTCGAGGTAATTAGATTAAATTTTTTGAGTAAATGAATTTTGCGATTATTTCCTAATAGAATATTGGAGTTATCTTATATGAAATTTTGAGTGATAGTATGAGTAGATTTTGGAATTTGTTGGGTTAAGGTTTGCACTAAGAGAATGATTGATTAATTAAATGATTAGATATTAAGTGATGAATCTTTAAGAGATTTTGAAAGCTATCGTTTGTTTATTCAGATAGTAGGATATATGATTTGGAGTTTGGTATGGTGATGGAGAGATCTTAGTAGTGGTATATTTTTGGTGTAATAATATTTGAGAACTAATTTGATTTGAGGTTATGATATTTTGAAATTCTTGAGGACTTAGGAGAGTTGGTGATAAAGAGATATTAGTAGTATATTCTTTGGTGTAATATTAGTTGGTGAATAGTTCAAATTAAGGATGAGATATTTTGAAGCTCTTGAGGACTTGGAGAGAGTTGGTAATATGGTTTGCATAGTTGTTTTGGTTATCTGATGTCTTTAGAGTTTTACGTGAATTTATGTAAAAATAAAACAAAAGTAATTTGTTAGATCTTTGTCATGTGTGGAACATAAACATTTTACGAATTAAAAATAATTTTAAATATTTTGGGTATTCGAATCGTATTTAGATGAAGAGAAATGTTTTGTGATTTTGAATTATTTTCCGAAGAGTACGTACGTTTACAAGAACGAAAATCAAGAAAATTGACCAGGGCCGCACCAACAGTGGATCATGTGATTTAACGCGAAGAACCTTACCAAGGCTTGACACGGTAGCTGACGAAGCTTTTACAAGTACATTGATAATTACGTGGGCCGATGACTTATCCGCGTTGATCGTTACAAATGGCGACGCTACGTCGTAACTAAATTTATTTATTATTATTTTTTGAAGCTTATTTGAATTCTGAGGACGGAATTATATTTAAGGTGTGAAAAATGTAATAACCCATATTTTTTAAAATTAAATATTAATTAATTTTATTGTATACAATTGTATTTAAATTGGAAAAGGTAAATGATTTTGTTTCCCTCTTTTCTTCCTTGTTTTGTTTGGAAAATGAAATTCTTTTAGTAGATAATTAAATAACTGTTTAAATTAAAATTGAGGAAGATAATTCTTCTTGTTAAAGTCTTGTGGTAAAAATTTTCGGAGCGGAAAGCTACTTGGAAGATAGAGGAGTCTATTCGAGCGGAGTATCCGCACCTTTTGACAATTAGGTACGTTCATTCTTTTGATTCCGGGAACGGAATTATTTTTAAGGGGTAGGTGATGTAATACCCAGAGAAAAAAAAAATTAATTTTAAAACATGTTAATTGGACTTTTTTTTATTTATTGGGTCAAACTAGTAATTTAATTTTGTGGGCTGATGTATTAATAAGTGTTGGGTAAATTAAATTGGTAAAATTGGGCTTTAAATTAAGTGGGTCAAATTTATAATTGTGTAAAAATTTAAAATTCTATTAAAATTTGGAGAGTTACTAGATATATTATATTAATTAATAAAATAGGTTTTTAAACTGAATAAATACTAAAACCTAATTTACTCAACATCACATCTGATACAAATTGAGGGAAAAGAAGAAGAGAAGTTGCGGCTGCATTAATAGAAAGGAAAAGGGAATTTACAAGTTAAGTGCTGTTGCAAAGGTAAATTAAACCTTTTATTGAATTGTTTTGCCGATCATCTATGTTACAATGAGCAGGATCTATTTAAAGTTTTTTTTGTAAAATATGTAAACCATATTAGATCAGTACAATTAAAGAAAGAATCTGATTTGGAATTTCGTGCCGCTATATTGATTTAATATTTCTTCCACCAAACCTTAAATTCATTACTGTTCATTTTTGGATTTTTTGGGTGATATACATGTATATATATTTCATGGTTGCTGGTACATAGTTTATAGGCCTGCAACTTGCAGGCGTGGACTAGCTTCGTGTGTGGGTGTGTTTTTTATTTTATTTTATTATTATTATTATTATTATTATTATTATTATATATTGTGTTAATAAATTTTTGGTCATAAAACTTATAACGAAAATTAGTAAATCAATTGAAATTATGTATATTAATTCGAATTAATTAATTTTGCCAACATAATTATAAAAGTTTTAATAATAAACTTAATAGTATTATGTTGTTAATGATTGGATTGTAATAAAATCTTATTAATTATTTAAATTGAACGGAAAGAATTTAGCTAGTTATTTTTGGAATATAAATTTTGGAGTATTAGTAATTGATAAAAGGCGATGATTGAAGGCATATTAAATATATTATGAATTATTTTGGAATTATAAGTTTGGATTGTTTTTAATTTGAGGTGATTATGTTTAGGTTGCGAATAATGTTTCGTATTTGATATCGTGGCAGTGTAATATTTGGGTTTGGTGAATTATTTCGCTATTATATTCAGGTACGGATTCCGTACTCTTTCTGCGATACTCTTGTTAAATTTGATTTGTTCGTTTTGTCACTTGTTCGAATTTCGTTATTATTTCACATAATTGTTTCTTGTGAAATAAGTATATTAGTTTCATTTTGGAGTTGATTCATATAACTCGCATTTGTACTCTTTGAATGAGGTTATCATGTCTAATATTTATTTCGATAATTATAGAGCGGTACATATTGCTACCTTCTTTTTGAAACCTTGTGATTATAATTTGATTTGGTTCAACATGTACATATAGAACCCTTTTGTTAATATTTTGTCGCATGTGTTGTGACATGATATTTTTGTTAGAATATACCGTAGAGTATACCTGAGCTATAACCACCTGTGGGGGTACCACAGGCACGTCGTCTTGGCACGAGAGACGTGACACTTTCCGTGGCGGTGTGATTAGTCCACGGCGTCTCCATTTTGGGTTCAGGAGTAAATGGGCCATTTGGTGTTTTGTTGTGGGAGGCGTATGGGTTAACCCTAGTTTTCTGTTCTGCGGATTGGTGATGTTGTGCCAAACACACCTATCCGATTTGCATACATTGGATTCGCGGTCCAATGTGTGATTTGCCTGTGTGGCATTATTTTGACTTGCCTGTGTGGCATCATTTGATTTGCCTGTGTGGCATTATTTTGACTTGCCTGTGTGGCATCATTTGATTTGCCTGTGTGGCATTATTTTGACTTGCCTGTGTGGCATCATTTGACTTGCCTGTGTGGCATTGTTTTGACTTGCCTGTGTGGCATTGTTTTGACTTGTCTGTGTGACAAGATATATTTCTGAGCTCAATCGGTATGAAATAACCCCAGCCATTTGTTTCAGCCTATTATTTTATGGTATTAGTTTTGTTCGTTTCGTTTCAGTTTGTTTCGTCTCCTTTCAATTAATTGGGTTAGTTACTTCAGTTCATTATTTTCTTTACTCCTCTGTTTGTTTCGTTATTCCCGTTGGTTTAGATATATTCTATTCATATCTTTGGAGTTTTATTTTTGTCAGAGGCAATATTTTGTCTGTTGATTTCGTATTTCAGTTCTATATCTTTTGTACCTTTATATCCGTACTGGGCAATTGGCTCATGCTGTGTTTTTCTTCCGGCAGGTTTGCAGGGGTGATTCAGGGCTAGTGTGATGAGAGTGTTACCTTTGACCATCTAGGTGGATTCGAATTTTAGGTTTCGATTATTTTGACTCTATGTTGAGAATCGTATTTAATGCCTTATTGATGGTTATCATTATTACATATTTGAAGTCTTTAGTGCTCTATTTAATAATGTTGAGGTTTGTTATGCTTTGCACGTGACCCTCCCTTTCCTTTTCGGGAAGGGGGTGTTACACTATGACTTTCCCATGTTGCATGAGAACACATCCTAACCCTTTGCCCGAAGCATCGCTATAGATAACAAATCCATCCGTACCAGATGGTATTGTTAGAACAGGTGCCGAAATAAGTCTCCTCTTAAGCTCTTGGAAACTCTTCTCGCATTCTTCGCTCCAAACGAATTTTGTATCCTTCCGAGTTAGCTGGGTTAATGGAGTAGCGATTCGAGAAAACCCTTCCACGAATCTCCGATAATAACCAGCTAAGCCAAGAAAGCTACGAACTTCAGTCACCGTCTTCGGTTGCTCCCAACTCTGTATTGCTTCAATCTTCGCCGGGTCAACAGATACTCCATGTTTTGACACCACATGCCCAAGAAATGCTACTTCCTCAAGCCAGAACTCGCATTTCTTTAACTTGGCATATAGCTTGTTTTCACGAAGCCTTTGGAGTACCAGCTTCAAATGGTGCTCATGATCTTCACGGCTTTTGGAATATATGAGGATGTCATCAATAAAGACAACAACAAATTGGTCTAAATAATCCTTGAATACTCGGTTCATCATATCCATGAAAGCCGCAGGAGCATTAGTCAATCCGAAAGACATGACTAAAAATTCATAATGCCCATACCGAGTTCTGAAGGCAGTCTTTGGAATATCCTCAGTTCTAATTTTCAGCTGATGATATCCAGAACGAAGATCGATTTTTGAAAAGAATTGTGCTCCTTGTAACTGGTCAAACAAGTCATCAATACGAGGTAGAGGATACCTATTCTTGATAGTGACATGGTTCAATTCCCGATAGTCAATACAAAGTCGCATACTCCCGTCTTTCTTCTTTACGAATAAAACAGGAGCACCCCAAGGAGATGTACTAGGACGAATGAAACCGATGTCCAACAATTCCTGTAGTTGGACCTTTAACTCCTGAAGTTCAATAGGAGCCATTCGATATGGGGTTTTAGAAATGGGCTTTGTACCAGGTTCAAGATCAATAAAGAATTCAACTTCTCGTTCTGGGGGTAGACCGGGAAGTTCTTCAGGAAATACGTCAGGAAAGTCAATAACAACAGGAATATTATTCAATTTTGACGTGTCTTTATTTAAATCCATAACATGGGCTAAGAAAGCTTGACATCCGTTTTTCAATAAACGAATAGCTTTATGATTAGATATGACAGTGATTGATTTTAATGGTTTAGTTGCCTGAATTCGAACAACAGGTTGATTAGGAATATGAAAACTAACAACCTTACGAAAACAATCAATTTTGGCATGATGAGTTGTTAACCAATCAATCCCTAAAATCACATCAAAAGCAAGTATCTTTAAAGAGATAAGGTCAACAGGTAAGGTGATGGTGCCAACTTGAATCAAACAAGATTTATAAACAGTGGATGTGATGAAAGTTTCTCCTAAAGGAGTTTCCACAGATAGGTCAAAGTCTAATTTCCCCGGAGTCAAGTTTAAACGTTGAGCACAAGTAGGAGAGATAAATGAATGGGTAGCACCGGTATCAAGTAAGGTATAAACTTCGCAAGAATTTATAAATAGCTTACCCGTGATCACCTCGTTTGGGTTCCTCATATTTTGACCAGTCACAACAAACGCTCTTCCAAGAACCGTTGACTTTGACTTTTCTGGGACAGTCTTTTGAGTCATCGTCCCCGCTGGAATTGATTTCGCTACCGTACAATCTCGAGCGATATGTCCTTCCTTTCCACAATTATAGCATAACTTGAACTGTTGTGGGCAGTTTGGACTGATATGTCCCTCTTTTCCACATTTGTAGCATACGACCGGTGGTCGTTCCCCTCCCTTGGAACCAGTTGCTGCTGGTGCTGCCATTTTCACATTGTCATTGTTGAATCTCCTCTTTTTAAAATCTCCTCTTGACTCGCTTCTTCTATTTTCGTGGCTATAATTACCACCAGAGTGGTTACCATTTTTGTCCGTCTTTTTCTTTCTCCACTGGTTATTGTTGTTTTGCTGACTGCTATCTCCAGTATGATCCTGATTGTGGTACCTCGGTTGACCGTACTCGTTATCTCGCTCCAACAATTGAGCCCTGTTAACAACATCTGAATAGAGAAAAAATTTATGAGAGATGAGATATTGTCGTATGCCGGGTTTCAAACCTCTCAGAAACATCCGCGTCATACGTTCCTCATTCTCCACCAAATGAGGTGCAAACCTGGATAACTCTGCAAACTTTGCCTCGTACTGAGACACCGTCATGTTATTTTGTTCTAATCTGATGAACTCCACTTCCTTCATATGACGAACACTTTCAGGAAAGTATTTGTCATTAAATAGTTTTTGAAACGTCTCCCAAGACATGCTGAGTGCGGCTGGATGGGTACGCTTCACAGACTCCCACCAGTAGTCTGCCTCGCCACGGAACATAAAGGTGGCGAACGGAACCTTCTGCTCCTCCGTGCATCCCAAGACATCGAATATCTTGGTAATTTGCTTGACCCACGTTTCCGCTATGATCGGATCTGGCTTTCCCTTAAATTCTGGTGGTCCCAACTCTTTGAACTGCTTGGCTGTGACAACTCGTGAATTGCTATCATTTCCTCCTGTATTTTGAACACGAGTCTCCCTCGTCTGATTTTGCATGAACTGCAAAAAGCTTCTAAATATTGCGTCATTCATCGTCTGATCAGTGGTGTTGTTCACAGGAGGAACATTGCCAGCCTGTTGCACGTTCTCCTCATTGGTAAGTACAGGCATCTCCACGGTCTCATTAACTCCACTGTTAACATTCTCGGTTGCCATTCTTAAATACTGCCATAAAACAATGGTTAAATAAGCAATTCAATATATCACATACTATCCCTATATACTGACCAACTAACAAATAAGCTTAGGTAGGACACACTAGCGAAGGAATTATTCGTCTCTCCCCTCCTAGTTCTATTCCCCGATCTCCGCCAGAGATCATATCCCTAAGCTCTGATACCAACTGTGACACCCCCAAAATAGGTATACATCACCCATTCTGAGTTGTCAACACACGGTTCAGAATCAACTACAACTTTATTATTACAACATGTAAACTATGAGTTTAAATACAGATATTGCCATCAAGACAATATCCACATACAAATAAATCCCCATCATAATTATTGATACATTTTTTTTTTACAAAAATGGTGAGGAATACTAAATAACTCTCCCTAGAACCTTCATTCCATACCCCGACTCGTACTCGCTATATTCTCGCCTCCTGAGAAGAAAAATGGAACAAAAAGGAAAAAGAGTGAGCTCAACTAGCCCAGTAAAGAATATTATGACTAAGATAATATACAACAAATTATCGTTAGTCTTCAACAGGGAAAAATCTGATAGAATACAATAGACAACAAATGTTAAATCAATATTTGCAGCGGAAAATATTAATTCATAGAAGAGTTACGTAGAGAATGAAATCTACTAATATCTATGAATTTAACAGTCCATCATCAATATTTTTATCCCTGTAACACCAATCAATATATATCTGGAATCATATATTCATCCTTGCACTACAGGCCAAGGACATTCATCAGTTGGTCATGTTCATCTAAACACCTGTTCATCTTTGCACTACGGGCCAAAGATATTCATCAGAAATCATTCATCTTTGCACTACAGGCCAAAGATATTCATCATAAATCATTCATCTTTGCACTACAGGCCAAAGATATTCAATAATATCATCATTTAAGACTGAGGATAATGAAAAATATTTTTAAAGAAACGAATCCAGTGAAACAAAATGACAAGGATTAAGGATTAAGGACTCGTACTTTGTTTTATCCACGACCAAAAATACCTCAAAAATAATCATAGTGGTGTAAAATTCAAGAATGATCAAAACATGGATACAATCAAAACTAGTATCCGAAATAGATATTTTAGACAAAAAGAAGAAATTTCATTTTTCGGTGAATAGTGCCGTATTCGTGAGTAGTATCGTATACGTGAATAGTGTCGTATACGTGAATAATAACTCCGACACCAAAAGATAGTAATTTCACAAAAAAAACATCTTCACGCTTCGTGAATAGTACTCGTGAATAGTAACTCGTGAATAGTAACTCATGAATAGTAACCCCGACATGAAAAAGTTCCAAATTTGATAAAAAGTTCCAACCAACATTTCAACATAATGATATTGAAGAAATAATATCATTTGAGAAGAAAATAACATCCCTTACCTCGGAAGATCAGTACTTCTAGTTGAAACACCGGATATAGGCTATGACTTGAACTTTCACCGTATAGCAATACTCAAAGTATACTCAAATTACTCACAAGAATACGCTCGATAATATAGAGAGAGAAAACTTCAGTTTCTGGTGTGATTTTCAATTCTAACCTAAGCACCTATTTATAGGAAATTGCTTAGAACACCAAAGCAGAAAATTTAATATAATAATAATATATATATATAAATTTTCTTACGCACACTAAATAAGATTCAAATATCAGCTAGCCACCAATAGTCAACTTTATCACAAAAAACGTTTTTCATAATTATTTAATTTAAAACTCCAAAAAAATCATAATTAATTAATCCAAAACTTCAATAATTCATAATAAATAGCTCCTTTGTCAGGAAAATTCGAATCTTGCGAGTTTTTATAGGAAATTCAATTCTGCACAACTTTGCAGAAGGAAGTTTTTCCAAATTCCAAACAGAAGTTGATCAAAATTCATAAACGGGCGATTTTACAGGCTATAATCAAATTTCAGTCAATAAATGGGGTCCACCGACATGTTTAACATGTTTTAAATATTTTTGGCAACAAAAATTCTCCTCCTCCACATATACTCATATATCCCACATTCATCGTAAAAATATCACCGTTAATATATTATTAAAATAATATATTTAAATGAATTATTTTATCAGAAAAAGATAAAATATTAATTTTCAACAATTGTCACATTAAAATTTTCTCCATCTATATCCACATAAAATCAATATTTTCCTCATCATATAAATCAATAATTTAATTATTCACAAATAATATTACAGAATCACAATACTGACAACCAGGCCGTTCCCAGGAAAGAGGGGGCTTTCCAATAAGAATTTCTTCTTACTGGCGCGCAATTAGGTGACCAAACCTCTCCTTAGACAGAACTTTCTAGACATTGCCAATAATATTATCTAATAATATTATTCAGATAATATGAATTATTGCTTCGATAATGAAAAATACTGTGTAATGACAATTATTGAAACAACAGCAATATAAAAATATCAACGCCACAGTTATTGAACCAATATAATAAAATACTGAACAATAATTACTGTAACCATTATTGAGTAGTGCCTTCTTACGTAAGAGTCAATAATTGGTGCAATACCGTGTGCTACTGTGCAACAACACGTATTACCGTGTTTTAACCACCGGGTATTCCAACAGTGTAAACGGTAACAACTACGCCGTTATTTTTAACAACTTATATTTGTCGTTTTCTTCCTCCAATCGCTTTCCGTTATGGGCCCACACATGGCTGCGCCGTCGTACGAATATTCCCCGACAGTACGAATATTCCACGACCAAACGAATATTCCCCGACAACAATGAATATTTTATATTATTTTGAAATATTTACGTATTTTACCCATAACTATCCACATTAATCACATCAACCCTTACTATTTCAAAATAATAATTAGAGGAAATTAAATTTCATTTATTAATTATTTGGGGTCTTACAAACATTGCCAGCCTGTTGCATGTTCTCCTCGTTGGTAAGTACAGACATCTCCACGGTCTCATTTACTCCACTGTTAACATTCTCAGTCGACATTCTCAAATACTGTCATAAAACAAGGGTTAATTAAACAAATTAACAAATCACATAATACCCCTATATTATGACCGACCAACAAATAAGCTTAGGTAGGACACACTAGAGAAGGATTTACTCGTCTCTCCCCTCCTAGTTTTATTCCCCGATCTCCGCCAGAGATCATATCCCTAAGCTCTGATACCAACTGTGACTCTGGACACCATCATATGTCAGCACCTCACCAGTGATACCTATCAGTTTGCCACCGCAGAACGGCGTCCCCTACGGAGAGTCTGGCTTCGGTGCATCCCCATCAACAGGAAGTGACCAGATAGAGGCTCGGGGCTCTTTACTTATGGCTCTGATACCAACTGTGACAACCCCAAAATAGGTCCATTCCATCCAACCCATTCTGAGTCGCCAAATACACATGGTACAGAAACAACTACAACTTTTACAACCCATAAGCTGTGAGTTTGAATACAAACATTATCATCTAGATAATATCCACATGCAAATAAATCCCCATCATAATTATTGATACATAATTTTACAAAAAAATGGTGAGGACTACTAAACAACTCTCTCTAGAACCTTCATTCCATACCCCGACTAGTACTCGCTACATTCTCGCCTCCTGAGAAGAAAAATGGAACAACAAGGAAAAGGGTGAGCTCAACTAGCCCAGTAAAGAATATTATGACTAAGATAATGTACAACAAATTATCCTTAGTCTTCAACATGGAAAAATCTGATAGAATACAATAGACAACAAGTTTTAGATCAACAACTGCAGCGGAAACAACAATTCATTAGAAGAGTTAAGTAGAGAATAAAATCTACTAACATCTATGAATTTAAAAGTCCATCATCAATATTTTATCCCTGTAACATCAATCAATATATATCTCAAATCAAATCAAATATTCATCTTTGCACTACAGGCCAAAGATATTCATCAATTGTTCATGTTCATCTCAACACCTGTACATCTTTGCACTACGGCCAAAGATATTCATAATAAAATCAACCATCTTTGCACTACGTGCCAAAGATATTCAGTAACACCATCATTTAGGACTGAGGATGATGAAAAATATTTTAAAGGAAACGAATCCAGTGAAACAAAATAACAAGTATTAAGGATTCGTACTCTAAACAATCCGAGTTCAAAAATACTTCATAAATAATCATACTGAAGTAAAATTCAAGAATGATCAAAACATGGATACAATCAAAACTAGTATCCAGAATAGATATTTTGGACAAAAAGAAGAAATTTTATTTTTCGGTGAATAGTATCGTATTCGTGAATAGTGCCGTATACGTGAATAGTGTCGTATACGTGAATAGTAATTTCGACACCTAAAGATAGAAATTTCACAAAAAACATCTTCACGCTTCGTGAATAGTACTCTTGAATAGTAACTCGTGAATAGTAACTCATGAATAGTAACTCATGAATAGTAACCCCGACATGAAAAAGTTCCAAATTTGATAAAAAGTTCCAACTAACATTTCAGCATAATGATATTGAAGAAATAATATCATTTGAGAAGAAAATAACATCTCTTACCTCGAAAGACAGTACTTCTAGTTGAAACACCGGATACAGGCTATGACTTGAACTTGCACCGTATAGCAATACTCAAAGTATACTCAAGATACTCACAAGAATACGCTCGATAATATAGAGAGAGAAAACTTCAGTTTCTGGTGTGATTTTCAATTCTAACCTAAGCACCTATTTATAGGAAATTGCTTAGAACACCAAAGCAGAAAATTTAATAAAATATTATATATTTTTTAAAAATTCTACGCCCACTCTTTCAGATCTGATTTCAGCAACATGACACATGCTTTCTTCTAGAAAAATAAATAAAAAACGTTTTTATTATTTAAAATAATTAAAACTTCCAAAAATCAATTATTTCGGAGCTTCGGAACTTCAATTATTTACAATAAATAGCCCTTTTGCCAGAAAATTCGAATCTCGCGACTTTTAATAGGAAATTCAATTCTCTACAACTTTGCAGAAGGAAGTTTTTCCAAATTCCCAACAGAAATTGACCGAAATCCACAAACGAACGATTTTACAGACTATAATCAAATTTCAGTCAATAATTGTGTCCACCAACACACAAAATATGTGTTAAACATTTAATGCCACAAAAATACTCTTCCTCCTCATATACTCATATATCCCACATTCATTATAAAAATATCATTGTTAATATATTATTAAAATAATATATTTAAATGAATTATTTTATCAGAAAAAGATAAAATATTAATTTTCAACAATTGTCACATTAAAATTTTTCTCCATCTATATCCACATAAAATCAATATTTTCCTCATCATATAAATCAATAATTTAATTATTCACAAATAATATTACAGAATCACAGTACTAGCAACCAGGCCGTTCCCAGGAAAGAGGGGGCTTTCCAATAAGAATTTCTCCTTACTGGCGCGCAATTAGGTGACCAAATCTCTCCTTAGACAGAACTTTCTAGACATTGCCAATAATGTTATCAAATAATATTATTCAGATAATATGAATTATTGCTTTGATAATAGAAAATACTGTGTAATGACAATTATTTAAACAACAGTAATATAAAATATCAATGCAGCAATTATTGAATCAATAACATAAAATACTGAACATTAATTACTGTAACAATTATTGAGTAGTGCCTTCTTACGTAAGAATCAATAATTGGTGCAATACCGTGTGCTACTGTGCAACAACGCGTATTACTGTGTTTTAACCACCGAGTATTCCAACAGTATTAACGGTAACAACAACGCCGTTTTTTATAAACAACTTATACTTGTCGTTTTCTTCATCCAATCGCTTTCCGTTATGGGGCCCACAAAAGACTGCGCCGTCGTACGAATATTCCCCGACAGCAAGAATATTCCACGACCAAACGAATATTCCTCGTCAACAATGAATATTTTATAACCACCTGCTTATTTAAAATATTTGCGCATTTTACCCATAACTAACCACATTAATCAAATCAACCCTTACTATTTCAAAATAATAAATAAAGGAAATTCCTTTTTATTTAAAAATTTTCGGGGTCTTACAGAGTGTTTTGCATTATTTTAAATTAATTTAAAGACCACGTTGGATCGAAAAGATTTGAACTAAGATGTAACACCTCAGTCACACATCGAAAGATAGGGGAAAAATTTATCTGCCTATAAGAAAATAAGTTACTACCAATAGTACCTTCAAGTCATTACATTTTGGGAGTCTGTGGTGGGTTAAGATGACCCAAGAAAATACTATTTGGCTAGTAGTTTGAGGCTCTATTTTGATGGATTTGATTCGATTCGGACTTGTGATTTGACCCGATATTTGTTCTAGACTCGGGATTTGACCCGGGTTCTGACGGGGACGTCAGAAATTTGACGTGGGGATTTTGTAACACTCCAGTCTTACATCGAAAGATAGGGGAAAAATTTGTCTCCTATAAGAAAATAAGTTACTACCAATAGTACATTCAATTAATGACCTTTTGGGAGCTTGTGGTGGGCTAAGATGACCCAAGAAGATACTATTGGGCTAGTAGTTTGAGGCCTTATTTTGATTGATTCGATTCGAACTTGGGATTTGACTGAGATTTGTTCCGGATTCGAGATTTGACCCGAGTTGTTTCAGATCTTACACATTCAAAATTTTAATACTATCAACTCATTTAAAAATAAGGAAATGTTAAATCTGCAACACTTTTTGTTATTTTTATAACAAAAGTGTCGCTGTAAATATATAGCAACAGTGAAAATTGTTGCTATAATATCTATAGTGACACTTTTATTGTGAAAATAGCAATTTTTATTATGAATTTAACAATTTCCTTAAAAATATAGAAAATTGATATTTTTAAACGTTAAAATGATATTTTTATAGGAGTCTACCTCGTATGAAGGTGGGACTCACTAACTATAAACGTGCAGAAATAAATAAATATATTAGTAGTTTTTCAATAAGTCTACTATCATATAAAATCGATCACATACCGTCCATGAATATTTTAATTGTTACGTGAGCCATTAAATGAGCCGTTTTATGTGATAGTAGACTTATTTATAATTTTTTAGGTGGAGTTGCCAAAATATATTCTTGATGGAGAGCCAACGATAGATATCATACTAACACTCACCGCACCAACTGTAATACTACTACTACTACTACTTAAGTTATAAAGATAAGCAAGAGGGTGGGAAATGCAAAGTTGTCTTTCCCTTCTAGATGGAGAAAACAAACTACGACAGAGGAGAGAGAAAACAAGCCATAAATGCAGAGCTCCAACTACTTAGTTGAGCAGGCAAAGTATAGTTAATGCGTATGGAGTAAAAATACCTTGCTAACCCCAAACTCCTCGTCTCATCTATCTCTTTTTGCCTTGTCCTTCAAATTATTCTGTAATTCACAATGTGGAACTCGTCGGAGAGTATTTCCGCGAGGTCGGCGTCGTTCAGGGAAGACGGCGACGATGAGGAGGCGCTCCAGTGGGCGGCGCTGGAGAGGTTGCCGACGTATAATCGAGTTCGGAAGGGAATTTTTAAGAACATTGTTGGAGAGTCGAGAGAGATTGATGTTGAGAAGCTTCAAGTGCAGGAGCGCAAAGTTGTGTTGGATCGGCTGGTGGATTCTGTTGAGGATGATTGGGAGAGGTTCTTCGATCGGATGCGGCACCGTTTTGACAAGTAACTAGTTCTCATTTTTTTTTGGTTTGGTGTGATTCATACATACTGTTTTTCTTTAGTTTCATTCGTTTGGAATTAATTTGCATGCTGAGAAAGCTGAGGAAATTTTGAAATGATGTTAATTTAGTGGTACTTTTATGTAGAGAACTTCGCTATAAATGTGCTAGACTGATAAGAGTGCAGAATTTCACTCGGTTTATTTTTCTTACTTATATTTTTCCCATTTTGAATAAAATTTGTAGAGAGGGGAAGCATAAGCTTAAAGAGTCGATGTAAAGGTTAATTCAGTATAATTAGATAATCAATAAGTAGAGAAATATTTTTGAAGAGTGTGAATGTGGTTTTGTGTTATTGTAATAGTTATCCAACCAGCCAAATAGGTCCTTTTGATGTTAATTTCAGAACAAGGGTGTTTAGACTCTGTAGTTGTATTAATTACTCCACAAAAGCAAGATTTTTTACTCTTAATTTTGTTGATAATTTATGCTGGTGATCTTGAGATTATTACTAAGGAATACAAAAACTTACCTATTTCAGCCTGGATAGCTATGGTTCTTTGATGCTTGTATACTTAAAAAAATCTCATTCATGAATCATTTGGTTGACCATTTTACAGTGACTGAATTTCCTGTACCTCTTATGTTCACTGTAGAGTTGATCTGCAATTTCCCAAGATTGAAGTTAGATTTCAGCATTTGACAGTTGAAACCTTCGTCCAAGTTGGTAGTAGAGCACTGCCCACTATTCCCAATTTTCTTTTTAACATGACTGAGGTAGGCTTCATAAACAGTTGGTATTATGCAGAAATGTTTTTAATTGGTCATACCCTAATTCGGTAATTGTTATTCTATGTCATCAAGGCTTTCTTAAGGCAGTTAAGGATTTACCAGCCCAAAAGAAGAAAATTGTCAATTTTGGATAATGCCAATGGTATAATTAGACCTTCCAGGTACTTTTTTTGTTCTCCTCATTTCTAACCTTTTCAACTAATTGACCGTTCACGTGCAGTTTTATGGTTCTAATGAACTTAATCTGCCAGTTCTTGATCTAGTATGTGATAAATGGTAATGTCCCCTTATAGATTGACACTACTACTGGGTCCTCCAAGTTCTGGGAAGACGACATTACTGTTGGCCCTTGCTGGTCGCATTGAAAAAGATTTGCAGGTTTGCAACTTGTTTGCAATGTGGATTTAATTTTGTTATTCAGGCTATAGAGAACTTGGGGTGAAAAAAGATTCCTTGTTGGTCTCATTTGTTTTTGCTCGCATCTTTAATATCTTGATTCCTGTGAAGATGTCAGGAAATATTACCTACAATGGACACAATTTGAAAGAGTTTGTTCCTCAGAGGACATCTGCTTATGTTAGTCAACAAGACTGGAATGTAGCAGAGATGACTGTGAGGGAAACTCTTGACTTCTCGGCACGTTGTCAGGGCGTTGGTTGTAAATACGGTAAGCTTTGAGAGATTGTACATGACTATCATAAGTCACCATGATGCTAAACCATTAGTCCCTTGAACAGATATGCTTGTGGAACTTGCAAGAAGAGAAAAGATTGCTGGAATTAAACCCGATGAAGATCTTGATATATTTATGAAGGTATGTATTAATGGTCTTTCCAGTAATTCATCAATGCTTTGGCTTTTCTTTGACTTTTTTTTGTCTGCTAGTGTTGTACTTAGTTCCATTTTATACTGTTATATCGTTTCCTAGGCATTGGCTTTAGGAGGACAGGAGACGGGCCTTGTCGTGGAATACATCTTGAAGGTATTTTTTTAATGCTGATTACTCTTGGATTGTTAAACCTTTAATGCAAGTCTTGTTTCAAATTCCCAAAGTTACTACATTTTTTTACTGCCTTGTGAGAACGATAAAAATTTTTGTTCACAACCTTGGCCAAATCCTGTGTTGTTTCTACCTACTGTTATACTTTCTGCTCTTGCATGCTTACAGAACGTATGATGGCCCTGGGAGTTGGCTAGGTTTTGCAGGACTAAGTTTGACATAAGATGTAGGTTCAGTAAGACTGTAAGAGAAATGATCTAAGGACTAAAATGACTTGGGATCAGTTAGATATTTATGAAAGAATTTATGTTTGGATTATCCCACATTTTTTATCCATGACCATGAGGGCAAGATGAGTAGGTGGGATGTAGGAGAGCTGGATAAATGAAGCAGTTTAGATGACTAAGATGACTGATAAAATACGAAGGAGCAGTAAAAATGCATATAATTGACTTGATTTTAAGACCAGTTGGAGTAACCTGCGACAGAGTTTCTAGAAAATCTCATATAGCTAAATCACAGGGAAAGATGATGAAGTAGCTCTGAAGGGTTTTGAGTCTTTTGACACTGTCTCTGACTCATGCCATGTTGGCCTGTCAAACTCATTGTAGATGGAGTAGGAAAGTGAAATAAAGATGCTGGAATGATAACATCAATACGAGGAAAGGCAAAAAGCTATATAAGGAATGAATATAGTACGGAATAATTTGGAGCTTGCACTATTTAAGGCCATGATGGTAGAAAGTATCACAATGGTTCAAGCCATATTAAGCCTACAGTGTTCATAATTAGAGATCTAAATGAAAGCTTGATTCTTCTTAAGGAATAACGAGTTGCTTTATCTGCTGATGTTACAAGCTTTAGGTATACACAATCATTTTAAAAGTTATATATTTATTAGTAAAAAAAGTTACAAACTCCCTCAATTCCAAAATATAAGATCAAGTCTAACTTTTCAAAGATATATTTTCAAATCTCAAATTGATGTGATTCATTATACCTACGATATCAATAAATGTTGTAATTAGTAGTATTTTTTACATAATTTAATATTTTCATAATATAGAACTAATTTACATCATAACAACTTTGAATTTGAAAAATCTCAAAATTGACCAAAGAAAGTCAATATTGATTCTATATTTTGGGAAGGAGGGAGTATTTCTGTACTAATGAGATTTGCTAACTTATTAGACTTGCCCAAAAAGAAAAGACTAGCTAACTAATTAGATTCCTGCTTGCACGGTATCATGCGTCTGTAGAAAATTAAGTGTGCCTTATGGATGGTGACATGAGGTTTGTTTCCTTTAATTAGTCTGCATTTTTTTCTTTATCCGTTGCTTGCTTCTGAACTTTTTTTCTCTATATTGCTTCCAAGTCAGATAAAGATGTTGCATCACATATTCAACAACTTGGTTTAAATATAGTAGTAATCTTGTGATATTTAAGAACTGTCCTAGGTTATTACCTCGCCTTACCTATTAAGCTCTGATACCTAAGATATAACTCAAACCCCTATTTCCTCCTGACTAGTATCCAAGAGGGAGGTCCAATTCTATATCAACCCCACATTGATATCCCATAT
This sequence comes from Panax japonicus, assembly GCA_020205505.1. Taxonomy (NCBI): domain Eukaryota; kingdom Viridiplantae; phylum Streptophyta; class Magnoliopsida; order Apiales; family Araliaceae; genus Panax; species Panax japonicus. The sequence continues at coordinate 2,900,485 of CM035108.1, read as the reverse complement.
TACCAATGTGATATTTGCCCATATGACAAGCTGACATTGGTATTCATAACAGTAGCCCTTTCCGCTTAGCCAGGAGTTCCACAGATTGTCTGCTTTGATACCAAATGTCTGAAAAGCTAGCTATCCAAGAGGGGATATCCAAGCCTATATCAACCACCATATGACAAGCTCACATTGCAATACTCTTTTCTTTTGTGTTGCAATCTTTTGTTTGACAAGCTTCCAAATGAGATTGTATATGGTCGAATTACACTGGACGTAGTTGGCCTTTAAGATGTATTAATGGGTGAAGAGGTGATGTTATATTAGTGGCCTTTATGAAGTACATGAAAAAGGTGCGCTGAATACCAAGTTACAGTATAAACTATATAAGCTGATCACTGCTAATTAGACAGTAAGGTCACTGCAGAGAGATCAACACTTGTTAAGTCATTCATTTCTAACTTTGACCCCTGAAGTACTAAATTTATCTGACAAAGATTTTAGGGTTGGACATTTGTGCGGACACTCTGGTGGGTGATGAAATGCTTAAGGGAATCTCTGGGGGACAAAAGAAGCGGCTTACTACAGGTATTTTAATTCTAATCTAGTTTTCTTTAATTTAGAATGCTCATTACATTGTATTTTACTGATATTGCTTGTGTTTGGCAGGTGAATTATTGGTGGGTCCATCAAGAGTTCTGTTCATGGATGAAATATCAAACGGGCTTGATAGTTCAAGTACTTATCAAATCATCAAGTATCTCAGGCACTCTACTCACGCACTTGACGGGACCACAGTGATTTCTCTGCTTCAACCTGCTCCTGAGACTTATGAGTTGTTTGACGATATTATACTCTTGTGCGAGGGTCAAATCGTATACCAGGGCCCTCGTGATGCTGCCCTTGACTTCTTTGCATCTATGGGATTTCATTGTCCTGAGCGGAAAAATGTGGCAGACTTCCTTCAAGAAGTAAGTAGCTAAGAGTTTGGGATGTGTGATTTACCTCTCTCCTTCAGTATCTTTGTTTTTAAAGTTTATTTAACCCAGGTTATATCAAAGAAGGACCAAGAGCAATACTGGGCTGTTCTTGATCGCCCTTACCGATACATACCTGTGCTGAAGTTTGCTGAAGCTTTTCGTTCATATCATGTGGGGAAGAGTTTAGGCGATGAGTTGGATGTTCCATTTGATAGACGTTACAATCATCCTGCAGCGTTGTCAACTTCTCAGTATGGTGTGGCAAGGATTGAGCTTCTTAAGACTAGCTTTGATTGGCAATTACTACTAATGAAACGGAACTCATTTATTTATGTTTTTAAATTCATTCAGGTAATGTTATTGTTCAGTATCCGTCTGATCTTCAACCAGAAAAATACTTTCTAGAGGGTTGATTAGGTTAATCATCAAGCACTATGCATTTTTTTGTGAGATGCTTATACCTGCGAATGCCATTTTGGTTGCCAAATATCTGAAAGTAAAACATGTTCATGAAGCCTATACTAATCATGAGTACTATTTGCTGCTTTCCAGCTCCTTATCATTGCTTTAATCACAATGAGTGTTTTCTTCCGGACAACTCTGCACCATAACACAATTGATGATGGTGGACTATATCTTGGGGAACTTTACTTTGCGATGGTTATTATTCTTTTCAATGGATTTACGGAGGTTTCAATGTTAGTAGCCAAGCTTCCGGTGCTGTACAAGCATAGAGACTTGCATTTCTACCCACCATGGGTCTATACCCTTCCTTCATGGGTCTTGAGCATTCCAATTTCTCTCATAGAATCAGGTTTCTGGGTCGCAGTTACATATTATGCGGTTGGATTTGATCCTAATATTGTTAGGTAAGAGCTAGCTCAATCTTGCATGGATTTTTTATATGTAAATTTTGTTAGTCCACTTTGCTGAATTCTGCATTTCTAATTTCCAATCTACAGATTCTGTCGACAATTCCTATTGTTCTTTTTTCTGCACCAAATGTCAATATCTCTTTTTCGTTTAATGGGATCCTTGGGCCGAAATATGATAGCTGCTAATACTTTTGGATCTTTTGCCATGTTGATTGTTTTGACTCTTGGTGGATATGTCATTTCAAGAGGTAAACTGATGTTTTCTTCTTTTCTTTGGACCTGGTTATATACTGTTATTCAATTCTTCCTGCCTTCACTGTAACAGACAGTATTCCAAGATGGTGGTTATGGGGGTTTTGGATTTCTCCTTTAATGTATTCCCAAGATGCTGCTTCTGTAAATGAATTTCTTGGACATTCTTGGGACAAGGTAATATACTTGTACTATCTTCTACTCAATTTTGGTCTTATTTTCAGAAAATCACAAACATTATTGTCTTTTTAAAAAAAATATTATTATTATGGTGGGTGAGGGGGTGACCTCAACCCTACAATAGTAGGCCGCTATTGGAGATATGTTCAACAAGATAATAACTTCTCCATTTTCTTCTTGAAGGGAGTCGATCCCTGCACCTTCCCATTAGAGGATGAGAGGGTTACTGTTGGTTGATTTCGCAATCAATGAATACGTGCAAGTATACACGGTCAACAAGTAATAAAGTGAAAGTAGAGTATCGTTCCCACGAGGAATTATTTAATAAAAATTACCAAATACTAACTCTTAACCAAATCAATTTTATTTAAACAACTGCAAATTGTGATTTTTCTAATTAAGAAAACTAAATTAATCAATTAAAACTAGATTACTCTAAAATTAATTCAAATAAATAAATATTAAGATTTTAACGAATGAATTCAGATAAATAAAGATTAAGACTTCAATATCCCCAATTATGAACTATAAATCAATTATCCCAATTATTATGCCTACTGAATTGTTAACATGAATTCTCAAATGTCAAAGGTCCTTTTCCAAGTGATCAATTGACTTCTATTTAATCCAGATTAATCTTGCTATATTCCTATGCAAAACAATTGAATTAAACTCCTTCAATTTCAATTTCTTATGTGTTACATGCGGTGAACAAATATTTTCATTCAATTCACAAACCTAATTATTTACCATGCAAATAACTAAGTCACATGTTATCATGCCCAGTTCTAACTCTTGAATTCCTCTTTCAATTCCTTCTAGAGTAACAAGGTAATTACTGATCAAATAATTAAACAATAAGCACAAGACAAGATAAACAATTCACTTTGACATAAAATAATTGGAATAAATTGAATAACTAATTTATAGACATAAAATGTTCAATTGTAGTCTTAATAAAAGAGTTAGTTCATAATTAATAAATTAAAATCAAGAATCTACAACTGAATAGATATTAAAAGATAAAAGTATGATAAGAGAAGAGAATAGAATCTGTTGTCAGTAAATCTGATGCTCCCCTCTTGCTCCTGCTCTTGATCTTCAATGATCTCCAAGTTGCTTCAATCTCCAAAACTAATAAGAACTAGGGTTATGTTCTAATCTAATGGAGTGTATCTCTAATCTAAGCTATGTAATCCCCCTCTATTTTATGCCTTACATCATGTATTTATAGGTTACAAGTCTAATTTTTAGCTTAGGAACAAACCCAATCCAATTTGGAGTAAAAAAGGTGTCAAAATTCGCCCCAAAACGCGTCCAAGCCTGACCAAACTCTTCCCCAGCGCCCCGGCGCTGGGATTCTGCCCCCTAGCGCCCCGGCGCTGGCCACTTTTCTGACATTTTCTGCTCCGACGTCCTTTTGGGAAAATGGTCATAACGTCTTCGTCCAAACTCCGATTTTGATGATTCAAGATGTTCCGGAAAGAGGAGATGTAGATCTACAACTTTCATTCTTTGAGTTTTTCGAAATAATATTCGGAGCAATACTCAAATTGGCTCTGAAGTGACTGCTGTGTAAATGGCAAGCCGAAAACGCGAATCTAGCCACCCCAAACGTCGATCCAAGTAACTTTTATCCCAATTCCTACAAAACAACATAAAACATGTATGAATAGATTTAAACACTTAAAAACAACCAAAAAATTAAGCTCAAACGCACTCAATTCATGGGTATAAAACTCACTCATCAGGTACCATTAGAGTTGGAGCTAAACAATTTAGTCCCTGAAGAGATTCCAAACAATTTAGGATCATAAATTATGTATCAACAGCCTGTTAATGACTACTGAATTTAGGAGATCTTCAAATGGAACATGCCATGAAAGGCTGGGGGGGGAGGGGTCACTGTCTCCTATGGGAGTCCATGTGGAAGATACACAGGATTGGAGATAGCTGATGGTCAGATCTATTTCCCGAATTCAGCTGCACACAAGAGAATTAACTTCCAAATTGAAAAAAAAATATTTTTGAAGATGTAAATTCGTCTTAAGCTTGGGCCTTGGAGTTATTATGGTAGTTTGTCCTACTTCATATATATGACCAGTACAAGTTTTTGAATTATTGTGCTATTAAATGATTTTGAAGTTAATAGTTGTGATTCACATACACACTTATTTATGCGTAATAGATATAGAGGAAAATGTGTAAAGTACAAAAGATGTCTGCCGTTATATCTGGATTTAGTAGCGATGCTTGTGTAAATCTATTACAATGAGTACATGTGTAATTAATCTCGGAATTGCAGGAGTGTTATCAGAGAGAATTTATGTTTACTAATTACGTGAATTATCACAGACAATATCACTCAAGTCATAGCATAGGTCAGTTTGAAATATTTAGATCTTTCCACCAGAGGAATTAAACCTGATGCAAAAGCATTGGATCTTCCCACCCCTAACCATTTTCTTCTAATGCAAATGTATGAAGCTTAGGAACTCCATGTTAAGTTGTTTTACAACATATTCGGGCAGAAGTAAACTAGATTCAGTTGCATCGCGATACCAGCTGACAGTCGAAAGCACATTTTCTATCAACTTGAATTCAAATGATTGAAGCATACAACTTATTTATTTGGTTTGTCCCTAAATGCTGTCATTGAGAATGCAATCTAGTTATTGTTCAAATGAGGATTAGGCTTGTGCTTGGATTCACTGTGTACATAAGATTTATGAAGTTCATTGTAGCCTCAAAGGAGGTACTTTTCACTAAATCTTCCATTTATATGTAATATTATACTTTTTACTACTCCCATTCATGCAGAGAACCGGGAATGACTCTACCTTGCCATTAGGTGAGGCATTACTCAAAGCACGTAGTTTGTTTCCACAGAGTTATTGGTATTGGATCGGTGTTGTCGCTTTGCTTGGATATACAGTTCTATTCAACATCCTTTTCACCTTCTCCCTAACTTACCTCAATCGTAAGCCATCTTTTCCATTCTAATTATTTTATAAACCTGATATTATTTTACAGTATCCAAGAAAGAATAAGGCTTGAAAACAAGTTTCCCAAGAATATGCAGAATAGGATTCAATATTAGTTATTAATTTTATTTTTGCTTTTTGTAGCTTTGGTAAAACGGCAAACTGTAGTTTCCAAAGAAGAGCTTCAAGACAGAGACACGAGAAAGAAAGGTGGCAGTGAAACTCAAGTTGTCAATATCCAGCTAAGAGAATATTTGGAGCATTCAGGTTCACTAAACGGTAATAAATAATGCATTCTCTCTATAGACCAATTCTATATGTCTGTCGAAAATTTCAATTATGCATTACTCCCTTCATTTTTAAAATATTGTACAGGGAAAAGTTTAGAGCAGAGAGGCATGGTTCTTCCTTTTCAACCACTTTCAATGTCTTTCAGCAATATCAATTACTATGTTGATGTGCCTATGGTGTGTAAATCTTTCCACCTATTTTGAATAATCATTACCGAGTCATCTCAAATCAATGTTTATCTCATTGTAGTATTGCTACAGGAATTAAAGCAGCAAGGAATCGTAGAAGATAGATTGCAATTGTTGATTAATATTACTGGAGCATTCAGGCCTGGTATACTTACCGCATTGGTGGGAGTAAGTGGTGCTGGAAAGACCACACTCATGGATGTTTTAGCTGGCAGAAAAACTGGTGGGGTTATTGAAGGAAGCATCAATATATCAGGTCATCCGAAAAAGCAGGAAACTTTTGCCAGAATTTCTGGTTACTGTGAGCAGAATGACATTCATTCACCTTGCCTTACTGTACTTGAATCACTTTTGTTCTCTGCTTGGCTCCGTTTACCAACAGAAGTTGACTTGGAAACACAAAAGGTAACATGTTAAGCATGTATTTATTTATTTTGTGTTTTCGGTTATGATATGATGGAGTTATATTTCAGGCTTTTGTTGAGGAGGTAATGGAGCTTGTGGAGCTCACTCCATTAAAAGGTGCATTGGTTGGTCTACCTGGTGTTGATGGTTTGTCAACAGAGCAAAGAAAACGACTGACTATTGCTGTGGAGTTGGTCGCCAACCCTTCTATAGTATTTATGGATGAGCCCACTTCAGGATTGGATGCAAGGGCTGCTGCCATTGTGATGAGGACTGTGAGGAACATTGTAAATACTGGACGAACAATTGTTTGCACTATACATCAACCCAGCATTGACATCTTCGAATCGTTCGATGAGGTCTTTCTCTTTGTTATTATTATACGTTACTTTTTCCCCTTCCCTATAAACTAGCTGTTTTATTAGGGCAATATATAAACAATTTCCTGAAACCAGTCCTTGCCCTTTTAGAAGTCTGATCTGTAGATTCATTGCAAATTGAATTACTTGCTAGTACAATGTTGCAATGTTAACTGATATATTTTTGCTAGGACATGGGATGTGGACCTGATGTCTTGCACAATATGAATAATGCCAAGAAGAAAATTACATACACAACTACTGACACCTAAAGTTCATGTGTATATTTAGATGTGCATTTTATATATGACTAAAACTATAAGTCAAGTGTTACTTATCAATAATAATAATGAAGAAGAAGAAGAAGAAGAAGTTAAGTAATTTGCTTATTTTATACTGCTTTAATCTTCCAATGGCCTAGGCTGTGTTGGATGCAGGACTGGATAGAAAACAATACTCCCTTCACCCCTAAAAGGTAGTCCTCAAGTTTAAGTCTAAACTTTTTAAGAACTATTTACATCTCTAAATTTACCTTTAATTGAGTTCCTTTATAGTTTTTGATAAGTCAAAATAGACTTGTGTTTCTACATACTTTCATTTAAGAGATAAGAACGGACCTGCCTAACCCCTTCCCTCCAATTATATGTCATGCTAGCATTTCACTGTGCTATGAGGGTTTTTTCACTTTGACGAAAGGAACTTCTATTTTAGGACGTCACATAAAAGAAGAGACTTTTCAATTGTGATAGAGAGTATAAATATTCAGTCGAGTTTAGTGCCTACTAGAAGAGTGTTGCTATCCAAAGTTCGTTTTGCATGTAGTATAGAATAGTAAAAATGGTGTTCAAATAACTTATATCAGTTCTATTTTCATGTATCAAGCATATGACCTCACCTCAGTACTCATTTTAAGTTTCTGACATTCTAATATCCGGATTCCAGACTGGTCAATAGGTGCACCATGTTTTTATATTGGGAGCAATACATGCATTCCGTCTCATATTGTCTTCTAGAATAGGAACATTGCCTTTTTATAACTCCTCTTTCCCTCACAGACACATTAATGCAAATGAGCATTGCATCAATGTGTACTTTAGGGCATCCATGCCATTTACCAACTCTTAGATTTCTTCATTGGGTTTTCCTGCAGCTGTTATCACAGTTGCACATTTACTTTTCTGTATAGATTTTTTCATAGTTGTTGCTTCTTTCTCTTTTCCAATGATATCAGAGTGATGCTGAATATACTCTTTTTTGAGGTGCAAATAGATGTTGGTTAACTTGGATTGTTAATGAATCACTTTTTAGTCTACAGTATGTTTTTTACTGTCTTTAACAAATTTATTATTTCATGATCCTTTTGTTAATTCCCCTAATTTAATCTGGGATTGCAGCTCATATTTATGAAGAGGGGAGGAGAGCTCATTTATGCAGGTCCACTTGGCCCCAGGTCTTACAAACTCATTGAGTATTTTGAGGTTGGGTTCTATATATTTGTAAATTACTTAAACTTGTGTATTTTATCTTATGGTTTCATCTGATTGCTGGTTATATTTTTTTTCATTTCATCCTCACTGCTTTAATATGTATCTCTAATTGTAGGCGATAGAGGGAGTGCCAAAGATCAGACCTGGCCATAATCCTGCTACATGGATGTTAGAAGTCACTTCATCAGCAGAAGAAAATCGTCTTGGTGTGGACTTTGCGGAACTTTACAGAAGATCAAATTTATATCAGTATGTGCTTCCTCTGCAGAATCCTAGTTGTTGATTTTGCATATTTTTTAGTATCCAATAAATTTTCTGTTTCCTAATTTATTTGTTTTTCTGTCTCAGAAGTAACAGAGTGTTGGTTGAAAGGCTGAATAAATTAAATAGTAATGCAAAAGAGTTGAACTTTCCAACCAAGTATTCTCAGTCATACTATGATCAGTTTCTAGCTTGTCTTTGGAAGCAAAACCTCTCTTATTGGCGAAATCCACAATACACTGCAGTCCGCTTTTTTTACACTCTCATCATCTCATTGATGCTTGGAACGATCTGTTGGAGATTTGGTTCGAAAAGGTCTTTATTTAGCGCTTGTTTGTTATGTTACCATACTTTTTTTTGGATGTTTATTTTTGTTACTATACTTGATTAATCCATATTCATAAGTTTTCCTCCAATTCTATCCAAATGATCATACAATTATTATTTTAGAGATGACTAAAAGTAGGGTAATGAGATTTGAAAGTATGTAAAGGATGATAGTTAGAACCTTGAATATACACTGATATGAAAGGACATATCTATCATGAGTTCATTTATTCTATGGTTTTGATAGTTCTCTTGGTTGACTATTATGTTGGCCATTGATAAAGTGCCTATAAAGGAAAGTTATTTCTTGTTTAGTTTTCACGTTTGTAGATTTTTTATTGTGCAAAAATGGTTGTTTGCAAGTTATGATTTGATGATCACGAATATACTGCAGAGTGATAGTTATGTAAGATTTTTTTGTGCTAATTGTGATAGGGTTTCTTTTGGAATATAGAGATGGGTATTCAAAAAATACATACCGTAGAATGTAATCAGCTAATGAGTCTTGTTGACATGGTCTAGACTGAAGAAATTTCATTGACTTAAGGAAGATGGTTCCAATTGAAGAGATTAAGGGAGGGATAAGGATGGTAATTGGACTAAGCTTGCAAGCAGAGATGTTTAGGCTAGTAATTTGAAGTAGATATAACCCCAAATAGAGGAAGTTATTATATGCTCCATTCCTCTTTTAAATCAACGCATGATTTTTTTGTTTAAATAGTCTCGGGTTCGTTCATGTGTTTTCATTATTCTTTCATTCTTTCTTATAGGGAGGACCAGCAGGATGTATTTAATGCCATGGGTTCCATGTATATAGCAGTGCAATTTGTTGGTATTACCAACGCCACTGCTGTTCAACCAGTTGTTTCTGTTGAAAGATTTGTTTCATACAGGGAGAGAGCTGCAGGGATGTATTCAGCTCTACCATTTGGATTTTCTCAGGTGTGGGTTCTGGTATTCCTTTCCATTATAGTATTAAATTTGTTTGCTCAAAACTCATATTTTTTCTGTGCTTGCTTACAAATGCTCCATCTTTCCTCTGCAGGTTGTAATTGAGTTCCCATATGTGCTAGGGCAGGCACTCATATACAGCACAATATTCTACTCCATGGCCTCATTTGAGTGGAGTGCATTGAAGTTTATTTGGTACATGTCTTTTATGTATTTCACCATGCTATACTTCACCTTTTATGGAATGATGACAACTGCAGTCACGCCGAATCACAATGTAGCTTCTATTATTGCTGCTCCTTTTTATATGCTTTGGAACCTCTTCAGTGGATTTTTGATCCCTCACAAGGTAAAGGAGTAATACTATTTGCGCCTACAATTTCAAAATTTAAGTCTACCTACATTCTGCATTATAACTGAAAATCAATGTTCAATATGGGAAATAGCATGCCCAACCATGTTCAATATAAGATGGCTTCAAACAAGACGTGCTCAACATATATATGAAACTGTAAAAGTATTTCTTAGAAAACTCCTATTTAATCTGAAAATGTCTGCTACCACGTGAAAATTGAGAATTTCGCTGTTCATGCTGCTATTGTTGAGTGCGTGTGCCTTGTTTACAGAGAATACCTATATGGTGGAGATGGTATTACTGGGCAAACCCTATAGCTTGGACTCTATATGGCCTTGTGGTTTCTCAATACGGTGATAGCAATGATCTTGTGAAGCTATCTGATGGAGTAACCTTGGTGCCCATGAAGCTGTTAGTCAAGAATGTGTTTGGTTTTAGGCACGATTTCCTGGGCGTAGCTGGTCTTATGGTAATCGGTTTCTGCTTACTATTCGCTGTGATTTTTGCATATGCAATCAAATCCTTCAACTTCCAAAAGAGATGAAATTATTTAAGTTCTTGAAGAGATGCATCAACAACAGAACAGAACAGAACAGAACAGGTATATGATACACTTGTTCAGTTCCATATAGAAGACTTAAATCTTATGAAAATCTGTATATAATTTGTTAATCTCAAGAGTCAATATGATTCAAGACTACAAGCTATATATTCTTTTACACCTGAGTCCTGAGATAATAATAATCTGATGTACTATGATGAGGGCTTGAGGAGATTTGATATATAAACTAAATAATGTATTTACGTACGTACGTACCTACTTCTTTGATAACTACTATTTATATTTGAAGTGTATTGCCAAAATGCATGTATATATATATATATAGAGTCCGGTTCCAGTCCTGACGCCCGGATTTTATCCGTCCGGACTTTGTTTTTTTTTAAAACAACTAAAAAAATATATTTAATATTTTATGGAATTGAAATTTTTTTCATAATACAGTGTTTTGAGCGTGATTTGGGTACGTATAACAAAACATATATGTACAGTCTGTGCAGACTAAATATAGATGAAAAAGTACGTAGTTTTTTTCAATATATTAATCAGTAAATTAAAATAATATATTATATTGATTTCATTTTAAATTAAACAAATTATTATAATTATAAATATTGTTACTTAAATATGTCACATTTAAAATTTATCGGATGATAAATTATCTTTATCCGTGCTTTGGACGAGTTATAAAACTTGCGAGCCAAAACTATACTTTTGTAATAAATAAAAAAAAAGGTAGCCTTGATTTAGATAATTGCTTATTAATCATTTCAGTAAAGCGAACAACCAAATTTGGTAAATTGCATGAAATAAGCAATGAGAGAACATAAAACAAACAGGCTCAATATTGGTAAACAATAAAGATAGTTAGTTTCCCTTCAGCTGTTTTAGTTTTATATTTGAAAGCAACTCCTGACCGATAAACGAGTAATGTTACTATCATATAAAATCGTTTATATACATTTATATATATATATATATATATATATATATATATTGGTATGATTCACATGATTTGATTTGCACGTGGACCATACTAATATGCATATGAGTATAAGTGAGCAATTTTTATGTGATAGTACACTCATCGACGGAACCAAGGGAGGGCGAGGAGGGTTATATGACCCCCCACCAAAATTCTACACAAGCTATTTAATATATAAATAGTCAATATATATACACACATGTATATATGTTTAATAATAGTAATTAATAATAGCAGTCTAAAATTTTCTGCATGCGCTCCATAAATTAAAAATAGAATAAAATTTATTTTACAAGGAAATTCAAAAGAAACAACTTAAAACAAAATCAAATCTAGGTCGCTACTTGAGGCACAAGAACCAAGTTCATTATTTACTAAATTATTTTTTACAAATATTTTATATTTTTAAACATCATGAATTTACTTCAGAGACTCTCCTTTGTTGATTTCTTTCTGGATTTATTTTCTTTGTTATATATATAAAATTGATATTTTCACATAAAAAAATAATATTTCTACGAGAATCCCTCTCACGTATTTCTACATGAAATAAAAAAAATAATATTTATACATAAATTTTGATATTGACCAAACTTTTGAGACGTTTTCAAACTATGCAGAGTCGCAGGATATAGTTGTCTCCTCTCAACCATACAGTCGAAAGAAACACTCCAAGCGTTAATAAATAATTTTTTTAAAATATATTTTGACTCCCCTCTAAAAACGTTCTGATTCCGCCACTGAGTACTTATTGTAAACAAATCTAGCTAAATGTACTCCAAAATCATTGGCTTATGGGTCTTCTACAATAGATGTCAGAATCAGACAATCATATTACTGTCGAAAAGATTTATATTACGATAAATATATGTCAATTTTTGTTATAAGTAAATATATATTAATTAATTATTCAAATGTTTTATTAAATTATAATAGAGAATGATTCATAACATATACTTATTGTGACGCCCCCAAAATTAGGTATACATCACCTATCTTGGGTCGTCAGATACATGGTATAAAATTCAAATACAACTTACTAATACAAATGTCGTGTACAATACGACAAAATATAACTGTGAGTTTGAATACAATTATTGTCTATTAGAGATTATACAAACTCAAAAGGAGTCCTAATTATAATTATTAACACACTATTTCACAGAATAGTGAGGACTACTAATGTTATCCCCTGGACCGTCACTCCGTTCCCCGACTAGTCCCTGCTATGTTCTCATTTCCTAAAGAGAACAGTGAAAGAAAGGGTGAGCTCAACTAGCCCAGTAAGAAATATTATGACTAAGATAATGCAGAATAAATTATCATTAGTCTCTAACAATGTTAAACTGATAAAATATAATAGACATGAAGTTTAACTGCAGCGGAACAAGCAATCCATTAAAAGAGTCAAGTAGAAAATAAAATCTACTATCTTTTATGATTAAAAAGGTTTTTCATCACTGTTATCGCTGAGACTCAGCTTAATAAATATTCCACATCATCGAACCACCCCTGCACTACGGCCAAGGATATTCTTTAGTATCACGATCACAATTATCCATGCACTACGACCCAATTATATTTGTGTATTCAATAATGGTCATGATCATGCCAACAACTGTCCATCAATGCACTACGGGCCAATGAGAACTTTTACCACATCATTTATAACATTACGGTCATGATTACACCGAGTAATCCATGGTCATAATCATACCAAGTCCATCTATGCACTACAGGCCACATATGACTTTCAACAAAATATAAACATGAGGATGATGACAATGATATAAGAATTCAATAAAACAAGTTCAAGAATTATTCTATCCGGGAATTATTAACGTCCAAATTGTCAACATGATACTGCTTTGTAGATTAAAATTCAAGAATGATTAGAAGAATATTTTCATGAAAAGATACTGGATGAAGCGCAAATATCAAGGATATTCCACTAATTTCATGGAGTATGGAAGTCAAAGTTTTAACCAACTATGTATAATAAAGAATGGAATAACAAAAGAAATCACCATGCATGCGGTACTTCGCATAGACATATTATTCCAACATAATACTAAATAACGGAACCAGGTCAGGCGAAATTCGCACCGACAGGATGTTCCAACAGAATAATAAAGAATGGAATAACAATAGAAATCACCATGCATGCGATACTTCGCATAGACAGGTTATTCCAACAAAATACTAATAAGGACGGAATCTGGTCCGGCGTAAAACGCACAGTCAGAATATTCCAACAGAATAATAATAAAGACGGAACCAGGTCCGGCGTAAAACGCACAGACAGGATATTCCAACAGAATAATAAAGACGGAATCAGGTCCGGCATAAAACGCACAGACAGGATATTCCAACAGAATAGTAAAGACGGAATAATAGAAGAATGTCACCAAGTATAGGGTAAACCGCATATATAGGTTATTCCAACAGAATAATAAGTAATGGAATAATAACAGTTCTCTTCATGAATAAGAAAGAATAACACATCTTACGAGTACAACAAATAATATTTCCTACCTTAAGAAGAAGAGTACTGGATATATAAGTAGTGAAGTAGCATAATACTTTCTTCTTTCTCTCTATAGTTTATCTCTCTAGAGTTTCAGTGAATTCGTAAGAAAATAATAAATGAATGAGCTTCTATTTATAGAAAAATGGAATGCATAGTAACTAACTCATGAACGGTCGAGATTGATTTACTTTAATCTGACAGTCCATATTTAAAGCAAAATCTTTTAAATAAAATAAAATATATTCTATTTATAATCTAATAAAACGAATAACTTTATAAAAGATTTTACTATGCAGGCACTATGCATAATAAAATATAATATATTCTAATTATTGTCTAATAAAATAGATAACTTTATAAAAGTATTATGTTTTATATAAAAAGATTTTCTGTATTATTACATTAATAATACCAACAAAACTGAGTGACTTATCACTTAAGCGTCAATAATTAATACCGCGTGCTACTATGCAACCACGTGTATTACTGTACTTTTAACACCGGGTGTTTCAACAGTTAACGGTAAAACTTCCGCCGTTATTTTCATAAAGTATTTTTGTCGTTTTCTCAATCTGACAATAATTCTGTTGTGGGGTCCACCAATGATTGTGCCGTTGTACGAATATTCCCTGTTAAAACGTATATTCCCCGACCAATCGAATATTATATAACAACTTGCGTACTTTGCAAAATTTATAAATATTACCCACAACTATTATATCAATTTCACTCCATAATATTCAAAAATAATATTTATAGAAAATTCATCCTTATTCAAAAAGTTGGGGTTTTACACTTATTATGGATCAAAAATAGACATATATCATCATGGGCGGATCAATAATTTATTTCCAGCAAAAACGTATTTTGACTAATTTTTTTGTTAAAGTTAAATAAAAAAACTTGAACTAATCATAATAATGTTACAAATTGCAATAAATATTAATAATCTAAACTAAAAAAGAAATTTTAAATAAAAAAATATTTAGATACAATTTAAAATACAAAAGTAAAATGAATATACGTTTGTATGTATTTATATTTATAATATACATGAATATTTTTTTGCTCCCTCCAAGTTTAAATTTTTGATTAATTTGCCCATTTAAATTTATTTACTTACATATTTGACTCTACTCCTATACTTATATAAAAAAAATCCAACAAAGACAACTGCCTATGCTATGTTGCCCCCTTAATGGATCCGCCCATGTATACCATCTTTATCGTTCAAATGTTCAACATAGAAATCAACGGTCAAAATTAATTCACGTCCGCTACTAATAATAGCGAATAATTTTATAATTAATTTCGGTCGTTGATTCTTATATTAAATGATAGACATGGTGCATATCTATTTTTAATTTATAATAATATATAATGAATCATTACCCTTAATAATATATGTCATTACATTTATTTACACCAAAAATAGACATATTTTTATCATGAATGATTTCTAAATCCCATAATTTGCTTATTTTTATTTTGTTTCATCTCTCAACCTCAAGATATGGTACATGTGTTGCAGTGTTAGCAAGCCGACTATTAAACTAATATAATTACATTTGGGCACGAGTCAAATGAATCCGGTTAGTATGAAATTATTTTTTTAGTAAGTTGGTCAATTGGCTAATAGAATACTGACACACATATAACCTCGTCCGTGTGTCAGTATTCTATTGGTCAATTGATCAACTTACTTTAAAATAAACTTAATACTAACAACTTCCGAGTCAAATAAAGAAGGTAACCATTGCAAAATGAAGCTGTGTAATAAAATGTCATGCCAGATTAGATATTTTTTTATACTATATCCATTCCATAATAATTAAAGTTGTTAAAAGAAAAAAGTTATTAACTATGTGGTTTATAACTTTATAAAAGAATAAATTATTTAATTTTTTATATTACTCTTAATTTTTTTTATTGTCTCATTAAATTTTTTTCTCTTATATTAATAGTTTTAAACTTCACATAAAGGTGATGGAATTTCATACAAATTTTAGTTCTTAAATAATACTCCCTCCGTCCCAAATTATCTGCTGTTTTAGCAAAGGGTATTTTAGTATTTTTATCATACGTATTGGTATCTGTGTGAAACTCTAGAACAACAGATAATTTGGGACGGAGAGAGTAGTATTAAATGACTTTTTTGATTCATGTGTATGAAACTAAAATGACTAGTATTATGAAATTGAAATAGTAGTCAATTTGAGAATTCTTTATTTTTAGCAAAAACAATTGCGAGAATTATAAATTATCTAAAAAACATTACTAACAATAAGATTAATTATTTTTAAAATTTAAATAAATAATATTATTTTCAATTTTAAAATATTTGATATTAATTCTAAAAAGGTAAACTTAATGTTATACTCTCTTTGTCCCATAATAAATGTCAAAATTTGATTTTCATGGCCAAATTAATCATTTTTAAAATTAATAAATCTTAAAATTTTCAACATATATAAATTGCAATAATAATAAATTTCAAAAAATTTACTATTAATATCAAGTTTTGTGATTTAAATTTTTTTACATTAATTAATAATTTTAAGACTATTAAAATTAAATTAAAATATTTATTATGGGACGGACTAACGGAGGGAGTATTTGGGAAGGGATGGATTATACTATTATAATAATCCAAATTTGTTTCACCAACTATCATTCTATCAATAGAAGCAAAATATGGAATCAATTTCCGATACCATTTAATAGTCATAGTTCCGTACGAAACATAGCCTTTAATAATGTAGACTTCCAAGAATTTTCTGATCATAAATCCAACAACTTATTCACTAGATAATGCCACTAAATGGGCTTAGATTTGACTAATCATTCAGAATCTAGTCTAAGTATAAATAAAAAAGGTATTAATCCCATTAAGATTCAAAATTCAGAGTAACATAAAATTAATTTAACTTTAATCAAGATTTAATTATTATTCTTTAGATCATTTAAATAAGGGTGATGTTAAGTGTTTTAAATTTTTGATCTCGGAAAGCGTCTTAAATGATGTGTCACTATAGTTGAAATGTCGGATATATCTCATGTGATTGGATGTGTAATAAATTAGTGATAAATCTATCTAATAAAATATAAATGATTTTGAATTTTTCGTTCACTCAATAATCATATGGGCCGTCCAAAGTTTAGAATAAATCCTACCGTCCATATAATGCCGGAGGCACGGGACACAGCTAGTATTTAATATCACGTCATTTGATATTATTTCCACATGTATTTTTGATATTTCTATATGATTCATTATCATATAAATGTGAGACCTATTGTATGTTCATCTGAAAAAAAATATATAAAAATATTAAAATTAGATGTGAAAATATCAGATTTCAAAATTTAAGACCCTTAAAATTATTTTTAAAATAATGACTCATAATATTTTTAAAAAAAAATTGAATATTGACGGAGCAAGTAATGACATTAAGCTAAAAGGCCGAGTCAACCGTCAATTATGCTGAATTCACCAGCAGCTTCACCAAGCTCGACCTCAAACTGCAGCAATAAAAAGCAACCTCTTATTTCATTTCTCTCTCTCATGATATCATCACTTTCTCATCATTTAAACATACCCTTTTCAACTTCAATTTCAGTTCTGTCTACTGTAATTTTTCCGACTGATTTTCCTATTTTCCAAATAAATCTGGAGAGAGGGAAAGAGAGGTTGTGGTTGGCGGGCCAACACCTAACTTTTTAGAGAAAGGGAGAAAAAAAATTTCAGGGGTTTCACATTAGATCCGAGGTTATTTACTATTTCGTGTTTGGATTGAGGTTCTGCACTTGACAGCAAATTATTGGGGTTTTTTTATAATAAAGTTGCCTTTTTGGGTAGACTTATGAAGTAGCAGGCCTTCTTTTTATGAGTTGTAGAGAAAATTTCAAGAATTTGGTTGTTTGGATGGGAGTTTGCTGGAGCATTCAAATTAAGGCCGAGAGCCAATTTCATACTGGTACGTGCATTAACTATAGTCTCTGTTTGTGTTTATTATACAATAATCACAGTGTTTAGTAAATGATGTTTCTTTCTGTTTATTATGATGTTCTTGTGCTTAAAAAAGGGAAGCTCTGCTCGAGTTAATTATTGGTTTGTAGTAAGTTTAAGTGCTTGGTATTTATGTTGGTTTAATTGGTTCTATTCATATTTTTCTTTTGAACCGAACAGATCATTATGTGATTTGGTTTCTGCCCTCTTTTGTTGGTGGTTTCCTTGTTCATTGTGTCCTCTAATTGAATGCGGTAAACCGGAAGCTGTATAATTGTAGTATAGCTCATAATTTTTATTCTCATAATTACTTGTAGAGTATATGCTTAATCAAATATGTGGTCAGATGTTAACTTGGGCAATACTTCCTAATTCCTAATTTCATGTGTAAAACTGGAGATCATATATCTAGAGGAGAATTAGTGCATAATTTATACTTTATTGGTGCTTTTCTTGTGTGCCTACATTTACACTAGTATGTTTGTTCATGATTCAAGTTGGATTTTGTGTAGGTGGGGATTCAAAATATGTAAGCAGAGATGGGAATGATCTTAACAATTCGACTAGCAAGGGTTCATCAACATCTATACCTGCAACACCTCGGAGTGAGGGTGAGATCTTGCAGTCCTCCAATTTAAAAAGCTTCACATTCAGCGAACTCAAAAATTCAACCAGAAACTTCCGTCCTGATAGTGTGCTAGGTGAAGGCGGCTTTGGTTCTGTTTTTAAAGGATGGGTTGATGAACAGTCACTTGCAGCTTCAAAGCCTGGGACTGGGATGGTTATAGCCGTGAAGAGGCTGAACCAAGAAGGGTTCCAGGGGCACAAGGAATGGCTGGTAAGCAGAAACTGCTAAAGCGTCTGCTATGTGTTTTCTTATGCTTGTAATAGTTGGAAATTTGAGCAGCATAGCTAATTTTCTGTTACATCCTTGGATGAACAGGCAGAAATCAACTATCTTGGGCTGCTGAGCCATCCTAATCTTGTGAAATTGATTGGTTACTGTTTAGAGGATGATCATAGACTTTTGGTTTATGAATTTATGCAAAAGGGGAGCATGGAGAATCATTTGTTCAGGAGTAAGTTGTCCCTATTTATTTATAGACTGCCACTTTTATGTTGTGACTATTTTCTTTAAAATAAGTATTCATAGACTAATTGTTCCTTGCCTGCATGTGATTAACACATCAGATTCCTTGTGAAACAGGAGGGTCATACTTTCAGCCGCTTTCTTGGGGCCTCCGAATGAGAGTTGCTCTTGGTGCAGCCAGGGGACTGGCCTTTCTCCATGGTGCTGAAACCAAGGTTATATATCGAGACTTCAAGACTTCTAATATCCTGCTGGACTCGGTATATAATTTTACTAGCATGATTTACTTTATTTGTTTGTGTGGCTGAAAGTCACTGAATTTTGTGGTTATTCCTAACTGTTTAATCTCCCACTCTCTTTTTTGTGTTAAATTCACAGAATTTCAATGCCAAACTTTCTGATTTTGGGTTGGCAAGAGATGGACCTACTGGCGATAATAGCCATGTCTCTACCAGGGTAATGGGAACCTATGGATATGCTGCGCCAGAGTATTTATCAACAGGTATATTTGCATTGTTTTAATTAGATAATGTCCCCAATATGTATAAACTTATTTAGCTTCTCTTCCTTTTCATCTGTTTAATGCTCTTTTAGTTACCTGAAAGTTGCCTTTTAGCCACTTGTAGTCGTGCAATGATACTTACTATCATTTTTAAGTTAGATATATCCTTTCACGTAATGTTTCTCTATAGACCTGAATATTCTGTCTGAGGTAAAAGATAATGTTGTGCCATATGCAATATTCAAAGCTATTAGCATGTGATATATTATCCCATGAACAATGTAACTTTCTTTGGGTTTCGTTGATGTTTCAAGAACTTTTTTGATGAACTTGAGCTTTTTTAGATCACATTCACTTTAAGTATTTAATTAGTTCAGAAACAATTCCCATGGTCCTGTTAGCAAGTGTTCTAAATGCCATGAAAAGCTAGTTCTCGTTTATTGCTGTTTTCAGAGCCAAAAAGAAACAGAATATCAGTCACAATATCATTATCAGTCTTATGCAGGTGTAACCATGAGTAGCATTGCCAAGAATTCTTGGAACTTAAAATGGATTATGTTGTATCTTCTATAAGTAAGCACAGAATTAGATTGGGGTTTCCTTTTATTATGTAATTTTAGGAATATTGGTCTTATTATGTAAATATTTTGTTCTGATTTTTGTGGTAATTATTTTGCATTGCTTAAGCTGTTTTAGGCCAGGTATACTATTTCCTTGTTCTAAAATATTGAGTTTTCTCCAGACCTACGAGCATAATGTGATTCCTTACAGACTGACATGTTAATAGAGCTAAGTTTTTTATTTGCGTGAGCGATAGCCTTCTAAGTATATAGATATGAAGGGATCCGTTACTAGGGTGACACAAATAATCTCTTCTCCTGGTTGCATAAAATTGTTTTAGCAAGTCGATCGTGTTGAAAAGATATGTCAGCCTCATGCCTTGTATGACTTTTTTCTTTGGTTCATCTGGATTAAATCAGATAAGCCATCACAACTTTTACTGGATGCCTGTTGTAACATAATTTTATCTAAATATTGAAGTGATGCATCTTTCATCTGATCATTTATTGTTATTTCTGTGGGAAGGTCACTTAACAGCCAAGAGCGATGTTTACAGCTTCGGGGTGGTTCTTCTAGAGATTTTATCTGGTAAAAAAGCAATAGATAAAAACCGACCTAATGGCGAACACAGCCTTGTGGAGTGGGCCAAGCCTTGCCTGAACAACAAACGCAGAATCTTCCGTGTTCTTGACGCCCGTCTTGAAGGCCAGTATTCAATGGGTCGGGCCCTGAAGGCAGCCAACCTTGCACTTCAATGCCTATGCATGGAACCCAAGCTGAGGCCTAGCATGGATGAGGTGGTGACAGCGTTAGAGCAACTTCAGGACTCAAACAACTCAGGGAAAAATGACCAGGACAACATCCAGTCAAAGGGGCATGCAAATTCCAATGGCGAAACGAAGTCCTGCGGAAGCATTGAAGGGGAAACTCCTGGAGGGACTGCCTATCCAAGACCTTCTGCTTTCCCTCTTCATGCTTAGATAAGAACCAACATTTTTTTTGTTGCCGGGAATGAGTTTTTTTTTCTGATATCATACTTGGTTTTTGATTTCAGAAACTTCATACATGTTCTATATATATATATATATATATATATATATATATATATATATATATATATATATATATATATATATATATATATATATGTTAAAAGTGTACAGTTCTTATTTTGTTATTTTATAGTCTGCCTTATGTATTATGTTGACAAGGAGTGGTGAAAATGAACATAGTGTCCTTGTGCTGAATATTTCTGGGCTAATAGTAATGTTTTTGACCGGTTAATTACCTCATTATGGCTTTGAACATAATAAATATATTTCAATTAATTTTACTCATTTGTGCTGCTTTGACTAGAAATTTATCCCCTCCAACCGATTAGGTGGAGAAATTATTCAGTGTATAATATTAATCCATATAATGCATTTTCCCAAATTTATGGGACCAATACTAATTTTTCAAAAAGTCGATTTTAAATGTTTTTCAAACTTAAAATAGACATGAATTCATTTAAAAATATTACTATTAGTTATAAGATTTATAGTTTTCAAAACTTAAATGAATTAAGTTAATTTTAAATTTAAAATATTTCAAATTAACTTTTAAAAAATTAATATTAATTTTATAATTTGGAATGAGGGAATAGTAAAAGTAAAAAAAGTTATATATATGAAAAAATGTTATAATTAGTTAATTTGAATTACATACATATAGATATATCATATATCAAGTAAAAACAAGTACATAGATTACATACTTTTCATCATTAAGGGCACTAGGGCAGTAAGTACTATTACATAAAATCGCTCACATACAGTTCACATACACACTCGTATGCATATTTTGATGGCCCACGAGTACAGCAAGTCACATGGACCATTAAAATATGCATGTGAGCGATTTTATGTGATAGTACCACATATCAAAGCTTATAGACCATCTAAAGATTTGTTGCAGATGAAGTAGAAGTATGAGTCCGTCAAGATTCCCCAAATGAATGCAAGTTGGTGGTACAAATTCAAATTCCCTCCGCCACTAACCATACGATTGCCATTTGGAAATTAAGATTGATTCTACTATATGGAGTATTATATTATATTCCTCCTTACCTCCATATGCCTTACCTCCATATGCTGGGCCACTGGCTGATGTTAATTGGTCCTACACCATGAAAGGATAAGGTGGTATATATACCCATGTTATCCTTTTACCTTTTCGATATATTTGATAGATTTAAAGGCCGTTACATCTAGTAATTTGTAATTGTAGTACATATTCTCCGACCAAAGAAAAAAGGGAAAGTACTTGAATCACATTTTTTTCAATAAAAAAAGAAAAATAAAATGATTTTTTATTTTTAAGATAGAGAATATATATATTTAAAATTAACTTTAGTCAATTGACCTAATAGAGCGTCGATGCGACAACACTACTCAATGGAAAATTTGAAAATTACTATAAAAAAATAGATTGTACATGTACATACATATATATCATCTCATCTGTAATCAATATGAAAGAAAAGCAAGCAAGCATGCATGCATTTCCTTTTCATTTCGTAGTTGACACTCTTCTTTCTTTCTTAGTTTAGGGAAAATTCAATCTTGAAGGTCACACCCCCTGCTGTCCTGCCCACCAATCTTATTGATATATTTTCATTAAAACATTAATTAACATGCATGCATGCTCAAAACTTTTCCATAATAAAACCCCATTGTTAATCATGTGATATTAATGCATCCGATTTTATTATATAGTCAAATTATCGGTGACGTATTTATTTCACTATTTTTTATTCTTCTTATAAAAAATCTAAAATTGAAATTTATATGTAGGTGAGTCCATTTAAAATATGTTATTGGGACTGAACTGGACTCGGGAGGACATATTAATGAGCGGCACATGGATACACACCACACTTAAGAGAGAGAGAGAGAGATTGTTACTAGAAATCCCGGTTTCATAGACAACTCATAACATAAAATATAATCACAATTATATTATATGTAAAGAGTAACATCACATAATTTGATGACATGATAATAGAAGCTGCGGGCTACATTTGCTTTTTCCTTCTTGCAGCCGCTTCAGCCTCTTCTTAATTCCACCTGTGCTGGTTCTTACTTTTTACCAGCACCAATACATTTCATAACCTACTACTACTACTACTACTATAAAGCAAGCAAACCCAACAATAAGTAAAAAGTAAAAAAACAGAGTTACCACTCCAAATTTACTATACTACCACCACTATATGACTTTTCTTCTTCTTAATTGCCCCCCATCACCATCCCCCTAATATAATACTTATACTACTAAGCCTTCCCACCCATTTTCCTTCAAATTTTCCCGGGAAAAAAAACAGAGAAAAATCTGCAGCCGGGAATATTGAGAAAGCAAAATTACTTAATAAAGTCTGAAAAGAAAAATAGAGGTCTTTCTCTTTTCGCTAGACCCTGAAATTTTTGCCAACGTAGGTCTGACCGAACTGCCAATTAGGTGGTGCAATATTGTAGGAGGTTGAGGTACGACGGTCACTGCCTGTGACTCGAAAAGAAAGAGCCTGTCCAATAAGTACGGCATTGGATTGCCAGTTTTGCCCCCAGTTCCGGCTCATGACCATCCACTGGGTGTTGCTCCCTTTGATGCTCACGCGCTGGATATCCCCTGCACCTGCCACGTTGGTTACCAAAACCAAGTTGAAGTAACGGAAACCGTTGATTGTGAATCGGATCCCTCCACTCTTTCTGCATGGTACCCTGGAGAAGAAAAAAATTTAATTAATTTTTATTTTTATTTTTAAAATGGACTTACTTTGTCATTAATACCGGTTGGTAATTGGTGAACTCATAGGCGGTGGTTTAAACTCCTAGGCCTTACTAAAGGTAACTAACCGGACTTGCCGGTGGCCCAATAAGAAAATGTTCCACCACTGACCTAATTTGATGACTTATGAGATTGAGCAAAGACACGTGTGTGGGGGCCGGTGCACCTGTCCCGGTTTATCTGAATTTAAAGCACGGATGGTCCTCATTTCGCGCGTATTGTTAGGAGTACCATATACCACTGCCCCTCCATTTGCCGCCAAATTACTATACCATGGAAGTTGTTAGTATGAATTTTTTTTTAATTAAGTTAGTCAATTGACTAATAGAGTGTTGACACGCAGACGAAGTCCTATGTGTGTCAGCATTTTATTGATCAATTGACCAACTTATCAAAAATTAAACTCCATACTAACCGGATCCCTACCATATTAACTACCTTTTACGTTGGGCATTGTGAAACTTTTACCCCTATGTGTCAGAGGAAGGCATGAAGCTATCGAATCTGGTTCGTTAAAAGGGAGGTTATTTTTGTCATATCAAATCAAAAGGCCGAACATGTACCCAGAAGAAAATGTACGAAACCGCGTGATGGGTTGGACTCAATTTACTAAAATGGACACAAAACCAACAGTTTTACAACCAACTTTAACGGAAGTGGACCTATTATGGTAATAATAATGCGGTAAATATTTGATTTGATGGGCCCATATTTAACTACACTAGTAGTCTAGTACTACCCTATTATATCGGATTTGAATACACTACAAAATGGAGGAATCTGACTCTGACCTCCAGAGAAGTGAGGGTAAACTAGTCACTTCCAACACTAGGTGTTAGAGCTAATTGCAACTCTGTTAAACACAAATACACAACTGATAAACGTAATTAACAACTAATTCAAGGGCAGTTTTGTTCGTCAAAATAAAGAACCAAGTGAAATACAGAAATAGCCTCACTAATAGGGAATAGAACACCGTCAGAACAAAGCGAAATGGTTAGTAGTAGTATATGTTAACAGCAGAAGAGGGAGCACTGACCGGCGGTAAGAGACGGGAACAATTCCGGCACGGTACTCGGCGATCTTGAGGAACATGGGCATGGCGAGGTCGAAGTGGGTTCGGGGCGGGTTGCACCATCCTCCATTGTCATTGGGCTGTGCAAAGTTAGGTGGACAGAAATTAGTGGCGGTGACCAATATGGAGGGGTTGCCGGGGTGGCACCACTGTGGGACGTTTTCGCATTTTAGCTCGAAGCATGCGCCGCAGCTCAGCCCGTTGTTAAAAAGTGCTGTGCTTAACGCAGCCGTGTTCACTCCGTACCCTTGGCTGTAGAGATTTCCATACCCACAAGCTCCACCTAATTACACAACACAAACGAAAAGAAGAAATCAGTAAAATGTATTGACTGTATAATTATGTATCATTTAAGTATTTCGAAGCTAAAATAAAATACAGGAAGATTAGTTGGTAGTGGAACAGGGCATTGTAATTTTTGGGGGTTTAGGTAAAAATGGGGGGAAATGATTAGGGTTTTATGAGTCAATAGATCTGAGATTTTGAGATAAAAATGAAAAAAATCGAAAGAGGGTTTACCCATAGTGCCGGATGCGTCGCTGCCGCCGTAGAAGGTGGCGTGGGCGCTTTGCCAAGCGCCGCCGGTGTAAACGCCGGGGATTCGAGCGTATACCGCCGCGAGGAGAGAGAGTACACTCGCAATGCAGAGCATTTTCTTAAGAGCCATTTTCACGCACAAACACTTCACTCGTTCGGTAAAGAGAGGTAGCTGGAGGGAGGCGAATGGAAAACGGTAGGAAGGATTAGGGGTATTTATGGAGGGAGCATAGAAGGGTAGTCTAGTAAAATCATAATGCAGGGTCCTTTCATGTAGTCTTTCTAGTCCTACTAGCCTATTACTAACCACAGTTTTATTTTTGGATAAATCTATGTACATATTTAAGAAAAACAATTAATATATATTTTTTAATTAAAAATAATTTTAAATGTCAATATTATCTTTATATTAAAATAAAAATGTTAAATGGCAAAAAGGACACGGATGAAGTCCACAATCCCCAGACGGGCTATAATTTTGAGCGGAAAGAGTTCAACTATAGAACTTGGAAGTGGTTAGTATGAAGTTTATTTTTGGATAAGTTGGTCAATTGATCAATAGAATACTGATACACATACGAGGTTGTATGTGTGTCAGTATTCTATTGGTCAATTGACCAATTTACCAAAAAAATAACTTCATGCTAACCGGATCCAGAGAACTTACGAGCTTAATTTTGTTGCTTAAAAATGAAGTTTGGGACCCAATTTGACAAATAAAGCAAAAGAAAATAATTATTTTTTCACTAGTTTTGAATAAAAGAGTTTTATTTGTAAGGATTCAATCAATGAATCGATGTGCCCCCACAATAAATAAAGAAAACTATGAGAAAAAGTAAATGGCTCCAAGAAAAAATATACTACTAAACTTTGAAAACATCTTGTGTTGCGTTTAAATTGAATGAATAAAGTTAGGGACGAAATAAAATAATTTTAAAATATTTTAAATATATATTTGGTTGTTGATAGTGATGAGTATTGTCATTTAATAATAAAATTATCACATATATTCATTCTATTAGAATCAATTTTATTCCACATCCTCCGCATGGAGGAAAAAAAAAGAAAGGGATGAATGAATGAGAAATTCCTACATAAAACACGGTTGAGTTGTTGTAAATTATCTGTTCCAAATCGCAAAATTAGAAACCTTTGCACAATTTATTCATGATCTCGTTTGTAAATATTATTCCATCCGTTCCTAAAAGATTGTCGTTTTAGAAAAAAAATTTATTCCAAAAAGTTTGTTGTTTATAACTTTCGAGGAGAATAAAATATTTACTTTCCTATATTACCCTTACTTTCTCTCATTATCACAAGAAATTCTCTCTCTTGTATTAATAGTTTTTAACTTCCCATAAAGGGGTAGTGATGGAATTTCAAATAAATTTTATTTGGTAAATGATATTTTCTTGATCCATGTGCCAAAACCTTAAACGACAATTTTTTAGTAACAGAAATAGTAAGAATTAATAAAGCATTTATGTCCGCGTAGAATTTTTCAAATAAAAAGGTTCGCTAGGACCAATAATTTTATAATTTACAAAAAAAATAACTAAGAACTGCGACTATGTGGTCTGAAAAGAACACATACTTGGTGTATCTTAAATAATTAATCGAGTGTTATGACAATTAAGAAAAATAAAAAAAACAAGGGTAAAGAAGAAGGAAAGCTAAAGAACGTGCGTGGGATAAAAAATAAAAAATAAAAAATAAAAAATAAAAAATAAAAGAGTTAAAGGAGAAGAAATTATGTGTGGGAAAGTAAAAATAAAAAATTGATATTTTTATAAATAAATTTTTATATTTTTATAAGTTTTTTCTGAGATGGACGTGAGATCCGTTTATTCTTCATTTGAGAGGGGGAAACTATCAATTTTTTAAATATTAATTTTCTAAAAATAAGGTTAAGAGAATAAAATAAAAGAACAATAAACAATTACACAATATTAATTAAATGTATTAATAGTAATTAACAAAACTCTTTTTACTTTTTATATTCTAACCCACCAGGCAATTAATTGGAAGATTAAATTGTAGAACCATTTTTGGGTTTAGCCAAGTGTTTGTTTCTATTCCTCAGGTCAGGTCAGGTCCGTAAAGAATTTATTCACTAACTTTACTTTTGGCGAATATTATTATTAAGACATACTTTATAAAGTCCGGCTCTCTAACGAACGAACTGAAGGGAACGAACTAAGAGCAAATCGGTTATAGCGAATCGTCGTTATAGCATAAAAATTCGATTTTCTATGTTATAACGACGGAAAAAACCGTCGCTATAGCCGGTTCGTTCTTAATTCGCTTCTTCTAGTTTGCTCGAAAAACGGACTGCTTTATACAATTATATCCTCCACAAATCGAGTAATAAATTAAATGGATTTGCTCCTTAAGCCAAACTTATATCCTTTTTATTTTTTTTCAATCCTTTCACTTAGTCATAATATTTTACATGTAACATATTCTTTTTCTAAAGCTAAGTAAATTTTAATACTCATGTTATAGCATCTTAATTTTATTTCGGAAATAAGTATGTGTATAACTAAGCAAATCTTACACAAACTAAGATGTTTGATTGCATCTTAAGAGCCGACATCTTAATGCATTTTAAGAATCAACAATTTTGTATTAAGAGATTTTTTGAATAATTTAGGCTCATGAGGACATTTTAATATAAAAATATGAGTTGCTAAGATGTATTAATATGTGAACCGTTAAATAGGATCTAATTACCATGAAGTTAACTTTATAGTAAATTGATCAATATAATATTGATACGCAGAGAGAGATCATTTACCGATCTGTGTGTCGATACTATATTAATTAATTGATTAAAATTAACTCAATTCTAATTACTTCTAATTAAATACTACATTAGAATGTAATCAAATAATATTAAAAAAACACTAAAATCAATCCAATCTTCCACTGTGGGTGGTGTGTCACATCAGTGATCGGAGGCCATGTGCTATGGCTGTTTAGCTATTTAATAGTAGGGGTGCTCAAAAAATTCGGTTATTCGGTTTTTTTACCGAACCGGTTGAAACCGGTACCGGCGGTACCGGTTTTTTTCGGTTTCGGTATTTTCGGTACCGGTCCAATTTTTATTTTTATTTTTTGGCTTTTCTTGCATCTCTCAAAAGATATATAATATTTATTTTAATTGAATTTTTTATAAAATATAATATTTTAAGTATAATTTAAATATATATACAATCATGTTTTATATATATATATATATATTCAAATTACACCTAAAAATATTATATTTTATAAAAAATTTAATTAGAATAAATATTATACATTTTTTGAGTCATAAAAAAAAACCCTAAAATTGGACCGGTCAAAAAAAAATGTGTGTAGAACTACTCTTAGTAGTATCCAAAAAAAAAATTGGCACTGTGAGAGAAGAGGTAGAGTCTGATGATGATTCAAACAAACCCTAGTCGCTAACCTCAACTCAATGATCCATGCATATAATGTGGATGTGAAACGATGAAGCGATGGAATTATTAACCGATCTGATTTTGGTTGGGTTGGTTGCTTCTAATTAGGATAGTTTATCATAAAACTAGTTTTATAATAAATTGATCAATTGACTAATACAGTAATACTGACACGCAAAGAGATATCATTTTCCGACTTGCATATCGACACTATATTGATCAAAATCACTCCTTTTTAAATATTTCATCTACTTCTTGTTAATTGCACCTTTTCTTTATGGGTTTTTGATCATTTTGGGGATTAATTTAGACCCATTAATTGATTGAATTTATATTAAATAAATTGTGCATTTGATAGCCTATTACAAGAAGATTAATAGAGAGCAATATATGGTTCAAGTAGGAGTAATATATTGTGTTTTAATTGTATCCAAAGTGGAGTACATGAAAAGGTTTATTGTTGTTTAAGAAAACTATTTTCTTTAAGTCCCACATTGAGTAAGAATAAAACTATTTAATACTTTATAAGTATATGTGGAATAGTTTAATTCACTAGTGGAACTAAAGGAAAGGCTTGGAGTTGGTCACAATGGCGTGGTGCAGAGCACCACCCGCCCGCGCCCCGCGACCCGGGGACCGTGGTGCGGGTTCGGGTCGCAAAGTCGCATTGGCGCTTTAGGCGCACGTGCGCATCGTCGCTAGGAGACATGAGTTTCTTTTTAACATTAAACCAGAATAATAAACTTCATTAATGATTAAAACAGTTTTTTGTTTAATCATTATGGGATGCAAAACTGATATGTGATTAATATATCATTTATTTTATAAATGATTCTTAACTCACAATTCAGTTATGAAATTGGAGTCTCCTCTTCTTTCTTCTATCTTCTTTTACACAGCAGCATAAATTGAGGTTTAGAGTGAATTGCTATCACTTAGAACAGATATAAGCTTTGACATAAAATCCTGGAGGTATATTGCTAGTAGCCTTTAGCAAACCTTAGTGGTAAGGGGCAATAAACACCTTAAGAACAGGGACTACCCGTGTCAATCCTTGGTCCTAATTTTCTGTATTCATTATATTCTTTTTCAATCTTAAGGTGTTTATACAAATGGATACAGAGTCTTTCAAAATCATGAACCAGGATTTTGTCAAGCTCGATCGTTTTGATGGAAATAATTTCAGTCGTTGGCAAGACAAACTGAAAATTTTACTCACTGTTTTGAAGATTGCTTATGTTTTGGACCCAAATCTTCAGCCTATTCCAGAAGATCCCAAAATAGTAGAAGGTCAGCAGCCAGATAATGATGCCATCGAAGTACTGAAAGAGCAAAGAAGAAAAAGGACTGAAGATGAGGAACTTGCTCGTGGACATATCCTCAACACGCTGTCGGATCGTCTCTACGATTTCTACAGCAATATTCAGTCACCAAGGGAGTTATGGGAGGCTTTGGAGTTCAAAAACAAGGCTGAGGAAGAAGGTACAAATAATTATTTAGTATCTAAATATTTTGATTATAAAATGGTTGATAACAAACCTATTTTGGAGCAAGTGCATGAGCTCCTGGTTATTGTTAATAAGTTGAGGGTCCTTAAAATTGTCTTGCCTGAAACTTTTCAAGTTGGAGCGATAATTGCAAAATTATCTCCATCTTGGAAAGATTTTGCTAAAAAGTTGATGCACAAATCTGAGGATTTTTCCTTGGATCAAATTCAGAAGCATCTTCGTATTGAGGAGGAGGCCCGAAAACGTGATGCTAAGAATTTGACTCAAGAACAATCTAGTGTGAACTATTTGGAGGCAAGATCATTTAAAGGGAAAGGACCTGGTGTTAAAAAAGATAATCATAAGTTCAAGCATCCTGGACAGAAAAATAAAAAATCTGATTCTAATAAGAGAAAGGGTAAGTGTCATGTTTGTGGAGAAACTGGACACTATGCCAGAGAATGCAAACAACGCAAAAGTGGCTCTACTAACATGGTTGAGGAGAACCTTGTTGCCATGGTTTCTGATCTTAGTCTTGATGTGACTATGATTTCTGAAGTTAACATGGTTAGTGAGCCGAATGGTTGGTGGTTGGACTCCGGAGCTACTGTCCATATTTGTAATAATCGAGAAATGTTTAAAATATTTGAAGAGATTATTGGACAAGAAGTTCAGATGGGAAACAGTTCAGCGGCTAAAGTTGATGGAAAAGGAACTGTGGAAGTCAATTTCACCTCTGGAAAGAAACTAACCTTGCTGAATGTGTTGTTTGTGTCAGAAATTAGAAAGAATTTAATTTCTGTTGATCTTTTAGATAGGAAAGGTTTTAAAATTTCTGTTGAGTCCGGCAAAGTCATTCTTTCAAAGAATGGTGTTTTTGTTGGAAAGGGTTATGCTTGTAATGGAATGTATAAATTATCTATTAATAAGAACAGTTCTGTTTCTGCTTA
The DNA here is from genome assembly GCA_020205505.1 of Panax japonicus. NCBI lineage: Eukaryota > Viridiplantae > Streptophyta > Magnoliopsida > Apiales > Araliaceae > Panax > Panax japonicus. Next base: position 2,869,052 of record CM035108.1, on the reverse strand, counting down.
TATCACTTGTGCAATTTCTTTATGGCATAGTCGTTTAGGACATGTAAATTCAAAGAATTTAAAAAATATGCATGCAATGAAATTGATTGATATTGGTAATACTGAACTTGAAAAATGTGAAATTTGTGTTAAATCAAAAATTATGAGAAAACCATTTCCAAATGTTCATAGAGAATCACAATTATTAGATTTAATACATACTGATATCTGTGAGTTAAATGGAATATTGACAAGGGGTGGAAAACGATATTTCATTACTTTTATAGATGATGCTAGCAGATATTGTTATGTGTATTTGTTGAGAACAAAAGATGAGGCGTTTAACTCATTCAAAAAATACAAATTAGAAGTAGAAAATCAACTTGAGAAGAAGATTAAAATTCTACGTTCTGATAGAGGCATGGAATATTGGTTGAATGCTTTTGATGCATTTTGTGAAGAAAATGGCATTATACATCAAACAAGTGCAGCTTATACACCTCAACAAAATGGTTTAGCAAAAAGAAAAAATCGTGTGTTTCATGATATGATTAATTGTATGTTAAATCATGCTTGTTTGCCAAATAATTTATGGGGTGAAGCTCTTCTTACTGCGTGTCATATTTTAAATAGGATTCCTAGTACTGTTATTAAAACTAGTCCTTATGAAATATGGAAAGGCAGGAAACCTAATATAAATTATTTTAAAGTGTGGGGGTGTATAGCTTATTTTCGAATTCCTGATCCTAAAAGGACTAAGTTAGGAGCTAGAGCTATTAGAAGTATATTTATTGGATATGCTGAAAATAGTAAAGCATACAGGCTTCTTAATTTAGAGTCTAATGTTATAACTGAGTCAAGGGATGTGGAATTTTTTGAAAATAAATTCTCAAAAGATGTTGAGAATGTGGATATGCCTAAATTTGATGAGCCTAGAGGTCCTATAAGGTCTAATGTTGAGGTTGAAGAACCTAGTGTTCCAATTCAACCAAGTGGACCTAGAAGGAGTACTAGAGCTAGAAAAGATAAAGATTTAGGTGATGATTTCATTTCATCACAGTCTCTATTATTTTTGGTGGAAGGTGACCAAAATGATGAGGTGATAAATGAAATACCCTATGTATATAGTCTTGAGACTGATCCTAAATCATTTAAAGAAGCTATGGCTTCTCGGGATGCTGCCTTTTGGAAGGAAGCTGTAAATGATGAAATGGATTCAATCTTGGGAAATAATACTTGGGTATTGACAGATTTACCTAGAGGTTCTAAACCTATAGGTTGCAAATGGGTTTTTAGAATAAAGTATAACACTAACAGTACTATTTCTGCTTTTAAAGCAAGATTAGTAGCAAAAGGTTTTAAACAAGTAGAAGGTATTGACTATTTTTATACTTATGCACCGGTAGCACGAGTTACTTCCATTCGAATTCTTTTTGCCTTAGCCTCATTGTATGATCTTTATGTTCATCAAATGGATGTAAAGACTGCATTTTTGAATGGTAATTTGAATGAGGAAGTATATATGGAACAACCCGAAGGGTTTGTTGCTTTCGGTAACGAGGCTAAAGTATGCAAATTAGTTAAGTCCCTTTATGGTCTAAAACAGGCACCAAAACAGTGGCACGAAAGATTTGATGCTGCTATTATAAACTTTGGGTTTAAATATAATAGTGCAGATAGGTGCATATACTCCAAAACCTCTTCTGATTATATGGTGATAGTCTGTTTGTACGTAGATGATATGTTGATCATCAGTACGAATATGGTTGGAGTAAATGAGACTAAAAAGTATTTATCCTCTGTCTTTAAGATGAAAGACTTAGGTGAAGTAGATACTATTTTAGGCATCAAAGTTAAAAAACATAGTGGGGGTTATGTATTGAATCAATCTCACTATATTGAAAAGATATTAACTAAGTTTAGTCATCTCGAGTTCAAGGAGGTGAATACTCCTTTTGCGAATGGAGTTAAACTCAAAGAAAATGAGGGTAGAGCTATTGCACAGCTAGAATACGCAAGTGCTATTGGTAGCCTTATGTATGCTATGCATTGTACTCGGCCAGATATTTCTTTTGCAGTTTCTAAACTTAGTAGATATACGAGCAGTCCTAGTATTGATCATTGGAAAGCTATTGGAAGGGTACTTGGATATCTAAAAAGAACCAGTGGCATAGGATTGTTCTACTATAAATTCCCTAGTGTTTTGGAGGGATATTCTAATGCAAGCTGGATTAATAGCGTGGGAGATAATAAATCTACAAGTGGGTGGATTTTCACTCTTGCCAGTGGTGCTGTTTCTTGGGCAAGCAAGAAACAAACTTGTATTTCTCACTCTACCATGGAGTCAGAGTTTATAGCTTTGGCTCAAGCAGGAAAAGAGGCTGATTGGATTAGAAATATGTTGTTAGACATAGATCTATGGCCAAATCCAATGCCTCCTATTTCACTATATTGTGATAGTGAAGCTACGCTTACAAGAGCGTATAGTGGTACCTATAATGGTAAGTCTAGACATATTGGTCTAAGACATGAATTTGTGAGACAATTGATACATGATGGTATCATAACTATTGTCTATGTGAAGTCAAGTAAAAACTTGGCTGATCCACTTACTAAGCCTCTGACGAGAGATTTAATAAGTTTGACTACACGAGATATGGGACTTAAACCATTCTAAGCCAAGGGTGATGGGAACCCAACCTATTACTAGGTTACCCCTAGTTTATAGGTTCAATGGGAAAAACAAGTCACAGTTGTTGGCTGTTTTACTATCAATTTGGTCTCATATGTAGTATATGATAGTAACGTCTGTTGCATGACCGAGGATGAGCTATGCTCTTAACAAAGTGTTGCACTTATAGCAACAGAAGTGCTAGAGAAACATTTTGCCTATATGAACTAGAAGTGAAGCCGCTTCTTATAGAGAGTTATGGTTTACTCTCTTAGAGGTTCAAGAAACAGGATATTGCGCATGGCTTTAATAGCGCAAAGTGATTATTATGCTCACTGTAAAGGGAGGTTTGTGTGTGTTTGATAGTTCCGGTCATATCATTTGAAATAGAGGTTCAATCTACGGACACCATCTATTTTGATATGATTTTGAGCTGTTTATACTAATAGAAGGTTCAATGTTCGTCACACCTTTTATTATGCATACAAGCCTTAGAGTTGATAGATAAAGAATTGTTTGAAGAAAAGTAGTTTTTCAAACAAGTGGGGGATTGTTAATTGCACCTTTTCTTTATGGGTATTTGATCATTTTGGGGATTAATTTAGACCCATTAATTGATTGAATTTATATTAAATAAATTGTGCATTTGATAGCCTATTACAAGGAGATTAATAGAGAGCAATATATGGTTCAAGTAGGAGTTATATATTGTGTTTTAATTGTATCCAAAGTGGAGTACATGAAAAGGTTTATTGTTGTTTAAGAAAACTATTTTCTTTAAGTCCCACATTGAGTAAGAATAAAACTATTTAATACTTTATAAGTATATGTGGAATAGTTTAATTCACTAGTGGAACTAAAGGAAAGGCTTGGAGTTGGTCACAATGGCGTGGTGCAGAGCACCACCCGCTCGCGTCCCGCGACCCGGGGACCGTGGTGCGGGTTCGGGTCGCAAAGTCGCATTGGCGCTTTAGGCGCACGTGCGCATCGTCGCTAGGAGCCATGAGTTTCTTTTTAACATTAAACCAGAATAATAAACTTCATTAATGATTAAAACAGTTTTTTGTTTAATCATTATGGGATGCAAAACTGATATGTGATTAATATATCATTTATTTTATAAATGATTCTTAACTCACAATTCAGTTATGAAATTGGAGTCTCCTCTTCTTTCTTCTATCTTCTTTTACACAGCAGCATAAATTGAGGTTTAGAGTGAATTGCTATCACTTAGAACAGATATAAGCTTTGACATAAAATCCTGGAGGTATATTGCTAGTAGCCTTTAGCAAACCTTAGTGCTAAGGGGCAATAAACACCTTAAGGACAGGGACTACCCGTGTCAATCCTTGGTCCTAATTTTCTGTATTCATTATATTCTTTTTCACTTCTCATCTGCAACAAACAAAGAATACTTGGTCCTTGTTCGTCTTGGTATGAATGGTTTTATTGCTAACTTGTCATTAATATAAATGTACCATTTCACATATTTAGTACTCCTTCCGTTCTTAAAAGATTATGGTTTTAGAAGAAAAAATATGTTTTAATTTATTTGTCGTTCACAATTTTCTAGGAGAATAAATTACTACTACTATTTACTTTCCTATATCACTCTTACATTCTCTCATTGTCCCAAGAAATTCTCATCCTTAGTACTCCCTCCTATTCATATTAAGTGTCGTTTTGGAGAGTTTCATTTTATTCAATATAAGTGTCGTTTTGAAATCCCTATGCAATATTGCTCTATTTTTTCCTAATTTACCCCTCTATTTAATATGCTTAGTAAATGCAATTCCATGGACCATTGTGGAGAGATAAATAATTAATTAGGGATACAAAAGATATTTTGTGTTATTTCTTAATAACTGTGCTTAACTCTAAAAAAAATTAATATGAATAGGAGGGAGTATTAATAATTTTCAACTTCCCCAAAAGTGATAGTGGTGGAATTTCACACAGATTTTAATTATTAAATGATAGTATTTAATGACTTTCTTAATCTATGTGCATCTTTTAGAAATGTAGGTAGTATCTAAATAGCTATTATGAATTCTCATTTTCATATTTCAAAATGCCATATATAGGGCATGCATATGGGGTAGGCCACTACTAAAATGAAAATTATTTTGTTAGTTTTTTTGGTGCAATGAAAGTCGTGAATGACTAAAATTAAAACTTAAAAAGGAGAACATTTTCAAGTGGAGATTGAAAATCATCTTATGTATGCCACTATCAGTATCTATAACATTGATTCGGTTATTATAAAATTAATTTTATGATAAATTGATTAACTGATCAATACAGTGCTGACATGTACAAAGAGACCATCTCCTTCTTACGTGTCGACAATATATTGATCAATTGACTAAAGTTAATTTCATGTTAATCACTCCCCTATAACATCATTGGCATGCATGATATAATTTTGGTACAAAATTTGACTTCCTATGAATTATTTGATTTTTTAATAAACTACACTTCATTAATATGTCTCAGCTCTCAATTTGCTTTCAATAATCAAAGGGTTGGCTATACAGTTAAGGCGGGAGGTGCACTTTATTAACACGTAGGAGGAAATGAGCTAAATCTAGAAAAGGGTCCCACTGTCTGACCAACCAGATCTAGCAAATCTGCCAGGTCATCAAAGGATTGAAGTAGCTAGCAACGATTATACTTCCAACCCAACCCAACCCAACCCAACCCAACCCATGCCAAGACATGTGAAGGTGCCACCAAGATCGCTCCAACCTTTTTCAATTTTCATGTCCACGTGTAACCATTTGGATATCAATTTCAATCGTATTATCCACTTATTTTTGTTCATTTGTAATCAATGAAATGAGATCGGAAGATATGAAAAAAAATTTACGTATATAAAAAAATTAAGTTATTAATAATATTTTTAATTATTATATTTTGGATGAAGTGAGGTGAAGAGTATTATAGACAATTGATACTATAGTTAATGCTTTTTAATCATTTCCTTAATTCTTATGCACATGTCTAAAACGACATATATTAAAGAACGGAGGGAGTAATATGAGCGTAGAATGTAGATGAAGTTTATTAAAGTATTGATCAATTAAATGATTAGCCTTTAAATTAATTAAACTGTCAAATATATAGTACTACTACTTATTAAATTAAGTTGATAGATTGATTAATTAATTCCTTAGGCATCTCAGTTTGTAATCTAAGCAAAGGACTGAACTCGTAGTCATAGGTTCCATTTGTTCCGTACGACACGATTAGCAATTAAATTCTCATGTAGCCAAGCAATTGCAGTTAATTTATAAGTCCCGGTACTTTGTCGGTAATCAATTGCAGTTAATTTATAGTAGTAATTTATATGTTGACTTTGACCATTTATTTATTTATTACTCTCTCCATCCCAAGACAAAAATCATGATAGATTTTTCACGCAAATTAAGAAGATGAATGAAATGACAAAATTGCCCATAATAATATTATTAAATATGGAGAGAGAATTAGAATAAGAAAAGTATGAGATATTTAATGCTACGAGTATAATAGGAAAATATGTGTAAAAATTTGGTTATTAAAAGAAAATGGACATTTAATATGGGACGTACTACTCAAAATAATAATAAGGACTTTTATCATAAGACGGAGAGAGTATTAATTTAACACACTCATATGCCTCATCTTGACACGTCAAGAGTGGCGGAACCAAAACCTTTTGGTACGGGGGGCAAAATTTTTAAACCAAGCGGTGATGGGCCGGCAGCCACGGGCGGGCGGCGGCGACGACAAACTATCGGAATTTGGTCTCTTTCCATTTTCCCATTTATGCTGTTCTAAAAACATGCTTCAAGCCCTTACTTCACCTTCCCAGTGGTTCGGATGGACACACCATGCAACAATTTGACAAAACCAAGGAAGCTTAGCTTCCCGTCAGTAGGTCACGTATAACAGCATGGACAGAGACTGAAGGACCAACACCAAGGTTATGCAGCTGTTTTTGTTTGGCTCCAATAGTGCAAACTGCTCCTTCAGGTAAGAAACATCATCTGTATTCAATGTCTTTGACAATGCCCCTGCCTGCCCCCGCCCCCCTCCTAGTTCCGCTCACCGCCTGACCGACGTCCGGCGTCCCGCTACCGGGGGCAACTGCCCCCCACCCTCACCCCCACCCCCACCCCCACGCCCACCCCCGGTTCCGCCACTGCACGTCAAAGCTCAAACTCTCAAACTCATAATTATCATGAATTGAGTAATATTACTGTGACTAAAAGCCTTCTGTCCTTAGTCATATTTTTGATTATATATTTCCTTTAAAAATTAATTAACATCATGATAGATTATTACTAATAGCCGACTTAATTATTGTAACTTGGAAGTCAATCAAGGAGCTCACAGTCCTGTTAAAAGCATGCATGCATTAACTCTAGTATTACAACAAATAATTATAAAGAAATGATAGATATTTGTAGCAAGCAAGCAAAGAAGAATGCATGTGAAGGGGGGAGGGGTACAAGGATGATGCATGCATGGGGTTTTGAATGAATAAAAGATGCATGTGGAATGAAGGTGAGAAAGGAGACGAGGAGATAGATACCGAATGAGACTTGTTAAAGGCTTTAGGCCCATGCATATAATCAATTCACCCCCCATTTATTTCCATGCCAACACCAAATATATATGTTCAGATTTTGAGGGCACCCACCACATGAAAATTAATGCAATTAACAAAACATTCAGATGAATAATTTGTGGGTAGGGAATAGGGACTAGGGAGAAATTAATTAAGGACTAAATAAATAAAATGGTGATATATATCATTTCATTTCAATTGAATTAAGCGGAACGGATCGATAATTCAGATATATGTATATATATATTAACAATTAGAATAATGATGAAAGTTGAAGAACTGTCTTTGGACCAAACATGATAAATAGTTTGATTTTTTACGCATGGTGGAATAGGTTCAAATTAAATAATGACGTGATCATATCACCATAATGGCGGTGTCAACAAGAATTAAATTAAACCATCACAATTCACAAAATGTGAAATGACCCCCCACCCCCCACCCCCCACACATGAGGTTTGTTGGGTTGGTTAGAGATAAAGGATCCTCTATTCCTATCCATGCCATATAATACCTACCTACCATACAAGATTACAAGTCAAGTTTCTCTTCCTTGACCAACTTTTTTTTTCTAATATTTGTATGGCATGTGCACCGACGGACAAACTCCTCCAGAAATGAGCTGCTGCAACCAAATAAAATTATTATTATTTTTTATTATTTAATCTAGGATAGGTTGAACCTCACTCTTATGCCATTTATATAGTATCGGGTCAACTCAAATTAACTACAACTATTTGGGTTTGTTAATGTATAACGCTTTAAATTGGTTAAAATTTAGAACTATAATTTTTTATAAAAAAATAGGCCCAAACCAGTTAACTTGTTTGACCCATTTTTTTCTCAAACCTCCATCACTTAATTATAGACTTATAGTGTTTGTGGCCCAAACTAGTGTGTTTATGGCCTAACATTCATTCTTTTATAGATGCAGCTGGAGTACTGGTTTCTTTCTTGGAAGAATTTTTTTGACATTGGTCAAGATTTTACAAATTGCTCTCCCTGGGCCAATCTGGAAAGGGTGACCCATGTTAAGTAGCTTTAAAAGGCTTCTAAGAGCCACAAATTCAAACTGCCTTTTCTGAATTGTTTGGCCTATCATCAGCAATCCTCACCTTCAAAAATTAAAACAATGTGTATGTATTGGTTTTACTGTTGTATGGGCACGTTAAACTGAGTTGGTTGCCAGTTTTCTGAGACAAGCTAGAATCACATTGATATAATATTAAATACTAGATGTGTCTCGTGCCTCCGGCACTGCATCGACGGTGAGATTTATTCCAAATTTTGGACGGCCAAATTATTTATTGAGTGAGCGAAAAATTTAAAATCATTTATATTTTATTAGATAGATTTTAATAACGATTATAATATTATATACTCCCTCCGTCCCAAATTAACTGCTCAGTTTTGACTTTTTTAAGTCAAATTGACTATTTTTAGAATTAATAATTAAACATATATAAATATATTTCTAAAATTATAAAAATTAGGATTAGTAATAAATTGTATATACTTTCTTTTGGTTATAATCTCTTCACCTATATTTTAGCAAAAATAGTAAAAAGATTAGTTTTAAAAATGGTCAATTTGACTTTAAAAAGTCAAAACTGAGCAGTTAATTTGGGACGGAGGGAGTATTAAATATTTTAATAATGATTATAATAGATCAACCTTGTCAAATTAAAAAAATTTCTTATATTTGAATATAACAATTTTTTATTTTTGCTACCATAATATTCTCAAATAATCTATTTTTTTCCCGATAATGCACAAGGCCGGCACTGCAGCATACGACCACCCTCAGCCGCCTTTGATAGCCAATTATATTATTTTGTCACTCCAAAAATCAAACCACCACTTTTACCAGCAGTAATTTTGACGGAGAAAATCCGATCATCTTTTTTGACTTCAAACAAAAGAAAGAACCCGCCAACGAAAATCACCCCACGTCCTTTGCTGTCTTTCCGCAATATTATAATCGTAAATCACTTTTCTCCATCCTTCTGATTCGATCTGTTAGTGTTACATTTGAATTCGAGATCTGATTCGAATAGATCGGTAGTGCTATAAGTGTCAATTTTGTGTTTTTTTTAAGATTAGGGTTTGAGATATGGCTTCGTCTAACAATTCGGATCAGAAGCCAAGCGGTGGCGGAGGTTTCTTTGCCTCTATCGCTTCTAGCTTGTCCAATTTCGGCAGCGCTATGCACAAATCAGTCAACGGGTATTGTCCCACAAACTCAAATTTCATTACTTTATACTTTCGCTAATGGTTCAATCCATTATTTGGTTGGTGCTGTTGTATTGTGGGTTTGAAATTATAAAGTTGTATATATTTATATTTTGGTGTTACACAAGTTTGTTCTTTTGTTTCAATTATGTTTCCCTTTTAGTTATTCTAAAGGTTTTTGCTTTTGCATGTTATCTTTAGCATTTTGTTTAAGTTTGGACTACTAACATGAACAGGGAAATTTTAGCCCTTGTGGGTTTCACCACTTTTGAAATACTAGTTGATAGGCTCCACGGTGTTGGAACACCAATGACACCGCCAGTGGCGGAACCAAAACACTTTTATAGGGGTCAAAATACATTAATAAAAAATAATTTATTAACGCTTGGAGTGCTTCTTTTAAATTCATTTTGCACAATTATAATTGCCTAGCCTAATTACATAATACTGCACACCCCAAGCTAGGCAAATGAAAAAACCATAAAATTACACTTTCATTATTAATCATTTACACTTTCATTATTTATCTGATGTGGTACTTTAATTCATTTGTGATCCTAACAACACAATGCATCCAACATATAATATTTAGAACGAGTGAACGAATACATCTAATATATAATTTGGAATTTGTGGGAAGTTGAGTAAAAATAACTGTAATTATAAATCAATATGTGTGCGTCTAAAAGAAAACAGGATATACACTCACCCTTAAAAAAAGAATATTCATAATTTGTGTTGAAAATGTGCAATGAGGTCAAAACTCTAAAGTAGTGGCCATCCACAAGGACCACAACTACAACTACAACATGGTTTCAGCCTTCCCAAAATCCAATAAATAAATTCCACACCAAAATTTCATTTTTGTAAAAACATCAAAAACCAGACCCCAAGTTATTATTAGCATTCAACTACTTATAGTACAACTACTTATCGTTCTATTTGTCCATAAATCACAAAAGGACAGAAGAAGATGGAGAAACTCAAGCAAAAAGAATGGCAGTTTTTTCGAGTGTTTTTACCCTTTTAGCCATGTGCTTCATCAATTTTCTGATCATTTCTCTATCATCCCACACTGTTGGCGCATATGGGGACTACCACAATTCTATTGGATGAGTACCCACAAAACCTGGCTGTCGGGGAACCATCGCCGAGTGCTTCGTCGGCGACGAGGAGTTCGAGCTCGGCTCAGATCCAGTTGGTGCATTTTAGCAAACAGCCGATACATCAGCTACGGTGCGATGCAGAGGAACATCCCTCGCCACCGAAGATTCCAGGGGGTCATATGACCCCCCTCGACCCCCCTGGTTCCGCCTCTGGACACCGCCACCCTTATATTGAAGCGAGAACTTTGGTACAATCGATGCCAGAACATTTTTAGAGGGGGTCAAAATACATTAGTAAAAAATAATTATTTATTGACGCTTAGAGTGCTTCTTTCAAATTCATTTTGCCCAATTATAGTATTTCACATCATATTCTAACTATTGTCACCCTTTGAGTTGTGAGTCTAATGACTTTAAATATATATAAATATATATATATATATATATATATATATATATTAATTTCCCCCGAAGAACTATGAGTCTATTTATCAGACTTTGAATTTTTTAGTCAACTGTCTAGCTATTTTTATAGATAAATTACAAATTATAATATTATATATTCAAAACCTTATATTGTGGTTCTGGTCATCTTATTTGGAGACAACTGAGAGAAGCCACTCAAAGCAAGAAAATGAATTAAGTTATTCTCATTTACAAAAAATTGATACCAAGGTATGATTAAGTCAGTAAGACAAATGAGTGAAATATAATTAATCGTCAAACTTATTTAGCATTATTTTATCTTGTAGTAATATTGTTAATTTATTATAGGTGGAAGGACATGAGAAAGTAAATGAATTAATACCATCTCATAATAAAGATCAAGTTTAACTAATATTAACATGCTTCAGATTCCAGGGTTGGGGGTTCATATGACCTCCTCGCCCCCTAGTTCTGCCCATGATGGATGGTTAATGGAACCTCAACCTATATTAAGACAAGAACATTGGTATAGGTAGAAAACATAACACACAACTATGCATTGTTGTATGATAAGTCAAATTGAACCTTCAAAACAAATTATGAACAGTTTAAGAGTTCTCAAAGGACCAAAAGAGAAAATAATCTCACAAGTAATTTTATTAATAATGAATCTGAATGTATGAATTACATCAACTTTGATCCTTATTTATACTACTCTAAGTAGCCTTAATTTTATAAGGAATAAATTACATAAGAGCAAATAAATAAGCTTCTTAATTACATTAGAATTGCAAAGCTTCCTAAATTACATAGCAGATATCAATTTGGAACATTCAAAAATCGGGGTCGGGCGTTGCAACGTTGAATTGGGGTGCTACGGAGTAGCTCGACGCTGTGGCGCAGGCGCTGGCCTGTTGGCATGTGCTACTGCTGATCTTCCTAATTGCTTTGCCGTGTAGTTTGAATATTTTCCTTTATTCCGTGCTTTCCAAACTTGTGTTACCGCGTGATAGTTTGTAATCTCCTTACTGTGTTTGGAAATTCACATAGTTACGTGAGTGCTAAACCCTCCATGAATTGGAACATAAATATGCTGAGAATTAGGCAATATAAATGAACACGGGTTTGATGACTCGGCTTGCCTTGATTTGGGATTGATGAATATGTTGAGTTTAGAAGACCAAAATCATATAATTTATCCTGGTTTAAATACATTTTTCCTCATTCTACTCGACCTCGGTTTTTAAATGCATTACTGAACTGATTTTTTTTTACAGTCAACTCATTGAACTATAATTTTTTTACAAAAATTCAAAAAACCGTCTAGTCTGTTAAAATTTTAACGACAAATCTATGTGTCACGTGTTGTCGAGGAGAGAGAAGCTGAGTTGGACAAATAATTAAATTAAATTATACTCAATTCTATAACAAATAGTTTAAGATAATATAAATCAAATTAATATACATGACAAATAATTAAATTAATTAATAATAAAATAAATTAATGAATAATTTTTACAAATGTATTTATATAAAATTAATGAATTCGTATTTTTTTATTTTTTAAATATTTTAATTTCATTTTTAAAATATAAAATTATTTAATATTTTGAAAATGGAGGGATTATTATTATTATTATTACCTATTACTTTCTCTAGATAAAAGAAAGAAAAAAAAATTAAACCCACTGATCAGTTCATCTTCTCCAAATAATTATGTTCATCTTCTCTTCCTATGAGTTCATCTTCCTTTGTCTTTCCTAAAGAATCCTCCATCACCACTGTTCCACCAGCGCCGCCACCACCACCACTACCACACCTATACCCTTTTCTACCTCCGGCACCACCTCTTCCTCTGTTGTTCAATCTCCACCACCGATCAGTCTGTAGATCTAGAGGCATTTTCTCAGTTCGGCGCCATCATCACCGATTCGAAGATCCATTAGTCTACTTAAATCGAATTTGGTCAGATCCGATTCAATTAATGCCTAATCTGAAATAATTCATTACTGGAGTTCCAGTAAAACATCGATTTTACTGATATAGAGGGTTTATTGAATAGTTACATTTTGCCTTCCAAAGCTTCACTTAGAACATCTAGGGATTTTGTTTCATCTGAAGTTCTGATATGAAAAGTCATTCAGCAATGAAAATCTGATAGATAAATGATATGAAAAGTCATTCATTCATCGAGGGATTTTGTTTTATCTTCTGATAGATAAATGATTTTTGATGGATAAATGATTTTTAATGTGCAGATCATCAATGAAGAATTTGTTTTAATTTATTTTTTAATTTTTCTTTTAATTTGTAACATACTAAAAAAATTAAAGCTTATTTTTTAACATTTTTATTTTTTAATATTTCTTTCTTTTATATTTAAGCTTAGATTTAATAATTTCATAATATAAATAATAATTATATTAACTTTCAAAAATAAAAATAATAATTAATTTTCAAAATTTTAGTTATATTTGTGAAGTTTGGATTTATTTTTATGTATTTTAATTTTTAATTTGTGTTTATTATGAAAATACTTATTAATAAGGTTAAAGACATTACTCAAATTCAAAATTTACTCAAATTTCTCTTATTTTTAATAATATATGTAATATATTTGAATACAATAAAAGACAAATTTGTCCAAAAAAAATACTAATAATTTTTCATTATTAATGTTGAGGGTATTATGACAATTTGCAAAGAAAAATGCAACAAAGAGTAATTAAATCCATTTATTTTCCAATGTGGCAACAATTAGGTTGATAGCACATGGCGATTGCATGCCGTGGATATTAATTTAAAAGTGACATGGACGTTCCGTTAAAAGTCAACGCATTTAACGGATTTTGTAACGATTTGAAAATAATTTGTAGTTCAATGAGTCGATTGTAAAAAAAATCAGTTCAATGATGTATTTATAAACCGAGGTCAAGTCGAATGATGATAAATGTATTTAACCCAATTTATCCTCCCCTCGCGGTTCGCTGAAATTGACTAGAGTTGGGCTTGAATTGAGCTCTATTTTAAGCATCCTTGAATAAACTTCACCCCAATTACTTAAAATCACTTGATGAACCCTTGAGACTTGAATTGGGTTATTATCATTTGATGCGGCCCTGATTAGGATCGTATCACTCTTGAAAAGGATTTGTCCTCAAATCTGGCCCTACATCAAAACAAATTAAGTCTGTAACACCAATTAAAACATAACCACAAGTCTCACCTGATAAATTAAATGTATAAGCAATATCAGCAACGCAAGCAAAAATTTGAAAATTTTCAACTCCTCCTGGATCAAAATTCAGTATGTAGAACTCTTCATGATGTATATTCACCCATTTATGAATTCCTGGATTAAAAGTCAATCTGATGATTTCGTTAATTCGCAAATACGTCCACTTCAATTCACCTGGGTTAAAAACAAAACAACACCAATCAACCTGTATCTTTTGTATAATCAATAAGAACTCAAGAAACTCAAATTTGTATGCATAGTCTACTAGATCAAAAATCAAAACACTTCCCTTTAGATAGATGTTCTATGCATCGTTCCGATTGGTTCACATACTGCTTCACGTCACTCTCAACATTGAATCTATTCCTTTCTTGTATCTGCATATCAATTTTAATCATCTCCTTTCCATTTACGTTAACATACTCAAAATCATGAAATGATGATCTCTAATGGAAAGACATGATCACAACCAATGTTAAATAACAACTTATGTATAGATTGAACAGTATGAATACAAGAATACTGACAATTAAAACTAGAATGAATATTATGAAAATAAGAATATTGAAAACGAGAATAAACAGTATGATCATAAACTAACTCAACATATATCAAATACCATCCATAGTTTATGATAAAGATGATTCTACCATCAAAATAGCTAAAAACAAATTTATCAATGGAAGCATGCAAAACCTGTTTTAATAAACTCATAAAAACATTAGATGCATTAGTTAATCTAACCGAAATAACTAACCACTTATACAAATCACATGTTAATACGACTTTCCATCTATCACATTCTCTAATGCAAATTTGTTGATGACTACTAATCAAATCAAATTAAGACAAAACACAATTACTATGCAATTCATCTAGCATATTATCTAAGCAAAGAAAAGAATATCGATACTTGTTTACCAATTGAAAATCAACGCACATGCTTGACGTCCTATCCGTTGTAGGTACTATGATCTCATGAACGACACACAAACTCATGCTTATTTTCACGATACCTCTCTCCATCAACTCTCCAACCTGCCTCTGTAACTCTGTCGTCTCCTCGGGAATGCTATAGGCTAATGGGTACGGAATGACAACACTGTACACAATCAATCACCAATATAAAACAGAACTAGACAAAACAGAGTTAATCTGGTTAGTATTAAATATTATTTCACGTTCACTCTCTTTTGCACAGTCACTTATTTCTCTCTTCTTTTTGCTCAATTTTCTTTCATTTTTGCTCAATTTTTCTCTCAAATGTTTCATTCTCTCTTTTATTTCCAGTCTCACTTTTCTCAATCTCTTTATTCTTTTCATTTTGATTTTCATTTGCATTTTCTTTTACACGCTCATCCTCTTAAGCACTTTCTTGCTTTATGCTCGGATGTCATTAGCATTAAAAGTGATATTCCTTTGATTATACACCAATGAATACCGATTTGTAGAGCTATCATGCTTAACACGTCTGTCGTGTCGCCATGGTCTCCCAATTAACAAATGACAAGCGTTTTTCGGAACTACATCACATAACACCTCATCTTCATATCTTCCGATTTTAAATGAAACTATCACCTGTTTAGTCATCTCTACCTCTTCAATACCATTAACTCCTTGCAACGTGTAAGACTAGGGATGCGTAACTGTTGACAAACCCGCTTTCTCGACCATTGTAGTGCTAGTAATGTCAGTACCAATATCACAATCAATTTTTACAATACATATCTTGTTTTGGACAAGAAACCTAATATAAAAGATATCCTTTTGTTGCATTGTATCTTCCTCTTTAACTTGCACACTTGTAGCTTTTCTCTTCACCAATGACTCTTCACTAGCATGATCTTCTTTAACTTTTACCTCCCCCCTCGGCTGAACTTGCTCCCTATGCGTCTTAGGAGTGTTTTGTGGCTTCATCCAACATGCCTCCAATCCCTTACGAACTGCCTCCATGATGTCCTCCTTTGCCTTCGTAGGCTGTACTCGCTCCCTTCTACGCTCCATAGGCTTTTGAGGCTGCTCCCTACGACTATGATAAAATCTATTACTATGCCTCTCATACTCCTCCCATGTTCTTTTTCGTTTATCCATGAAATAATCCATACGAACTCTTGGTTTCCTTTTCAATGACTCCTCATAGCCAAACATGTTTGCTTCATAGTAAGCCTCTTTGTCTGAGCTCCCCTTCTACGCACACCAAGAGGGTTTTGAGACTGTTCTTGTGTGTAACGCTCATCTGATCAATACGTTCATGCACTTGTTCCACTGCCATGTCCAACTTCTTGGAAAACTCCTTCATCATAGCCTCCATTGCAAATTTTGGATCAAATGTCGGTGGATCGTTAAAAATACCTTTTATTCTTCGAGTCGGACATATTTGTTGCAAAATAAGGGTTTGTAGATAAAAATTTTCATCACTACTCCTTTACGCGTTTCACTCAATAATTTATTGCTTGTGTATATTGCCCTCTAATGATCTCACCACTCTTGCCTTTTTCCTCTCAAGAATTTCCTCTTATAGGTTCTTTTTGAGTTCACTAAACAAGAATCACAATTTACTATTTCAATTCAACAAGAACTTATCAAGAACAAATCTAAATTGAAAGTATGAGTCTCAGATTACCAACAAAGTTACGAGAACGCCTTGTAAACTTCTGATGAACTCTCGGACATAGTTGTCATGGCATCGCCATGGCGACGACTAGGCGTCCTGGCACAAGAGAAGAACAAGGCAACGCCTTGGGCACCGAGCCGCCAAAACTTATGCCTTGGTAGTTGGCCCAAGTTAAGTGATTAAGTCATTTCACGGACTAGCTATATCATGTAATTTTTATTATTTATTATACTTGTAATATATGATGATTGTTGACTTGGTTGATCATTTATTCTCTACATAGTGTTTGTTAACTTGTTCTATTAGTTTTCAATGTCAAGTGTTTTATTTTTGAATTTTAATTGTGAGTTATTCATATAATTGTGTTTTTAATTGTATTACATAGTGTTAATTATTATGTTTTGAGTTTTAATGCATATAATTTTTTTTGTCAAATATGCTTTTTAAGTAAAACAAATAATATATAGATTGTACATTGTTAACGACTTGTCGCCATATGGACGCCATGACGGGCGCCTTATCGCCTAGGCGTCCTGGCGGTCAACTACCGCTGCGTCTCGCTGTGACAACTATGCTCTCGGATGATTTGGTGATTTCGGACTGGCCTACTTCTTGTATGCCTTTAAATTTTCGGGAAAGCTAGTTAGGCTTACATAATTTTATGACTTTGCTTGTTCGGAATTGATGATGAATTTTGTGGAACTTATTGTTGCTGAATTTGGGGTTAGCAAGCACTTGATAACAAAACTGTTTTATTTATTTATTTTATTTATAAATATTCAAATAAGAAATTAAAGGATAGATAACTCGTTAGATAACTTAGCTCGTTGTACCAACTGATAAAGTTGGTAGCCTATCTCTGATACCAAATGATAGATTCCACGATACGCTTGCATGAGGTGGTCGTCGACCGGATAGTTTCTTGTATATCACTAATGACACCGCAACCCCACACTTATATTGAAGCGAGAACCTTGGTACCATTGATAGTTTAATGAAATATGCGTTGACCCTTTATCTATATTGAGCTAAGAACTTTGGTAAAGATAGGAGACGTCACATACAACTATGGATTGTTGTATGATAAGTAAATTTAACCTTCACAGCAAACTATGAATAGTTCAGGAGTTGTCAAAGAACCAAAAGAGAAAACAATCTCACAAGTAATTTTATTAATAATGAATCTGAATGTATGAATTACATCATCTTTGATCCTTATTTATACTAATCTAAGTAGCCCTAATCCTATAAGGAATAAATTACATAAGAGCAAATTAATAAGCTTCCTAATTACATTAGAATTGCAAAACTTCCTAAATTACATAGCAGAAATCAATTTAGAACATTCTAGAATCAAGGTCAGGCTGCGGCGCTGCATTGGGGCGTTGCGACGCTGGGGGTGCGTGTTGGGGGGGCGCGGGCTCTGGGTCGCGCTGGCATGCGCTGTTGCTGATCTTCCTAATTGCTTTGCCGTGTAGTTTGAATCCTTTTCCTTTATTCCGTGCTTTCCAAACTTGTGTTGCCGCGTGATAGTTTCTAAGCTCCTTGCTGTGTTTGGAAATTCACATTGTTGCGTGACTAAACCCTCCATGAATTGGAACATAGATTTGTTGAGAATTAGGCGAAATAAATGAACACGGGTTTGATATAAATGAACACGGATTTGATATAAATGAACACATGAGACCCAAATGAACACGGGTTTGATGACTTGGCTTGTCTTAATTTGGGTTTGCTGAATATGTTGAGTTTAGGAGACCCAAATCATATAATTTATCCTTCCCTCGCGGTTCACGTTCACTGAAATTGATTAGAATTGGGATTGAATTGAACTCCATTTTAAGCCTTTGAATAAACTTCACCCCAATTACTTAAAATGACTTAATGACTTGAATTGAGTTATTATCGTTTGATGTTTGATGCGGCCATGATCAGGATCGTATCACTAGTTTTGCCAGTATACGCCTAGTGAGCATTTTCAGTAGCAAAAATGTAAGCAACTAAGGAATAATGATGGGAGGAGATGACCGACTCACTGTATTGCAATAGACCCCAATTAATTAGGCTTGTTGCATGGCAACTAATTTTTCAGAGTTAGAATTTTAAGGCAACACATTTGCTCATGCATGTGATCTCCATTGCTTTGGCAAGATTTGGGATTCACTTATGGAAGAGTAGAGCCTGTGAGATTTTCTCAAGCCAAGTTACTTTGAAAATGTCTATATATATGTGTGTGTGTACATATCCTTGTATTCATGTCTTTTAAATTCACAAATTCTGTCATCTCTTGTTCTCTCTTTAGAATGCATGGGTGGTCATCATGTACTAAACATAAGTTCCATAAAAAAGGTGTGCACTTTTAATATTTATTATCTTATATAATAATTAGTTGCTAATTTAGTAGTTAATGTCATCACTTTAATGCTTGATTTTACCTAAATTGCTATATCTGTTTTATCTGATAAAGGAATGCATTTTCATTATGTGCTGAAGAATATGGTTTTACCTATATTTTTTTAGTCTGCTTGGTTATGAAGGATTGGAAGTTATAAATCCTGAAGGAGGCACTGAAGATGCTGAAGTAGAAGCACAAAGAGGAAGATGGAAGCAAGAGGTAACCATCTCTCTTCTCTCTCCCTCTCTTTCATGTCATACATTATTCTGGTATCTTTCCATGTCTTATGAAGAATAGCTATTTTTTGGGATATTTCTTGTTCCAATGCAATTTAATTGGCTAATGCACATAAGGCTGTCCTACATATTTGGGTTTGATAGGGTTTTGATCCTCAAGTTTGACGAGAGATGGAAATATTTTTCGAATTTCTTTGGGCTCAAGTTGATTTATATGTGGTTGCAATGTGTTTCCATGTGGTGTAGCTAATACTACTCCTTTTTTGTGTGTAGTTCTCTGTTTTTGCCCCTCTTCCCCCTGTCGCTGTCTCTCTCTCTCTCTCTCTCTCTCCAGAGACAAGCACACGTAATATATCTAAATCTACATCTGTAACAAGAATTAAGCAACTCTGTTCCCCTCTCCGCTATGTCCTAAGTCTAAATATGAGATGTTGCATGTTGCATGTTGCATGTGGCAGAGTAAAGACACTATATAGTATACATCGAACTGTTAATTAATATGAGCACAATCTGAACTTTGATGTTTATACTGTATCTTTATGCACCCTTTTGTTCCTGCAGGATCGTGATAGTTACTGGAAGATGATGCACAAGTATATAGGTTCTGATGTCACATCAATGGTGACCCTCCCAGTTCTCATTTTTGAGCCTATGTCGATGCTTCAGAAAATGGCCGAGGTGTGTGTCAGCTGCACCTCATATTTCTCTCTGCTACCTGCCTGTAAATTTATACTAAAATTTTGAATTTCTACTACAGTTGATGGAATACTCCTACCTGTTAGATCTGGCAGATGAATGTGAGGATCCACACATGCAATTAGTATATGCTTGTAAGGGTTCTTTTGCATTACTTTTTCCTTCTCTCTATATATTTTGTCTCTACTCTCTAGTTCTTGTTGATTTTATAGAGGTGGATCTAAAATTTATTCTGTATTGCAGCCTGCTGGTTTATATCCGTATATTATGCCATGCAGCGAACCTGGAAGCCATTTAACCCAATTCTTGGTGAAACTTATGAAATGACCAATCATGGCGGCATTACATTTATTGCAGAACAGGTGAGGTTTTGAAGGATCACATTTTCCAGATATTAATTTGTTTTTTATCTTCTTTTTGGCTGCTATGTTTGTTGTCATGGTATCGACTCTTATGGCCTATCTGGTTGGTGGTATGCATCTTCCCTTTTTGGCTACCTTTTTTGGTCCCTTTTAGAAGTAAGGATGGAAAGTGGGATAGGGTTACTTATCTGAGTTTTTTACCTTTAAATAACACCATTTTCCCCTGTACATGGGTATGATAACGAGTCTACACCTTTTTCATGTCATATTTATTGACTTTCAAACCAAAAACAAGGAGGGGTGCTGGTTGTTTCCCTTCATAGGAAAACCTTTCTCATTCTAATGGGTGTAGGTTTTATTAAGAAGCAAAAGCTTGATAGTTGTTATTTACTTGGCCTTACTTTATTTTACTCTATGAAAAAAGGGTCCACTCTTCTCACAAGACTGTATAGGCAGTTTAACATTTCCACTCTTACCAAGTGGTGCCCAAAGGAGCAGCAATTTTTTGAGTAATTTTTTTTTAAGGCAACCTATAAAGAAACTTTGTAAGTGGTATTCAGTCAATATAGGGATGATTAGGAAACTCCAAATTACTTATCACTTTCTAGAAGCAGTGCAAACCATGTGATGGGCCTGATGGCTGTTAGTAGTAGGGTGCATTTTCTTTTCGGAGCACATCGGCATATATACCTGATAGCTAGCTTGTAAGGGTCATGCATATGAAATAAATGGAACTTTGAGTACTCGTTTGAGGCTCTTATCTCTCTCTCTTATTCATCTGATTTCTCAGCCCCATTCTTTCTCCTCATCTTATTCTCATCTTAATTATTCTTCATTCCTATCAAATTCTGGTTAATTTCTGTTAATGTGTTAAGCTCCAATGGATTGTTAACATATTCCAACTACAAACATTGTATTGTACTCTCTTATCTTGTTTATTTTATCTTTCATTTTGTGATGGCGAGATTGCATTGATTTGTGCAATAGTTGACAATTGGTTTTGATCTCAGGTCAGTCATCACCCTCCAATGGGTGCTGCACATGCTGAAAGTGAGCATTTCATTTATGATATAACATCGAAGGTCAAGACCAAATTTTTGGGGAACTCGCTTGATATCTATCCTGTTGGAAGGTAAAACTTCTACTCCCTCCGTCCCAGGATAAAAGTCCTGGTGGACTTTTCACGCATATTAAGAAGAGGAATAAAATGACAAAATTGTCCATAATAATGTCATTAAATATGGAGAGAGAATTAGAATAAGAAAAGTATGAGATATTTAATGCTACGGGCATAATAGGAAAAAATGTGTAAAAGTTTGGTTATTAAAAGAAAGTGGACATTTAACATGGGACAACCCAAAATAGTAATAAGGACTTTTATCCTGGGACGGAGGGAGTACATTGAATCAAACTTTTACATTAGTAGCTTAGTGAGGTTTGAAAGAAAGTTTAGTAGGACCCTAGATTTTGATAGAAACTGAACTTGATATGCCTGGAAATGAATCTGGTGTGGAGGAAAGACACCTTTCCTTTCCATCTAAGCGATGGTGATACATTTTTAAAAAAATGTCTATATATATTTTCAGTGATGCACATATATAACATGGTAAACGTATCTACTCAAACACTTTTTATGCTAAACATTTTTATGAATCTGTACTCATTCTATGTGTGAACTATGTATTTGCTACTCGGTCATACTTTGTTTTTTTTTTCCAGAACGAGGCTGACCCTTAAGAAGGCTGGTGTAGAGCTAGAGTTGGTGCCCCCTCTGTCAAAAGTTAACAATCTAATATTTGGTCGTACATGGGTGGATTCACCGGGGGAGATGATTTTGACTAACTTGACAACGGGGGACAAAGTTGTGCTTTACTTTCAACCTTGCGGTTGGTTTGGGTATGAGTCTATAACCACTAAAATGAACTACAATGTGTATATTTAATTGTCATTTGATGCTTATGTTGGACATCATTTTCTGTGTGGAATATCACTGATAATGCCAGGGTTTCTAGTTTTCCACAAGAAAGTCCTTTTAATTTAATTTCTTTTTGTGCATAAAAGTCCAACAACATAGGTACATAACATTTATTTACCATTCAGTCTTTTTATGTGTTTGAACTGCCCAACTGTACCCAGTTTAACGGCTGCTAAAATAGACTTATTTCTATATTGACATTTTGTGTAAGAAAATAATACTTTCGTCGATAATTGTCCTGTCACCTTCTTCAAGTATATATTACCTATTTAACTAATCAACAGAAAGGGCTGACAGTTGCATGAGGGTGGGAAGTACTTTTTTCACAACCATCTCTGTTGGCTATGCTACTGTTACAAACCTGTCTTTTATCTTGTCCTTCCTTTATAAGTTGGAGCTGATATCACCTTGTGCTCTTAGTGACAAAATGTTAATTGGACTTCATGAAGTTCTTTTTTTCTATGGTATGGATACAATTTTCAAAAACTAATGCGTTATGACGGCCTGATTATTAATTTGAAATGTGGGGCCTGGGAGCTTTTAAGGAATCTGTTTGTTTTATTTTCTACTTTATTTTTAAAAGGAGTTCATTGATTTTCTTATTCTCATGCCAACCTATGCACCTGTGCCTGTTTGCAGCGCTGGTCGTTATGAAGTAGATGGATACGTATATAATGCTTCTGAAGAACCAAAAATATTGATGACCGGAAAATGGAGCGAGTCAATGAGCTATCAACTTTGTGACTTGGAAGGGGAGCCCCTTCCAGGCACGGAACTGAAAGAGGTTAGCTCCAGTAAATGTTCTTGATAATGGCACCTGTCTTTTTTTCCAGTAATGTTAATTTTTTTCTTCCTGCAACTAAAAATTGTAAATTGTGTAGGTAATGTGTTGGGCCTAAATTGAGTGGCAATATGGTTATTCTCTGTTATGGTGTTTAGATAGTTTAAAATGATAAAGATTTGGATGTAGAGTAGCCTAGTTCTGGGAATCAGGGACTGATTTTTGGTGTTTTCCATAATTCCTTTGCCACGGTTATAAAGGACTATGGTGTTTTTTAGAACAGTGAGGGACACCACCACTTGAAGCTTTGTTGATCTGCTAGGGTAGTCTTTAAAACAGTGAGGCTGCCTCAAGCATGGTCTGGGAGCTATCAAGTTAAAAGTTCGTATAATCATGTTAGTTTTCAGTTCAATACCAAGTAAAGTAGATGAGCATGCAAAAGTCTTTGCTAAGTACATATCATTTACTTGATATCTATAATTTGACAATTTTATTTGTAATCTGTTATTATGTCTTGGGACTTTCCTCAATGTATATACATCACATTGTCAAGCTTCATATGATTGTGATGTTGTGCATGTTATGCCACTAAAAGAGATTCATAAAATTAATTAAGTATATCCTTTTTTTCCTAGTATCTTTGTTTCAAAATGCTGATTACTGATCTCATTAGAGAAATTTCAGTATGAATTTATTAATGGAAATTATTTTGTTGGTTCTGCTATGCAGGTATGGAAACGTGCTGATGTGCCACAGAATGACAAATATCAGTATACATATTTTGCTCATAAATTAAACAGCTTTGACACTGCACCGAAGAAGTTATTGGCCTCAGACTCCCGCTTACGTCCGGATAGATACGCACTTGAGAAGGGTGACTTATCCAAAGCTGGATCAGAAAAGAGCAGGTCTCTCTCTCTATATATATGTATGTATATATACGTGTGTATATGTGTGCGTGCGTGTGCATTGTGGAAATGGCTTAGAAAAAGAAATCAACCAGAGGTATATTTTTGTTGGGGTGCATATTTAATTTTTTCTTTTTTTGGTTTTATTGGGTGTATTGGAGGCACCCTGAATTTTTTTTGGCATGGGGTTTGGGGTGGGGGGAATTCATCACACACCAACATCATCTACTAGTTACAGTTAACACTTAGTGGTAAGCCTTGGAATTTGAAGCTTGTCGGGTACAGTGTTCAATTAGTATGTGTGCCCCTTGGAGGTGCTAATTGGTTATTTAAGCCAAGTATACTATTTTTTTCCTTTTGTGCCTTTTTATTCATTTTAAATCATGAAAGCCGTCTCAGCTTTGCTTGCATCAGTTAATACTTATTAATTACGTCAAGTCTCTGCGTCATATGGAGATTATTTCCTTCAATAATTAAGACCTCACACAATGTAGGACATGGAAAACAAGGCTTTGTAGCCAGCCATCAGATCTCTGTTTAATCAACAAATATGGACCATTTCAGAAAAACTCAATCCTTGAATAAATATTAGCTGAAATAGTGGTTCGGTGACAAAGTGTAAGGGAGCGAATGACACTTTCAGTGTTTGCATTTGCAGTCTAGAAGAGAGGCAGAGAGCTGAAAAGCGAGCCAGAGAGGCCAAGGGTCATCAATTTAGTCCTAGATGGTTTGAGCAATCAAGTGAAGTTTCTCCTACACCTTGGGGTGACATAGAAGTGTATAGCTACAATGGCAAATATACGGAACATCGGGCTTCTGTTGATAGTTCAGACAGTATCGAAGAGGTTGATGTCAGATCAACAGAGTTCAACCCCTGGCAGTATGCTGATGACTTGGCTGCAGAATGAGATACCTGTTTTGCTTTTGGTCCCCATTTATATTTATATTTCAACTTCTTTCCAAATGTTGTATTCTTATTAGCATTAGAAATCATCAAACCATTCAAAGGTTTGCATGCAGAGGATTTTGCTTGCTTATCGTTTTGGTTTTATTTATTGTAGTACAGTATTTAAGCTTGCGATTGCTACACAACTAATCTGAGATTGTAATATATTTTTTTTATGTAATCCAAGTCTAAAGTTTGGGACACCAAACTAGTGCATTATAATTCCCAAAAACTGGTAAAAGACCAGTAATATGATGCAAGCAACATGTGCTTTTAGGCTAGACCAGTATTTTTTACATTAATTTGGAAATGCAACATATTCTTATGTTTCTTGTATAACATTTCGATACTGAAACATCAAGACTGATATAATGCAAGTCCATTTTTGTTACATGTAGTTTTGCCAGATGACAGTAAACCAAGTTGGCATGTCTAGCTTACTTTAACATGAACATGCATCAGAAACACTTCAAATATTGGACATGTAAACCAGAAAACTGCAGTAAACTTGACACAATGTCCCTTGATAATCATGTCATACAACTAGAAGAAATCTCGGTCTTCAAATTTGAAAAATCTAAGAACATTTCAATTTTATATAGAAAAGCTATAACTTAATTAATTTAGCTGATAAAAATACTAGACTGTTGCATTAGAGGGCTAGTACTGAATCCTGCCTTCATACTGTGACAAGGATCAAGATCAAATCCTACCACCATCAGGAACAAAGGGAAAGTTGGGAAGATGGGCTGCAACTTCTCCGTCTCCGAGCAAAATGTACAATCTCGGATGCAGGTGTCTGATCACCCCTTATGCCTAGAAACTTCCTGACCTGGCTCCCATGTCTAATTGTCGAGACCACTTGACAGAAGATTCTCGACTTACTAGAAGAAACCGTCTTAGGTCTTGTGATTGGAAGCTTCGTCACTAATCATTTGGTCGGTGATCTGTGTCACAAAGGCAATTACTGCTTGAATTGAACATACCTAGTACAACATCAGAAAACAAGTAAGTAGCATGCAACAAAAAAAGAGGTACAAGGGAAAAATGGGAAGTTTTCACTGATAAGTACAGCTGTTAATACTACTAGGATTAGGGAGATCCATATCAGCTAAATATTGCCGATACAACATACACAATCATCATTAGCTATCACTTCATTGAATATATTTTGCTGGTACGAATTATAATAGAACTAAATCTTAAATGTTTTTTTATTCTTTCCAGAGAAAGACGCTATCCCTTCAACATACAAGAAAAAGGTCATCTGATTAATAAACTTTCTGTCTATCAATTGCAGATTGGGAAATGAACCATTGAGAGGAATCAGATGGATAACATAATCAGACCCTAAAACAATTTAAATCCCAAGGAAATGAGTCAAGCTCAAGCTCACACTCTACATTACTAAAAAGTTTCATAACACACCACTTAACAGAACAAAGTCGGAAAAAACAGTTTATATCTCATATGCCAAAGAAAAACCACCTCCACATTAAAATTTATGACACAAGGGTCATGTGAACACAGAAAATTTTTGGACAGGAAGTAGGAAAGGCAAAGAGAGTCATATATCTCCCTAGCTAATCCGCCAGTCTAAAAGGAATAGAATTGTACACTAAATACACTACCAAGCCTAAATCTCAATTGCTTTGGAAAGTTTTAAAATGAAGAGAAATTGTTTTAAGAAATGACCAATTTGGTAATACTTGGCTAAAATAGATCTACCACAAGATTTTTGTGCGGATGCAAAAGAATACCTTGTCTGAACAAATAATAGATTCACAAATTATAAGAAACAAATCTAAGAATAGAACTTTCAAAATCAAAGAAATTAATAACGAAAGATTCGATGGAGTGATGGACAAAAGTGAGTAGATGATTATTTGTTATATGATTATAATTGCAAATTTGATATTGTTTGAGACCAAATGTTCAAGACTTAACCAACACTAAGTGAAGAAACATGCACAAACAGACATTTGATCTCTTGTATACGGCCAATCTACAAGGCCATTAGATGAATAGGAGTATACCTCAGTGTTCTTCCAACATTTGCACTTTGGATTTGAACTGATAACATCAAGCCATATCCTAATCTTACAAATTTCTGAAACCCTACCCCATAGTCGCGCTGCCAAGAAAGAGTGAACCATCTGCAGGACAAACAAAGAAAAACTTGTGGTAGCTAGGGTATCTCAAAGATGCCTTATATAGTGGAAAAGGCGATATTCCCAATGTTTAAAAAAAAATCTTTTTATCTATTATTTAATATATAGATATAAAGTGCACATAATTACAAGCAATACTTCGGAAATTACAGTAGTAAGTATATAATTTACAGCTATATGCCTGTATTAGGTCATTAATTATTGTTTTGGGAAATTGCATAAAAGAAGCAAGTCATCTGTTTTTACAGTTTTGGGCTCAAAACACCGGAGAACCCCCAATTGCTGAATCTGCAATACAAAAATTGTCAGCAGTTACTCAAAAAGTGATACTCCTATAGTAGAAAAGGAACAGAATGTGCATTAGTCATGAGTCTCATGACAATTGAAATGGAAACAAGAATATGCCAACTCTTTTTGCATCAATTGCAAATAAATAAATATAAGGCTTTGCAAGTCCTCACCTAACAAAGAGAATTAAAGACAGGACAGGTTTTCAACATACAAGTGAATTGGTAAACATTGTATAATATTTGAACTGCAAATCCATTACATCACCAGTTTCCATCCACTAAATGAAATGACATTACTTCAAATGCCTAAAGTTGGTTTTCTTGAAGTACCTCTCACAGTAGTTATACTCCAAACACTATCCGAGGCTAAAGCCATCCTTTGACATAATATAACGGCATAAGTTTAAAATGCTATTCAGTTAAAATGTCTGGCGAACAATATAAAAAGAAAAAAAAAAACTACATATCCATGTTATCAATTTCACAGCATTGATTTCACCAATAAATAGTACATATCAACATGTAGGTTTGACAAAAGTTCCACTGCTTAAAACAGCTAATTCCTTGATAGTTCAAAGTGTAAAGGTAGAAAACATATCAATAAATAAATAACTAACTCTTTAGCAGGTGATGCTCCCTAATTTATAATTATGGGCATTTTACTTCAAAAACGAGTAGTAATTTGGGAAAACAAAGCCTTGAAATCCTTAGTTGGTGTTCCAGTTCCCTCAGGCTTCGAGGCCAGATCAAATGCTTTGAATTTGGCCTCCTCGAACTGTAGTGCCTGTTCAAGAGCAAATAATGTGCCATCAGACAAAGCAATGCTATGTGACAAGCAGAAGAACATATATATTTCCACAAGCACATCACGTAAATAAATACCTGAATGCAGACTTCTGCAACATCTGCCCGGGAAATAGTTCTTGTCTCTGTCTTAAGAAGTTCATCATCCTTTCCAACAAGCAATTCGCGGACACCACCTTCTTTGTCTTGCAATCCTCCTGCCCTGAACCATTCCAAGAGATGTGAGTGAAAAATATACTTTCAGAATTAGACTACATGAACTAAAGGGATAACAAATGTATGGACAGTTAATCATGCACTTCCATTTTATTAGGCATGCTTTGAAAGATAAAAGTAAAACACAAGATATAGAACCAAAATGAATGTACTTTAATTTCTCCAAAAAGTATTGTTCTATAATCATGCATATTTGTTAAAGTTAATCTTAAATCTTAATAAACTAGGTAGTGTTGAATGATATATAACAAAAATGGGATCAACAGTTGAGAAAAGTCGCAATATATAAAAATATTACCCAAAAAAACAATCTTATAAGGCATAATAAATTCATTTCAAGATTGTAGAGCTTGAAAGCATTTACTAAATACCATTATTAGTCATCATTTTAAATTCATATTAGTAGTCTATCAGTCATTTGTTAGACAATTCTTTTGACTTTAAACTTAAATCTACTATATTGGTACGGTTCATTGGGCACTTAAGAAAACTAAGAAAATGGTCTAGGCTTTAGAGTTGTAAATTAAATAACCTGATTAATTATTATAAAAAAATATATTCAAAGGATGCAATGCAATTAATAATTTTTAAAATAAAAAGTTGAAATTTTTTACGGTCATGACCTAATAAAAGTAATTAAGCTTCAATGTAAGCGACTAGGGTCTAATCGAGGCTGAGGACCAATTCCGCCTAAGCAGACCTAGAAGAATTTTTAAAATACTGCTTGTAATAGGGCAGTTAGCCTCTTTAATCTTGAAAGGCAATTTTTTATATATATAAAACACAAATTGGGTGCTATAGAACCTCACCCCTTTTCATCCCAAATTGCAATGAGAAAGAAAGAGTAAAAAGAATGACACCTTATCACATAAATTATCTTGAACTTTCATCAAGGCATCCATATTCAAATAATCACTTCTTATTATGAAAATACAAGAAAGAATGATGACCATACCTTATAATTGTGTAGGGAACCCCAGAGTCAGCTAAATATTGCTCAGCCTTTCTCTTCCATACCTGTAGCATGACCAGTTGAACTTCTTTGAAGTGATTCTTGTAATCTAAGCATTTTTAGCAAGAGGAAAGCAAAACATAAAAAGGAGAGTGAAAAGGGGCATAAAAATGGCCCAGAAACACCAGTCATAAAAATGATGCAGGTCATCAACATTAGGTTAGAAGAGACCTATAGGGAATATTCTCTGCTTCAAAACAACTGCAAATCACTTTTCAGCACCCTACTAAACTTTTAAACGAATATAATTTCATTTAGGATAGTCAACCATGTATGGACAGCAAAGTCATGTGTTAACAAGACCTTGGCACAGCTACTTCTAAAATAAAAAGTTGGAGAAAAACACAAAAAGTATTCATAGAGATACTCGTATTATGGCTTGTGAGGAATAAGAAAGATGAGGTACAGGCGCACAATCAGAAAAACTTCTCTCTTCATCACAAAACAACAATAGAAGAACTTCATGCATGGAACCATGAATCCTTATCCTCATTCAGATGACCGGATGAGATAAAGAAAATGAAACAACGAGTAAGAGCAATACAAACCAATATATTCCCATTCCCCAAGCTGTTCAGTGGGTTGCTGAGATCTGTTCCTCCCATTGATCCAACCAGCACGATTTGTTTCACCCCAGCAGCTTTAGCTGTACATTTGTATCACAAAACTCAGAAAAAAATACATTTGATTAATAAGTTAAAGTAAAAAGGCCTCACCAGCATCTATTTGATTTTTCTGCCCAATCCAGTCAACCTAACAAATTATTTATCAAAATATGAAGAAAAAAAAAGACAAAAATTGATAATCATCAATAGAAAAGTAAAAAATTAAAATAAAAAATGAATACCCAAGTTTGTATTGTTAGATATAGTTTAGTAGTTACCTGTTCAGGATATGCTCCATCTTCAAAATAGAACTCAGGCCTTCCGCCTTTACTTGGATCAAAACCAGGCTTCATTTTTGGCACACCACTCGTAAGAATTATAAGAGAATCAATACCTTGGATTGCAGGTACAATGCTGTCAGCGTCCCTTATATCCCCAACAAAAACATCATCAGCTCCACCAATTTTCTCTTTGCTCTCCTCTGTTCTGACCAAACCTCTACCAATATACTGGTCAGACTTCTCCTTCAACTTCTTATAAACAATTTGGCCTGTGTGAATAAAGCAGCAACGGACCATGTCAAGAAAAGACCTTAATCTTGATGAAATAAAAACAGAAACCCCAGTTGTAGGAAAAGTCGTTCAGTGAGATGGCTAAGATTTCACTTCCAACTGTGAAAGTCTAATCAGTAATTACTGAAAGTTTTTTCCTAGTAATTACCTGATGCATGGGACGTAGTGATTTTACATGTCCGTGAGGATTACTTGAGTATCTAACAGGCTGGGACCCTCCCATAAAAATAAAAAATTAAAGGTATCCAAAAGCAAAACAGTGTTGCCTCATTATCACATTGACAAAGGAATTTCAATTATTTTTACATCATCACAATAATTGAAAAAGAAACTGGAACCATTTCTTCATTTCTAGTAACAATTAAAGATTGGTAGGAATTCCAATAACACAACATAATAAATAAATGAAAATTTGATCTTTTTTACATGTGCTATTTTATATCGAAATGACCAAAACCACAGTAATCATTTGCTTATGTTTTCATATTAACTAGCATCAGTCCAACATAAATGCATTAGTACTTATCATATAGTGACGATTTCCACCACTATATAAACAGCCTAAACACGGTATCTCCGTATATCGAACAAAGTGAAGTAACTTGGCAATGGCATATATGATTGACTGGTATGTTGCACCCAATGGAAGTATTTCCCCAACACTAATGTGTATACATAAAAAATGTATGTATGACAACCAGGTAAACTAAAAAAGATCTATAATGTAATGCATTGCAAAATCTTAGAACTTTTGGTAAACTGTTCTTAAGCTATACGGGTTGCTCAATTGTGCAAGATTAGATTTTAATGTAATGGGTTGCGGTTTTTCTTTGCTTTGAAGTGCCATTGTAGTTTTTAACCCACAGAATCCTCAAATCCGTGAAAACACACATTCAGAAACAACCTAATCTACAATTCCCAGTTAATAAAATAAACAAAAGTACAAAACAGTCACAAAATTTGACATTTTCATATATTTATACGTACTGTACACTACAAATTATATGGTACTAGAGAGAAATGATTAGGTAAATACTGTTCGGAGTATTAATTACCAGTTCTCCCACCAGCTCCGGTGACAAGAACAGTGCTTCGAGCCAAATCTGCCATGGCTACAACGGCGAACCTTTTGAAATTCCTTCTACTGCTATTACTAGTATTAATATGGCATTGACGAAAAGGGTGAAGTCGAGAAGTTGAAGAAGGCGGCCAAATGACGGTGGTTGAGATTACAGGGACACGTGTCACAGTAGCCATGCCAGGAATGTGGGAGTACTTAATTAGTATTCATCCGGTGGTCATCTAGACGACGCTCGGTGAGAGAAAATTCCGATATCGGTCCGATTTGTAAAGTTATGATTTTCTTATCTTTTTCTTTTGCCAACTCACCTTATCTTTTTGTACTACCCCAATAGTAATTACTTGTTGGGCTATAAATATTTATAATTTGGACTCGGCCTGCATTTTAATTTTTTTCCATATTAGAGGCCTTACTGTAATTGGGCCGGCCTCATATCTTGGGTATATGAAGTGGGTAGGTTGTCCCCAGAAAAACGTTTTATCTTGAAGTTATATTCAGCCCAGCCAAAAATAGACTAATATAACTAAATGGTTTAAATATAAATTACTACCTCAAACTCTTTACTTTTTCTCACTTCAGGGATTGTTCTTTTAACTTTTTCAATTAAAGCATTAAACTTTTAATTTTTTCTACTTTGATCAATTGAAACTGCGACATTATAATCTGGCTTGAATATATGGCATCTCATGTAGCAAAAATGACACTTATTTAAAAACGACGTCATTTCCAATTGGCCAGTCATACCTAGCGAGTTTACTGCAGACGATAATTTTTACAAGGAAAAGTATTTTGGTCATCTGTTCCGTCCGCAGTATTAAACTGCGGAGGAGAACTCTATTAACCACTCGAACTACGGATGGACGGCGTTGTGTTGTAAGGATAACCTTGAATTGACAACGTTGTCAATGAATTAGTCCCATATATATATATATATATATATATACGGGAAGGATCAAGAGCATAATTCTTAAATAGCATAATGCCTTAAGTAGCATAATTTCATCAAAACGACGTAGTTTTGTAAGGACGCGGTGACATTTTTGTAAATACGCGGTGACATGGTATTTACAAAAATGCCACCGCGTCCTTACAAAACTGCGTCGTTTTGATGGAATTATGCTACTTAAGGCATTATACTATTTAAGAATTATGCTCTTGATCCTTTTTGTATATATATATATATATATATATATATATATATATATATATATATATATATATATATATATATACACGGAAAGCTGCAAGAGCATAATTCTTAAATAGCATAATGCCTTAAATAGCATAATTTTATCAAAACGACGTAGTTTTGGAGGGACGCGGTGGCATTTTTGTAAATACGCGGTGGCATGGTATTTACAAAAATGTCACCGCGTATTTACAAAACTACGTCGCTTTGATAAAATTATGCTATTTAAGGCATTATGCTATTTAAAAATTATGCTCTTGAAGCTTCCCGTATATATATATATATATATATATATATATATATATATATATATATATATATATATATATATATATATATATATATATATACGGTCCGGATCAAGTGCATACCCCTTATCTTACTCACCCGTGCTTACCCCTCTTTAGGCGACGGTTTCGGTCATACAACCGTCGTCTATACTTTTAGCGACGGACAACATATAGCGTTACTAAAAGTATAGACGACGGTTGTATAACCGAAACTGTCGCCTAAAGGGGGGTAAGCACGAGTGAGTAAGATAAGGGGTATGCACTTGATACTTGCTCTATATATATATATATACAACTTTATAAATTAACTCTCAAACTCATAAAACCATAACCGTGTAAAGAATCAAAGATTTGGAAAAAAAATTGTAAGAAATCTTTTGATCATAAAAATGGAAGGTTCTAGATTTTTAACATTTTTTTGTACAACTATCCATGTAAGACTAGATTATTTTTTTTAATGATTTCTTAAAAATTATTGATCCCTGGCCTAACAATTGGATCCCTGTAAAACTTTACAGATACTTGATGATTATTGTAGCATCCATGTAAATTATTATTGATCTCCTAATAAACAATTAATTTGTCAATACAATTTCCAATATAAAATTCAAGTTATCGCAATCATTCACGCGTCAATATATTTGTATGATTACCGTGACATTTCATTTTCCTTATACTCGTTTAGTACCAAGTCGCACAATTTACTTGAAGCCAAATTATTTTATATTATATTAATTGATGTCAACAACAAAACATGTACATCAATTGATTAACAAAGATATAAATTAAGGAATTTAACAAGATCCCACCATCTCATATGACAAAACTAAGCTATCGCACAACTTTTAAAGCTCTCAAGTTTGAATTGAATTAAATTTATTAAAATAAGATCTTAAAACACTAACTCAATAGTATCTTTTTAGGTCATATGCTCACTCAAAAAATCATTACTAAATGTAATATTATTAATAACTTAATTCCTTATAAATAGACAAATTTAACTCATATTTTTCGATGTAGAATTGGAGTGTTGTGGATGCTTTCTAATGCATAATCAAGTCCCCACCTGTAAATATTTTTCAAGTATTATACATATTAAACCTTAATATGCAGTCAAGAAGTCGAATATAACTATCATTTCCCGAATATGGGAGTTGATATTTGTCTTGGCATATCATTTAGGACACAATACTTTTTGATATTTTTACGTGAAAAGTGTCGCTATAGATGTTAGTGACGGTGAAAACCATAGCTATAGAATCCATATAACAATGGTTTAATGTGGAAATATAATTTTCTGTTTCCATCATTTATCTATCACCAGAGTCACAAGGGATTAACCAGCACAGTATCACTACCAAGTTCAACACACTCCAGGCACACTATCTTCAAAAAACAGCTGAAATAGGAGTTGAACGATGAAAAACCTATTAGAATAACCCTTAATTTATACAAAAATGAAGTTTGAATTATAAGAGAGTGTCTTGCTGTTCTCTGAGGGATAATGCTGAGAGCCTTGTCAGTGGCATTTTCAGACGATTGGTAATACACTAATACTGACCCTGAAGCATTTGGCCGAGAAAAAATGTCTAATAATGTCAAAAATTTCCGTGCTGCTAGTAGTGGTAGTGGAAGATATTCTTGAACCCGTGAACTGAATGTCATCCTCATCATCAGACACAGTGCAGTGCTCTTGAGTAGGATTCAGTCTCTCAAAGCAAATGATCCCCTCAAAACAATCTTCCAGCCCCAGTCTACTTGGTGCTTTATAACCAGCATGGACCAAAGTTCATACCCTATAGCCTGCAAAGGTGAAACCCCATGAGTGATACTTTCCGACTTAATAACAACTACATATAAGAGAAGGTATCACATAATAACCATTAGACAGGTTTTATCCTACCCACCAAGGCACAGATCAAGTCACTCCTATATATCTAGTTGAAAAATGGAATCCATAAGTTGTAGGAGACAACTGTCCTGGCCTTACCAGACCCGGCCTTACAATTTGATCCCTGCCAAACTCTACAGATATTTCATTATCAAATTGTTATTGTACCACCCACATATTGAGATGAATAGGACAGTGGCATGATCAAATTCAAGCCTTATTATTGAGCTTCTTATAAACAATTAATAAACACCAATTTGTCAAAACGATTTTGAATATAAAATTCAAGTTATCGCTATTATTCACGCATCAATATATTTGTATGATTACCGTGACATCCATTTTCTTTATAATGATCGCAAACTGATCATGACAGCTAAAGGTACAAGACATTTATAGTATCCAAGAAGGGGAAGCAAGTCACACAATTTACTTGAAGACAAATTATTTTATATATATATATATATATATATATATATTAATTGATGTTAACAACAAAACATTTACATCATTTGACTAACAAAGACATGAATTAAGGGATTTAACAAGATCCCACCATCACAATGATACATATGACAAGTCTAAGCTGTCACAGATGTTTCCACCGCAACCTTGCCAGAGTAGCCAGCTTCAGATGATTTCTTGACAGAAATCCAGAGCTCTGGTAGTGCTTCCTTAATGTTGTGGATACTTTCTAATGCATAGTCTGCGCCTTTAGTCTTTTGAGAAGTCCCCACCTGCGAATATTTTTCAAGTTTTATACATAATAAACCTTAATTCGCATTAAGAAAAAAGTCAAGAAGTCAAATAGAACTATCATTTCCCGAATATGGGAGTGGTATTTGTCTTAGCACCATAGAATCATTAGGGACTAACCAGCACAGTATCAAGTCCAACACGCTTTCCAGACTGTATGTTTCGCACACTATCTTCAAAAAACAGCTGAAATAGGAGTTCAACAATGAAAAACCTATTAGAACAATGCTTAATTTATACAAAAATGAAGTCTGAATTATTAGACTTAGTGTCTTACTGTTCTTTGAGGGCTAATGTTGCCTATTTTGAGAGCCTTCTCAATGGCATTTTCAGACGGCTTGCACATAATTGGCGTCTTTGGTAATACGGACCCTGAATCATTAGGCTGAGAAAAATGTCCAATAATGTCAAAAATCTCTGTGCTGCTAGTAGTGGTAGTAGAAGATATTGTTGAACCGGTGAACTGAATGTCATCCTCGTCATCAGACACAGCGCTCTTATGAGTAGGATTCAGAGTCTCAAAGCAAATGATCCCCTCAAAACAATCTTCCAACCCCAGTCTACTGAGTGCTTTAGCAGCATGGACCTTGTCGGCATTTGTGAAGATCTAAATCCCAAATTAAATAGTAAAAATAATATCAGCATAGGGAGCGCAATATATAACAGCTCCCCACACACACATACACAGAGATATATTATTCATGATTCTATAACTCGTGTTAAGATACTTACAACTTTTCGGATAGGCAAGCTTAGCAAAAGGCTTCTTAGAACAGGATCTGGTTTTAAATTCTCATATGGTAATCTTCCATGAACATAGCTGCACAAAAAAGGAAAAATAACTTGATCACATAACTATTTAGATAGTATATAAATGAAAAAATTATGACTTGGCTATCAGCAGGATTTCCCTACCTGTGATATTCATCATAATCAAAGTCATAGCCGATAGCCTGAAAAAAGAAAACCCCATGAGTGATCTCTTTCAAATAATCGTAGAGCATGACTAGATGAAAGGGATGAGGTATAAAAGCCATACCCTGAGGCCTGCCATTGTTGTCCCATAATTCTTGTATAGTAGATTACCCAACTCGGAGATTGTGCTCCTATCTATACCAAGCTTTTCAACCATATAATCTGGACAAGTTGATCAAAAACTAAAATCAGAAATCACCGAAGCATCTAACAACAAAAAGGAGACTTGAGAACCCAAAAAAACACCAATACCTTCAATATTATTGCGACATGCAGTTGCCAAACCAGAACTGAAGGGATAAAGAGTATCATCTAAATCTGAAAATTCATAAAACTCGAATATTAATTGCCCTTGCCTTAAATAAATCCTCAGTTTATGCAATTTCTAACCATTGTTTGAAATTAAAGACTTGCCAAAAAGAAGGCAATCGTATTTCGGCCTTGCAACCTGCCTGTAGCAGCTCTCGTATTCCATTTTATCTAGAGTAACTTGAATAAAGAACAAACAGATGTAAGCATTGTGCACCAAGATAATTTAAATCCACCTAAATTAAAACTAAAATTCAACTTAATTCTCAGCCTATAACTTCTCATGAATTTGAATAAAATTGATGCCTAAAACTTCACAAAATTCTCTACTTAAAAAGCAACTGTATCTATTACAGACTAGTTGAATTTGGCCTATGTTGAGTTTCTGAATACAACAAAAATCCACAACCATTATAGATACAAACTGTGCCAAAAATATGTGGACCATGAACTTTCCCAATTGTCAATCCTTTTGCTCCACAAAATGAGTCATTTTTATTCAATGGCACCGGTTTAACGTCACAATTTTGTCATCTAGCCACTAAAATTAAACTAACAGAATCAAAATTATTATTATAATAAAGTTTGCAAATGGAACTCTTATGTGGAGAGGAGATAATATTCAAACAACGCCATTTTACTAAAAAAGAAAAAAAGTCTTTGATGCAAAATAGGGCATCACAGAGAAAGAGCAAATTTGTACAAGAAATGAAGTGGAATCAAATTCTGAAAAGAAACAGAAGAACCCCACTACCCCAGAGTGGTTAAATTTTGATTGAGGAACCAGAACTTAACAAACAAGAAAAAAAAACACAAATTTCACATTAAAAAGAAAGAAATTTGGTGGTATATCATACTTTTAGTAAAACCCATAGGCATATATTCAAATGAAAAGGAAATGGCATTTGGGTACATAAGAAAGCAAAATTTGAAGAACAGAACGTACCAGAATGAAAGTGGACGAAATGCAGCAGAAAGTAAGTAGGAACAGAGCAGGAACGAGAGAGAAGAAATGTATAGATATAGAGAGAAAGATTATACAGAGAGATTGTAGAAAGAAATAACTCAATAAGCAGGAGAAGGAGGAGAATGAATACGAGGCAGAGGATGGGTTTAAATAGCCAAACCGTTGTTGCGTCTTCTGAATAACATTTAAATTTTCATTTTTTTTGGGGTTAAAATGATGATAAATAGTATTCTAATCGAGTCATTTTAATCGTGTTTAATAACGTAAGGGATTTTAAATTTTAATTTCTAATCAAGAGTCATGTCATGTGGTCACTGGTCAATGTTTAGTACGAAGTTACAATATAGTGTCAACACGCAGGTCCAAAGGTGATCTCTATTATATTAGTCAATTGACCATCCATCCTACCATAGCCGTTCATTTTTTGGTGGAAAAAGAAAGATAGAAGAAATTAATATTTTCACATTAAAAATTAATATTTGCACATGATCACTCTCGCATGAATAGTAAATCATGTAAAAGAGCATGAACGAGTGTCTTTGTCTTTTAAGTTGGATTCTTTTTCTTTCTTTTTTTATATTAAACTTCTAAACGAGCTCACGTTTAAAACTGAAGCTAGTTTAGTAGAGACAAATATGAGCATGGAGTAGCTTGGTCTGAACATAATCTTTAAGCTTTGAAATTTCTTTTGTTATGCATGAAACATGGATAATTGAACTATATATAGACGGTTTAGTCATATAACATAATTGATTCAGGAATATGACTATGCCTGATTATCTGTTGATTATATATTTAATATATTTCAGTATTTTGACCTGTTTTGATATATAAAAAGAAAGGATAATTAACCCCGCCACTTGCTCAGTAGTTTAAGAGAAAACTTGGAATCAACCATAAACTCAGAGGCTTAAGTTCGACTTCCACTATCCCACGAAGAAACTTGCGGCTTAATTAACTTCTATAGTAAAATTATAATTTGGATACTATATAATGTTTTTTAAAGAATCAGGCCATCACATTTACCACTAAATCGTAATTAAGGTTATAGTTGTATTCTCATTTTATTATGATCAAGGAATGGTTTTGTTTTGATTTTCGTTTCCGGGTAATTGAATTTTTAGGTGGAACTGAACATGTGTTCATTACATCTTGCTACTCATGAACTGCCCATAGGTTTAGGAGGAATCAATCAATTGCTACTCATGAGCTGGCCATGGGTTTAGGAGGAATCAATCAATTAGGCATTTAGGCTTTGGCAGGAGTCAGACTATAAAACGAATCAAAAGGTTCGGGTTTACTTCGTATTTGTTCGATTAAAAATTTAATTTAAAATTGATTCGAAATATATATAATTCAAAGACAAATAAATTTTAAAGTTTGATAAATTATTTGAACCTCTTTAAATTATAATTTTTTATTAATAATCGGATCACATTCGCTCGAAAAGTTCAAACTATGTTTTTCTAATAATAAAGGGTAGTTTTTAAAGTATATATATTTCTAATAATATAGGGTAGTTTTTAAACTATTTATATTTCTAATAATAAAGGGTAGTTTTTAAAGTTTAATATTGGAGTAAATCATTCAAGAAAAAACTATGTTTATTTGTATGTTTTACAAACTTTTATATTTAGGGGAGTAATATATATTTAAGAATTAGGGTTGGGGTGTGTGTGCCTACTAGCATTCTAGTAAAAAAAATAATCATTGATGCAAGGCCTGTGCCGCCACCATATTTTTAAGTGAAAATGACCAGCCTCATGTGAGTCAGGACAATAATTAGATTTCCACACCAGAGAGTGAAAATAGTACCAAAATGTTTAATTAAGAACCTTGCCTATACAACATACCACATACATAATTCACACAAAAAAAAAAAAGTGTCTCACCAAACTTTTTAAATCCTACAAAAAAAAATTTAAATTTAATTTTTTTTTAATTATAAATATTACTATGGGAACACTATGTTTAAACGTATTTAAAAAAACACACGAAAAAAAATAAAAATAAGACATTCATATCGAGACAAAAGGAGAATATATATTTTATTTATTATTATTGAAAGGGCCATTTGTATTTTATTTATAACTTAATTTTACAATGCAAATTTTTCTTCT
The DNA here is from genome assembly GCA_020205505.1 of Panax japonicus. NCBI lineage: Eukaryota > Viridiplantae > Streptophyta > Magnoliopsida > Apiales > Araliaceae > Panax > Panax japonicus. Next base: position 2,828,624 of record CM035108.1, on the reverse strand, counting down.
TAATTCCTCAATTATTTCACCCAACCTGGCTGCATGGCCCCTCATTGTTTAATTTTAAATTTAATGTGTAGTTTTTTTAACATAGTTTATTATGGGACTGCATGCTGTCTTTCATTAGGTGAGTTCGGTTCAATAGAAAGCAACAGCAGCGGAGATCAAAATCTTCATGTTGTAGGCAAAATTATATATTATATATTGTAGTAACAACACATAAGATTTTGCATACTTTTAATATGCAGTGGTTGAAGTTTTATAACCTTAAAACTCACCCGTCTCAAAATGAGAATCCATTTTAATCACATTATTAAAATTTGTGCAAAGAATTATATATTGTTATTGTAGAAGACCAATAATGGTGGGAACTGAGGTGTTGATGCATACATGTCGAGTTCTTCTTATAAGCTATAATAAGATCCTATGATAGAGGAGGAGCATAATTTGAACAACTATATGACCAATAATGCACTTCAGAGCATATAAAATTGTATATTTTGCAAGTGTTTCTATAATGCTAGCTCAAGCTAGAATTATTTGAAATTTTAGACTCACAATGAAGTAATGCTTTTAGCTTACGTTGAGAAGGGTGGGGTGGGGTGGGGTGGGGTGGGGTGGGGTGGGGTGGAAGGCCTTGTTCAAATAAGAATTTAAGAAACCCAACAATTGACACAATGGTTCAAATGACACTCCGAAACGAGCCGTCTAGCAACAATTTGTCAAGGCCATATATGATTCATGGGGGCCACGGGGACGTGAGCGCCCGTATGAAAAGGATGACCCGAATTCGTGGAGATTATTCTGACTTGGGTTGGAAAACTCTTAATTATATAAAAAAAATCATAATTAAAGTTGGACAGTAATATTCTCCACTTGGAATTCAAATTTTCTCTTTGTAGAACTAGAAAAAGTTTTTAAAGGGTTAAGAGATAAAATCTGAGTCAGAAAAGATATGCTATTCTTTCTCACATGATTAAATTGAAGGTCCCTTTTTCTTTTGCTATGGAGTGGAAAATATTAATTGCTGCTTTAGATATTTGTTTTATTCATGTTAACATTTACCAAGGATAGCTTATTATTATTATGCAACTTAATTAAACGAACGATTTCCACAATCCTAAACTAAATTAATTCACATATCATAGTAGTTGCAACTGGCCACTTTAGAAAGTTGAGTTAGCTTAAACAAGTAAATGTTGGGGCAATAGAAACAGGAGTTTGTGCAGTTTTCTTAATAGTTTTCCTTCACCAATCAAAGGCTTTTCTTTTTCAATCCATTCTGACATTGTTTCTTCTTTGCTTTCCACCTTGTAAGCCATGGTGTTTATGGGTGGGTGCCTTTCATGCTCAAAAGCAACAATGGTTGGATTAGTATGTATGTATGGTTGTAAGTAAGCCCACTTATCCCCTTCAATCAATCAAAACTAGCTTGTAGTGTGTATTAATTGTAGTCCCACCACCGACAACCACTATCAATCAAATGTGGGTTTTTTCCATTGCAAATTTGTGCTGTCACATGGAAAATTCAACAAGGTGAATCTTGTTTTAGACCACCATCTCAATTGGTAATGAGGAGGTTCAAATTGAAACGCAAGAGAACTTTGCCATATAGGGTTAGGGTTATTGAGACTATTAGTCCAAAGATTATAAAATGACTTAATATGATCGAGATTACAAACAAAAACATGGCCCGGAGGCTACTTGGAGTGGTGAGATTTCAGATTTGTGCAGTTTCTATTCAAACAGAAACACACACTGCTTTAAGCTCCAAATTAGTAGAGTTTTGTTTCATATTTGTTTTTAGTTAAAGTTGCAACATTTTAACTCCAACCACACACTCTTGTAAGGACGAGAGGAAATCTAGCAACCTACTGACATAGCCTGCCTAGTCATGCCTTGGGTCAACATCCAGGAGTAAAGCTCTATATCAATGGAGATGACATAACATATACCCACCATTATATAGTATGTATAATGTTACTTTCAATGGTCTATTTCTGCTTGCAGATTCGTTCCCATACTCATGGCCACTTAAAACTCTCTCATAAAACACCAGTCCTGGTTTTTCAAGAAAAAAAATAATATAAGAAGGTAAAAATAAATAAATAATGGTGAATTCCAAAAACAAGAATTATATCACATCTTAAAGTCGGCCACAAAAATACTTTAAAAGCAGTCGATCTCTCTTCATGTCTTCATCATGATATAGTATATAGCCGCCCAACGACTATATGCTTCTTCAAATATGAGTTGCTTATCATCTACTTAAAAAAGAAATCAAATAAAGGCTAGAAACTAATAACTTGAACAATCTCCCTGCTGCATTTATACAGTCATCATCAATCTCGATAAGGACCTCATATGTATGCCCTCGTAAAGCTGACGAGAGTCTGGCTAAATGTACAAAACAAAGCAGTCTCGGATGATGATAATAGCATGAGCCAGGTTTTGAAGCAGAAACTGTGTTATTTGCACAAGTGCAGGTTTCACAATCCGAGCAGAAAAATGACTCGTCACTTTCAATGTGCTTTTAACCAATAGAAACCACAAACCTCTTTCGGTAAGCTATGCTGGCACAATTTCCGGTTCCAATGATGATGGTCCATCTTCTTCACCCTCGCTCTTACTTTTAGGAGTGCCTGTTTACTTCTGTATCTTCTGCATTAAACCCTTGCTTGAACCTATCGTAGTTTGTAGGCTCGCTCGCTACTCTTGAATGGGCGTTCACCCAGTACTCCAACCAAATTATCTTGATGTAGAACCTCCTTTTCAAGTAATAACTCGGCAATCCGGGCTACAAGCTCTCTGTGCTCCTCTATCAGCTGTACTGTGCGATCATACGCCTTACCCACCCATTCTCTCACTTCATTGTCGATTATTGCAGCAGTCTTGCTGCTGTATGGCTTTGTCATCTCCATTGCATCATCCCTTTGGGGGAAAGAAAGAAGACCAACTTTGTCACTGAAACCATAGACTGCGACTTGGGCATAGGTCATCTTGGTCACTTTCTCCAAGTCATTTTGGGCCCCAGTTGAAATCCTACCAATCAAAACCTACTCAGAGGAAAATCAATTAGTAACACTGGATTACTTGAATAGTGTTCTGTTATTTAGAACTTTCAAGCCCCTAATTGACCTACAGAAGGCAATCAATAACAAAATTTCCGATCTTTAACCAAGAGTTTATTTATTATCTTCCAAGAAAATGAGTTCTTTCTCAATAAAGACAACAGCTATTGATGATTTCGGTATATAGCTGTATTAATATTTTCTAAATACTATTGTTTGATATCCAAGTGTAACCTTTGGGGGTGATATTACATCATTTAGTCCCTCATTTTACAATTACAAATTGATCCATTTTCTTTATAGATGACACCTTTGGAAAACAACAAAAAACTCAAAACTAAATACAAGAAACCAACCTCATGAAATACAACAATTTTCGGATGTCCTAAAAAGTCATACACTTGCCTATGTAACTTGAAATATCTGATGGATCACAGATTTTATGAAGTATCATTTAGAGCAGATGAGATCCTCCAGACCCCATGGAAAATTTTCATAAGAAAATAATAGCGGTGATTTAACTTTTAACAAAAAAAACAATAAGGAAAATGTTTTGTTTAGTGATAATAAAAGGTCATATAACATAAAACACAAGATTACTAGATTAGATATTCTTTTAAATAACTATATATTTTTTTGGCCCAATTTGAGAGGTTTCACACCGTGAATAAACGCACTACTTAAATGTTTTGATCGGCATAAATAGGGGGAAGGAGGAAGGAGGAAGGAGGAAGGAGGAAGGAGTCAAACCTGTTCAGCTGCTCGACCTCCGAGAGTCATGCATGTCATATCAAAGAGTTGCTCTTTGGTCATCAAAAGGTTTTCATTTGGAACATACTGAGCAAAACCAAGAGCTGCAGTACCACGAGGAACAATTGTCACTTTGAGTAATGGTTCTGCATGTTCCAAGAACCAATCAGCAACAGCATGGCCTGATTCATGGTAAGCAACAGTCCTCCTTTCCAGCTTGCTTATAACCTGCACAAAGAATAGGCAAGTGAAGCCCTCGTGTTTTATTATTGTTTCATTGTTGTATCTTAAAAATCTTAACCTCTCATGTGAAGAAAGAACACCACAACACCCCTCCATGTAACCCTCAAAGCATTGGCAACACATGCATTTTATAACCATTAAGATTTCAAAATATCTTTTCTAATCAGATTTTATTTTATGCTTATTTGATCCCTAACTTACTATATCATAGAGATGAGTATGAAATAATAAACTAAGATTAAAACAATGACAATATTCATGTTTGAATTGCACACTATACACCAAATTATACCAAGTTTTCATTTCAGCAACCAAATAGAAAATAAAATATTAAAAAAATCTTTGCACTGAGTGAGATTGTGTTTAAAAAGTGATCACAACAAAGAACAAATGTTTAATCACTGCCTTAATTATACAGGTTTAGATAAATCTTTTCCACGCCATCTAAACCAAACTATTAAGGTTCAAGTACAAATACAAAGGTCATTTACTTTCTTTTTGTATTATAAATCATCCAAAATAAACCAAATTAAACATACTTCCAAGAAGAGGTTTAAAACAAATAATTTTAGAAGCTATGTAATCATTTTCCATTAAGACAAAAAACATCCAACCTTCTATTGCAAGTCTTTATAATTTGAAGGTCTTTCAAGGAGGAAATAACACACTATAAACAGTGGTAAAACTTGTAACATGGGACAAGTAGGATACCTTGTTCTTCTTCTCCAAACCTCCAATAACTCTGTCTATAGCTGCTTCAAAATGTTCCATTGTGATCACGCCAGTCTCATTCCTTGCAGCAATTAAAGCAGCTTCGTTACAAACATTTGCTATATCTGCTCCCGCAAATCCAGGAGTCAGAGCAGCAAGCCTCTGGGAGTAAAATGATGCATCTTGATCAAGTTTCAACTTATTCAAATAAATGTGAAATATCTGATCACGTCCTTTTATGTCAGGCTTATCAATTGTAATTTGACGATCAAATCGACCAGGTCTTAACAAGGCTTTATCTAGAATATCAGGTCTATTTGTGCCTGCAAGTACAACAACTCCAGCGGTAGTCCCAAATCCATCCATTTCTACCAGCAACTGATTCAAAGTACTTTCTCGCTCATCATTACCCCCCTGAAAAGCCGCCACGCCCTCTCGCTCGACCAATTGCATCAATCTCATCAATAAAAACTATACTAGGTGCACATTGTCTTGCCTCTTGGAATAAGCTCCTGACCCTGGCAGGTCCAACTCCAACAAATATTTCCAAAAAATCTGACCCAGATATTGATAGAAAAGGTACATCAGACTCGCCAGCAGTTGCCTTGGCAAGAAGCGTCTTTCCAGTCCCAGGAGGACCAACAAGAAGAGCACCTTTTGGAATCTTTGCTCCCAGCTCCTCATATTTCTTTGGGTTTTTTAGGAAGTGAACAAACTCCATGATTTCTTGCTTTGCCTCATCACAGCCAGCAACATCTTTGAAGAAAACCTGCGTAATTAGATAAAATACAGATTGCCTGAACTTAGTCAGATGATAAACTTTCATGTCGAAGGAACATAAACAATATTGGTAAATTTATTGCTCAACTAAAAAAAATTAGATGTAATTAATCAATGCTCACCTTGTTCTTAGCATTTTTATCCAGTTTTGTAAAATTTGCTTTTCCTATATTGAATATCCCACGAGCACCCTTTCCACCAGGTCTGCCAACACCGATTCCCCCTTGGATTCTACTTCCCATGAACCAGAGAATTCCCAGAAGTAAGGTTGTTGGAGCAAACCTCATCAGTTCTTGAAACCAATTAATTTCAGAGACATGGTATAGAGGAACGTAATTGTGAGGATCTATTCCTAAGTCCTCCTGGGCTTCCTCCAGCTTCTCTTCAAAAGATTCAACGCTTCCAATATTAAAGTAATACTTATACTGGCTCCCATTTCCTTTATCAGGTGTAGCATTAGTAGGACCCTTTGAGCTCTTTACATACACTTTTGCTACTGATTTATTGCTAACAACAATGTGGTCCACCAACCCAGGCTCAAGCAGTTTGGTTTTGAACTCTTGGAAACTAATTTGAGGAATATTATCATAAATTTATTTGGAGAATAAAAGAGAAACATGAAAAAATCAAGAATAGAACTACAGAAAAGACGATATAGAAGGTATGATGCATACATACTGTCAAAGACATAACCAACAGAAATTAAAAAACATAAAACAAAGATGTAAATCATCAGACATTGATGACACGCTGTAAAAATAATAATGCCCAATATAATGCTAAAGAATTACCAGTTGATCAATAATCAAATACAGGAATTCAAGCTGTCGGTCTTGCTCATGAACCCAGAAGGTCCTAATATATTTTTCTCAAACTTTAGATGGGTCAGCTGATCCACTATCCTAGTATGTGACTGATCTTTGGACTTTCTCCACTTTATGTAATCGCAAAACTAATTCAACCTAGCTCTAAAAGAATACAAAATGCGTACAAAGAAGAAACAGCTGAAACAGCAGATAAAGTAGATTAATAATTGAGTTGGCTAGAGAACTAGTCTGTCATTAGGAAGCAAATTATAAAAGATAGATATAGATTTATAATCAGCCAACAAGTTATCTTAGATACAGATACTATATTCTTTCAAAGAATCCAAACATTAAATGGTTAAACAAAATGTTTAAACTTCAAAGCTTAATTAAAGAGTTGACCTGCTTCTGTTCACGAGGCTTCAAGAATATGGATGTAAGAACAAATCCAATAAACAACCCAGGCATGATTAGATTTTGAAACTGCTTAATGTTCTCCTGAAAATTCCCATGCTCACCTGTACTCGAGTCCTCTGGAGAACATCCGGAGATAAGCTATGAATTACGTGACGCATAATTTAAAAAGTTTAAAAGTAAATAAGGACAAGAAGAAGATAAATGCATATAAAATATAGAACATTGTAGATAAAGTTTAGAGCACAAACCCTAAAAATAGGTAAAAACATAAAACTTTATTCAGTCTAAAAAAAGTCGATAGATTTAATCTGTCATATAATTTGTTGACTTCTAACAAGACAGTTATTGTTTGAAATGTATGCATATGCTGCATAGTAGCCTCTAGTAACATTTGAAATGCACATTCCCACTGACCATCAAACATAAACATCAAAAGAAAACGGTATCAAGACGCAGATGTCTACTGAATACTACTAAGTCTCCCCACCCACAAATCATTGATCATGGAAACGTATGAAGCAGAATATAGCCCCATGCCCGATCCCAGAACATGGAGCTATGCTACACATGTACGGACGGTCCATGTCAAACAAAGTCATCATGCCACTGAACCATTTCAATGCCAAAATTTCACATCAATGGACCAACATTTTAAAAGTTAAAATAACTATGAGCACTCACAGCATGTTCATCTAGTATACCATTAACTCTGACAAACATCTCCATTTCTATAACAACTAAGGTTGTGTTTGATTACATCTTATTGACTCTTAATGGATTTGCCTCTGATTCGGTCAGAGGTAAATTTTGTTTTGCCTCTTAATGCCTCTTAATTGGTTAGATATAAAAATAAATCTATAGCATCCAGAGGAGCCTCTGAGTGACAAAAAAAAAATTCGGACAATAATAACCTCTTCTCTCCTTCACTGAACTGAATCGATGCTGCTCTCTTCCTTCTCTTAATCTCTTACTTCTCTGAATCGATGCTGCTCCTTTGTCTTCTTTCGCATGTAATCTTCTCTCACTTTCTCTCTCTCTCTCTCTCTTTCCAGAATTGATTTTTCAGAGCCCTACCGGCTACCTCTACCTGTAAATGATCAGAAGCTCGGTGAGAAATTAAGCCGGCCGATCATATCATTTTCCGATTCCGAATCTTCTTCTAAAAGCGGTGGCGGAGAGTATAAGAACTTCCGCCAAATCAGCTGTGGAAGTATGCTTTTGATTTTGTTTCTCTCCCTCTCTTCATATTTTAGTTCAATTTCACATTTATGATAGCACGCATTTTTGGGGAAATAGAGATTAATGATCTGAGCTGCTGAATTTGTAATTATTTTAAACAAAATCTAAATCTATATTTATTATGCTATGTTGATATTTTTGGAAGTTAATTTAAATTATACGTTTTTATTTTTAATTTATTATATTGTGGTCAAAATATTATAAATATATATTTAAAATACTATTATCAAACATATTTTGTTTAAAATGTTCATAGGGTTAAAATGGTAAAATACTTTTATTCAGACATTTTAGAAAAATTAATTATCAAACAACATTCAGATTATCAAACAACATTCAGATGCTCTATATTATTCAGACTTCTAAATTATTCAGTCTTAACACTCAATTTTATCAAACACCACCTAACTGTACGAAAATTTCAGAACTAGTCAACATAATCATACCTTTAGTCCCTGATTTCTGTTTGTTTCCTTTCGGCACTTCTTTCTAATTTTTTGGATGATACTTTTCATAGTCTGCAACAAAAACAATAGGAAAAAAAGTAGCATCTTGCATACACACAAAATAACTAAACACACGATGGAATCAAAATCATCAAACATTGCATACTCTTTCTTTTGGGAGCTTCGCTACAAAATAGCCTACGAAGCCTTGGGTTCTTAAAAACAGAATCAAGTTCTGATAAATATGTACGAGACAAAATTTGCCTTACACTCCCAACTCCAATTGAAGTTAAATATCCCCTCACGAGCCCAAATCCGGCATCAACGCGTGTATCCCACGCATTCACATATTCATTTCTCACTCTATATGTACCAGAAACAGCACTCTGCCCATAATAAACCACAGAAACCACGAAAGCTGTCACAAATTTGTATCAAAAAAGTTGACAGAAAAAGAAACAGAATAAATTCTCACTCTTTGAAATGTAGAGCGAGATAGAGAGCTTCCGATACGTGAAAATATCATTACAAAATTGATTAAAACATGAACTGTACGATGATTATGAAACCCTAGAAAAGATGGAACACAATTTGATCAATATATTTGAGTTCGGAGACGAAGGAGCTGCTCTCAAAGAGCTGAAGCAGAAATGACTTCGATCATAAATACAAACCGCCTTATTGATCCAAACTGTTTCTAGAATCATTCTAGTTACGTAGTGGGCTTTGAGTCTCCAATTTATACTTGTCAACCAAGGAAATCTTCTGTTTTGTGGTTCGGGTTTTGAATTGGGCTTGTCACAATTTGGACCACCCCAAAAAAGAAATTTATACTTGGTGTTTATTTTTGTAATTAAAGGGCAATTAATTTAATTAAAGACATTTCTTTCTTCAGTCAAAGTCTTATAATAAAAGTTAAAAAAAAGTCCCACGCCAAGAAAAAGAATTACAAATTTACATGGTTGAGATACCGTATGATAGTAAAATTTGACATCGGAACTTAAGATGAAATATTGAGCGCATATATACTCTAATGGATACCATAAATTTAATGAGTTAACCTTAACGTAGCATATAACGTCTTATAACTTTCGTGTACACGTTCTTTAATTTGTCCTTTCACGTTTGTAATTAACATTTTCTCAATTTTATTTTAGATATAGCTTTTTAATTAATATATCATTTATTTTTCTTCCCTTCTTTACTTAAACTAAATTGGTTTGGTAGTTTGATACTAAATTTAGTCCAAGAACTGACCCCAAAACACAGATCAATCAGCCCAAACTATCATTTCTTTTGTAATGCTTATCCATTGTTGTGTCAAGTAATACAAGTTAGCCCAGCCCAATAAGCAGCTTGTTTTTGGTACAAAATTTCATATAATTCATATGCATGGGCTTATTGGATTCTAATTTTTAAAATATATATTGTCTTAAAAAGCTAGAGTACCCCAATGTCAAAAGACAATGGAGAATAATCATAAGGGGACCAAGGAAAAGAAGGGGGTGAAGTAGGTGGGGATGGGGGGCAAGTAGAACCAGATGAAGAATGAGAAGAACTAGTGTTGACATGTGGATTTCTTATAACCAATGGTACAATATCCTCAAGCAACCCTTGTGAGCCCACTTCTTCCTGGGCCAAGACTGTTGCTTGTAGTGGGCCAGTTTCGACGTTTTGCAGCCTTTCTTCTTCTTCTTCTTGTATTTGTTGGTCATGTTCATAGTCTTGGACCTGTGGAATGGATTTTTTGGGCTTCTTTGGTGATGATTCCGCTTGGCCCAATAAGAAGAATGGGTATGTAAAGTGGAGGTGAAGCCCTTCATAAGTGATGATGAGAGTGTCCGGGTCGTCGGTTGACCGTTGGACCTGTTTTTTGGCACTGCACCTTGGGTTCGTACACTTGTAGTAGCTCCTGATTCAAAAGGTAACCCATTGAAAAATATAAAAATAAAAATAAATTAAAATTTTATTCATCTAAACCACGAGAAAAGGGAATATTTTATTTATTTATTATTATTCATATAAAATAGAAAGAAAGAGAGAAGACGAGCTAATTAATAAACAAACGGAAATATCAATATTTTTTAAATAAATTTATAAATATATACCTGGGATTTGAGCTATTCTTGATGGACTTCTGGCCATACTTCCTCCATTTATATCCATCATCAGCCATTACATTGCCACAGCTCTTAATTTGCAATGTGTACTTACTCTCACCTTTACACACCCCTCTTTCCAACATTGAACTACTCCTACAAATCAAGCCAAATTAAGCTATTTTTTTCAATATTAAAAAAATACTTAGAACTTATATAATATTAATTTCCACATGATCATCGATCTCTCACATGTGAGCATACAGTGGGTCTCATCTTCATGTGACAACGAATCATGTGAAAATATCAAAAACATATGTGAAATATATAGTGATTCCCTACAAAATAAATACTAAAAATATTATATATTAATAGAATTAATGCATGACCAAAGATTTAATTTGGATCAACAGTGAATTAATTGGCATGCACAAACCAACCTGGGTTGAGAATGGTTAAAGTAATTATGATGATGATCAGTACTTGTCACAGACAAACCGCTTTCATTAACATAACCTTCTTCTTCTTCTTCTTCTTCTTCTATTGTTGGGCCTGGGTCGGACATGGGTTGATGAAGGAGTAGTGTATCATTTGATGAATGATATTTAGAATTGGAATCATCGGTAATCTCCTCCTGAGCCTGAGGTAGCATAAATATTAATGGCGATTCATCGTCTAAAAGCTCTCTTACCAGCTCCTCTTCTGACCACGTAGTCTTCATCAACTCCTCCATTACAAATTAATTAAGTTTATGATAAATATATATGAATATATTCGTGGGTAATTAATTAAGATATATATATATATATATATATATATATATATATATATATATATATATATATATAGAGAGAGAGAGAGAGAGAGAGAGAGAGAGAGAGGGTTATTGAAATAAGAAAAGGTGAGTGAGAGTGGAGCAGCTGAACATCTATTTTTGTGATGTTTGTTAGTTTGCTCTACATGCATTTTTAAAGCAATATATATATATACTAGGTACGTATATATATAGTCCTTACTAAGTAGTACTACATTGTAATTTGTAACCCTATAGATCATAAGTTGGTAAATAGAGATGTGTACAAAGTTTATATGTACGTATTACTACGTTGACTTCTGTGACTTATTATCATATTTCTACTTTGGTTAAAAAGTCAATCATCCTCTTGTTAATTATTGTCTCAAATTTTTTTAGAAAACTGATATTTTCACATATTAAAATGAGTCTATCTCTCACATAGAGGTCGAACTCACTTACTATTCATGTGAGAGGAATCATGTGAAAATATTAATTTTTTATGTAAAAATATCGATATTTTTTTAATGTAACTGGAATTGTCTGATATATATGAGACGCGTAGATTAGGACTGGCCTAATGTGAAGGGTTTAGCATAGTTACGTGAAAATAAGGTTTGATTTTGAGACTCGTTTAGCTATCGAGTCGAGCATGATCTCGAATTGAGCCCGGACAATTTTAAATTCTCGAACGATCATATATGATCCGAGTATCAATAGAAAATTATAATTTGAGGAGGTTAGAATAATTTATCAAACTTTAAAAAAAAATCATATTTAAATTATTTATATTTTTAGTCGAGCTCGAATCAAATTTTTAATCGAACTCGAACAGTTTATTCATTTTACGACTTATCAAAATTTGACTGAGCTGATTTGGTTTAAAAAAAGGCTAGTAATGATAAATGGGGGGCCAGATCGAGCCAGTAATATAGATCATATATGATTTGCCACATTTTTTTGAATAAGATCCAATTTCCCACTACAATTGTTTCGTTGTATTATCTGTTTTCTGTTTGTTTGCTTTGATGGGATAGATGCATTAAGGTGGACCAAGTTAACCTGAACCATCACCACCACCACCACATTCCTAATAAACAAGAGTCAACCACTACAAAAGAATTTAAAAGATACCATCTTTAATTTCAATTCCATTAGTATAATTATTGTAAGCATTTATTTAATTCAATTTAGATATATACAGTCCGCTTTTAATTGGATGGAGCGAACCGGCTATAGCAACGGTTTTTTCGTCGATATAACATAAAAAATTAATTTTTTATGCTATAGTGATGAAAAAAACCGTCGCTATAGCCGGTTCGCTCTTAGTTCGTTCCCTCCAATTCGCTGAAGAGAGCCGGGTTATATATATATATATATATATAAGTAAAAATGGAGGTACACAGTCGTGTAATTTTTTAAGTTACACGGTCTACGATCGTAGAGTAGTTACTCTACGATTTGTGAATTCACTCTACGATCGTGGATTACTCTACGATCGTAGAGTGAATTCACTCTACTATCTGGGGACTACTCTACGATCGTAGAGTAAAATCACTTTACGATCGTAGACCGTGTAACCTTAAAAGTTATACGGCTGTGTACCTCCATATTCTCTCTCTCTATATATATATATATATATATATATATATATATATATATATATATATATATAATCATTTCAAAAACGGAAGGTTTGTAGGCCCTATATATAATTATTAGAGAATCTTCAAATTATTTATTTTAAAAAGATTACCAAATGCCTTTTAAAGTACGTACGCATCTATATCCCTTTGTAATGAAATTAATTGGTTAAAATATTATGTTATATTCTTCTAGTATATAATGGGAGAGCATTGAAAATAATTGTCTCTCTTGAAACTATGTTACATCTCTCTCCCACTCTTTATTCCCAACTTCTCTCTTATATTTTCTCATTCATGTTTTAGCACCTGCATTTAAATATTTTTTTAATTGATGTGTCACAAAGACTAATTACTAATAACTACAATATTTATTATTTTCCAAAGATAAATGAATTATTTTAAGTTTGTACTTTAAGAAATAAATTGATTTATTATACTACTTTTAATGTTTGAGTTTGAATTTTTATGAAATACATGGAAAGGGATTCGATTACCATAAAGTTAACTTTATGTTAAGTTGATCAATTGATCAATACAGTGTTGACACATAGAGAAAAATTACTTCTTAACCTGTATGTCGATTCTGTATTGATCAATTAATCAAAATTAATTTCATACTGATGGAGAGAGTTGGGCGGTTGATTTGCTTGAGAGGTAGGGAAGGTATGGTGTTATATAGTAAGAATATACATGCATGGGGTTGACTTTTGAGTAATTCCAAAACGAAACCAATCTCCTTCCAAAAAGACAAATGGGCCGGGGTTGACTGTCAGTGGGTTTAGGTTTGGCTTTACCTAACGGGGTGGGGTGAGGTGCGGTGGGTTGGGTTTGGGTTGGGTAGAGGTCCTGTGACCGACCGGATTTCAAATTCTATTGGACGGACGTTTCTACAAAAGTCAACCCCCCTCCCCTTCTTTATTTTCTTCTGCAACGGTGCGTGCATGGCCCATTTCACGTGAGTATTATTATGTATTGGTTTCAGATGTCGTTTTTTGGTCGAGTCTTCTTATCCATTTTAATTTTTACCAAGGCAGCTTCAAATCTAACGATTTTAGAAAGTATATATAGAGTAGTTAGTTCTCTTTACCAATAAATGACTTTTACCTTTTACTACCAAGTTAAAAAGTGAAAATTTGTCCTTCACGGATGAACACTAATTCAGTTGGTATATTTGATCTCAGAGTTGTTCCTGAGCACGGGTAGAAGAGGCGACCGCATTGGGACCAAGCAGGGACGGAGCTAGGTCTTTTTGAAGGGGTCATGGCCTCCCCCAAGATTTTAAAAAATTTTAAGTACTAAGGCTACCCACTTGAATTGTGAGATTAAATTTGTGTTTTGTGGATCTTGTGGCAATTTATTTCATTTCATTATCTCCAATTCTCCACTACACAATACACACCAACAAACAAAGTCTTCTTGTCATTGCGTATTTGCATTGTTAGATTTGTTTTTATTGAGATTTATATGCATTCTCAAGTCCCAAATAATGCTAGGAATTAGGATTGGTGGAGATAATGGACTGTTTCGTAAATACAGTGGGATTATTGACCTGTGGTTAGATGAAATAATGCCATAAATTAGGATTGGTGAGAATTATTTTCTAGAGTTGAGACTTGGAAAGCTCAATGACATAGCCTTTTATATTGAAAAGTCTGAAGACCGGAAGTTTATTTTGGCCCCCCAATATCAAATCCTGGCTCCGTCCCTGGGAACAAGGACCCTAATTTATATATATATATATATATGATTTTGAACATTTGATTGAAGAGTTTGGTTCTAAGAATACTAGAAGAAGTATATTTCAATGAACAATGAATGTATTCTCATATATTTTATTGTAGTCGAATTTCACATATATTTTGTTGTAGTCGAAGTTCTCATATATTTTGTTGTAGTCGAACTTTTATGTTTTAAACTCCGAAAATGTATTTTTTTTGCTACAACTTGTGCTTTTTATTTTTACCATTATTTTTGGATGATGACAATATTTTGAAAAATATCGTTTTCATTTTTTGTGTTGGGCCACCAAAATCTCTTCTCGGCCTCTTACAAAACAAGAGGTCTAAAGTTCAATACCTCTCCCCAATTAGAAAAAAAAGTTTTCCTCTACCCAAACCAAAATTCAGCTGCACATTCTTCAAAAGAGCTTCTTTTTTTATTTTTGAGATTTAGAGGATTGTTTAAATAATATTGAATGAGTGAAGAGTAATAATAATATGTTGTCACTTAATAAATAATTTATATTTAATTTGTGAATGTATCTAAAATTGTTTAGAAGATTTGTGACGGTTAGTTTTAGGTGCATAAAGTATTAAAGTTTTTTGTTGTTGTTGTTGTATTATATGTGGGAGTTGTTTTGGGTAGATTAAGAGTATGTATTTAAAATTAATCATTAATAAAAATATTGAAATGTCTAAAATACCATTAATAAATTTTTTAAAAATAATATGACACAAACTTATGTGTGTAATGACACATATATACTCCCTTTCTCATATAAATATAACAACAATATCATATTAAAAATAGTCGCATAATGTTCATATATACATACGCATATGCATATTGTGGGACCCCGATTGACATGTGGGACCCGCAGTATGCATGTATGTAAGACCCCAAATTATTAATAAATGAAATTTATTTTCCTTTATTTATTATTTTGAAATAGTAAGGGTTGATTTGATTAATGTGGAAAGTTATGGGTAAAATGCGCAAATATTTCGAATAAGCAGGTGGTTATAAAATATTCATTGTTGTCGGGGAATATTCGTTTGGTCGTGGAATATTCTTGCTGTCGGGGAATATTCGTACGACGGCGCAGTCTTTTGTGGGCCCCATAACGGAAAGCGATTGGATGAAAAAAACGACAAGTATAAGTTGTTTATAAATAACGGCGTAGTTGTTACCGTTAACACTGTTGGAATACCCGGTGGGTAAAGTAAAGTAATACGCGTTGTTGCATAGTAGCACACGGTATTGCACCAATTATTGATTCTTACGTAAGAAGGCACTACTCAATAATGGTTACAGTAATTACTGTTCAGTATTTTATGTTATTGATTCAATAATTGCTGCATTGATATTTTATATTACTGTTGTTTCAATAATTGTCATTACACAGTATTTTCCATTATCGAAGCAATAATTCATATTATCTGAATAATATTATTAGATAACATTATTGGCAATGTCTAGAAAGTTCTGTCTAAGGAGAGGTTTGGTCACCTAATTGCGCGCCAGTAAGGAGAAATCCTTATTGGAAAGCCCCCTCTTTCCTGGGAACGGCCTGGTTGCTAGTACTGTGATTCTGTAATATTATTTGTGAATAATTAAATTATTGATTTATATGATGAGAAAAATATTGATTTTATGTGGATATAGATGGAGAAAATTTTTAATGTGACAATTGTTGAAAATTAATATTTTATCTTTTTCTGATAAAATAATTCATTTAAATATATTATTTTAATAATATATTAATGGTGATATTTTTATGTGGGATATATGAGTATATGAGGAGGAAGAGTATTTTTGTGGCATTAAATGTTTAACACATATTTTGTGTGTTGGTGGACACAATTATTGACTGAAATTTGATTATAGCCTGTAAAATCGCTCGTTTGTGGATTTCGATCAATTTCTGTTTGGAATTTGGAAAAACTTCCTTCTGCAAAGTTGTGCAGAATTGAATTTCCTATAAAAACTCGCGAGATTCGAATTTTCTGACAAAAGGGCTATTTATTATGAATTATTGAAGTTCCGAAGCTCCGAAATAATTGAATTTTGGAAGTTTTAATTATTTTTAATAACAAAAACGTTTTTTTTGTTTTTGTCATTATTGTGGAGCAACAAAGATGGCTGAAATCAGTTCTTAAAAGGATGGCGTAGGAATATTTATATAATATATTATTATTATATTAAATTTTCTGCTTTGGTGTTCTAAGCAATTTCCTATAAATAGGTGCTTAGGTTATAATTGAAAATCACACCAGAAACTGAAGTTTTCTCTCTCTATATTATCGAGCGTATTCTTGTGAGTATTTTGAGTATACTTTGAGTATTGCTATACGGTGCAAGTTCAAGTCATAGCCTATATCCGGTGTTTCAACTAGAAGTACTGTCTTTCGAGGTAAGGGATGTTATTTTCTTCTCAAATGATATTATTTCTTCAATATCATTATGCTGAAATGTTGGTTGGAACTTTTTATCAAATTTGGAACTTTTTCATGTCGGGGTTACTATTCATGAGTTACTATTCATGAGTTACTATTCACGAGTTACTATTCATGAGTTACTATTCACGAGTACTATTCACGAAGCGTGAAGATGTTTTTTTTTGTGAAATTACTATCTTTTGGTGTCGGAGTTATTATTCACGTATACGACACTATTCACGTATACGGCACTATTCACGAATACGGCACTATTCACCGAAAAATGAAATTTCTTCTTTTTGTCCAAAATATCTATTCTGGATACTAGCTTTGATTGTATCCATGTTTTGATCATTTTTGAATTTTACTTCAGTATGATTATTTATGAAGTATTTTTGAACTCAGATTGTTTAAAGTACGAATCCTTAATACTTGTTATTTTGTTTCACTGGATTCGTTTCCTTTAAAATATTTTTCATCATCTTCAGTCCTAAATGATGGTGTTACTGAATATCTTTGGCCTGTAGTGCAAAGATGGTTGATTTTATTATGAATATCTTTGGCCGTAGTGCAAAGATGTACAGGTGTTTAGATGAACATGACCGACTGATGAATATCTTTGGCCTGTAGTGCAAAGATGAAAATTTGATTTGATTTGAGATATATATTGATTGATGTTACAGGGATAAAATATTGATGATGGACTTTTAAATTCATAGATGTTAGTAGATTTTATTCTCTACTTAACTCTTCTAATGAATTATTGTTTCCGCTGCAGTTGTTGATCTAAAACTTGCTGTCTATTGTATTCTATCAGATTTTTCCCTGTTGAAGACTAACGATAATTTGTTGTATATTATCTTAGTCATGACATTCTTTACTGGGCTAGTTGAGCTCACCCTTTTCCTTGTTGTTCCATTTTTTTTTCTCAGGAGGCGAGAATATAGCGAGTACTAGTCGGGGTATGGAATGAAGGTTCTAGAGAGAGTTGTTTAGTAGTCCTCACCATTTTTTTTGTAAAATTATGTATCAATAATTATGATGGGGATTTATTTGCATGTGGATATTGTCTAGATGACAATGTTTGTATTCAAACTCACAGCTTATGGGTTGTAAAAGTTGTAGTTGTTTCTGTACCATGTATTTGACAACTCAGAATGGGTTGGGTGGAATGGACCTATTTTGGGGTTGTCACAGTTGGTATCAGAGCTTAGGGATATGATCTCTGGCGGAGATCGGGGAATAGAACTAGGAGGGGAGAGACGAGTAAATCCTTCGCTAGTGTGTCCTACCTAAGCTTATTTGTTGGTTGGTCATAATATAGGGATATTATGTGATTTATTGATTTCCTGAATTAACCCTTGTTTTATGACAGTATTTGAGAATGTCGACTGAGAATATTAACAGTGGAGTAAACGAGACCGTGGAGATGCCTGTACTTACCAACGAGGAGAATGTTCAACAGGCTGGCAATGTACCTCCTGTGAACAACGCCACTGAGCAGACGATAAACGACGGGATGTTTAGGAGCTTTTTGCAGTTCATGCAAAACCAGACGAGGGAGACTCGTGTACAGAATACGGGTGGAAATGATAGCAACGCTCGGCTTGTCACAGCCAAGCAGTTCAAAGATTTGGGACCACCAGAATTCTGGGGAAAGCCGGATCCGATCATGGCGGAAACGTGGGTCAAACAAATTACCAAGATATTCGATGTCTTGGGATGCACGGAGGAACAGAAAGTTCCATTCGCCACCTTTATGTTCCGTGGAGAGGCAGACTACTGGTGGGAGTCTGTGAAGCGTACACATTCAGCTGCACTCAGCATGTCATGGGAGACGTTTCAGAAAATTTTCAACGAAAAATACTTTCCTGAAAGTATTCGCCATATGAAGGAAGTGGAGTTTATTAGACTCGAGCAGAATAACATGACGGTGTCCCAGTACGAGGCGAAGTTCGCGGAGTTATCCAGGTTTGCACCTCATTTGGTGGAGAATGAGGAACGTATGACGCGGATGTTTCTGAGAGGTTTGAAACCCGGCATACGTCAGTATCTCATTTCTCATAAATTTTCTATCTATTCAGATGTTGTCAACAGGGCTCAGTTATTAGAGCGAGATAACGAGTACGTTCAACCGAGGGACCATAATCAGGATTATACCGAAGATAGCAGTCATCAGAATAATGATAACCAGCGGAGAAAGAAGAATATGGACAAAGGCGGTAACCACTCTGGTGGTAATCGTGGCCATGAAAATAGAAGAAGCGAGTCGGGAGGAGATTTTAAAAAGAGGAGATTTAACAACGACCATATGAAGACGACAGTGCCAGCAGTAACTGGTTCCAAGGGAGGAGAAAGACCACCGGTCGTATGTTACAAATGCGGGAAAGAGGGACATATCAGCCCAAACTGCCCACAACAGTTCAAGGTATGCTATAATTGTGGAAAGGAAGGACATATCGCTCGAGAGTGTACGGTAGCGAAACCAAATCCAGCAGGGATGGTGATTCAAAAGGTTGTCCCAGAAAAGTCAAAGTCAACGGTTCCTGGAAGAGCGTTTGTCGTGACCGGTCAAAATGCGAGGAACCCGAACGAAGTTAGCACGGGTTAGTTAATTATAATTCTTGCGAAGTTTATACCTTACTAGGTACCGGTTCTACCCATTCTTTTATCTCTCTTGCTTGCGTTCAACGTTTGAACTTGACTACGGAGAAATTAGACTTTGACCTATTTATGGAGACTCCGTTAGGAGAAACTTTCATTACATCCGTTGTTTAGAAATCTTGCTTGATTCAAGTTGGCACTATCACATTACCTGTTAACCTTATTTCTATAGAGATATTTGCTTTTGATGTGATTTTAAGGTTAACTACTCATCATGCCAAAATTAATTGCTTTTGTAAAGTTGTTAGTTTTCATATTCCTAAGCAACCTGATATTCGAACTCAAGCAATCAAACCATTGAAGTCAAACATTTTTATATCAAGCCATGAAGTCATTCGTTTATTGAAAAATAGATGTCATGTTTTCTTAGCCCATGTCATGGACTTGAACAAAAGTACATCAGATTTGAATGATATTTCTGTTGTTAGTAAATTTTTGACGTATTTTCTGAAGAATTTCTTGGTTTACTCCCAGAGCGTGATATTAAATTTTGTATCAACTTTGAATTCGGTACAAAACCCATTTCTAAAATCTCATATCGAATGGCTCCTATTGAACTTCAGGAGTTAAAAATCCAACTGTAGAAGTTGATACCCGAGCCTTTATCTTGTGACTTACTTTGTGGAATACACAGAATCCAGACTCTCCGTAGGGGATGCCATATTCGTGCGATAGTAAACTGATAGGTGTCATTGTAACGTGTTATCCAAGGTTGGGATATGAGTCACAGTTGAGAACAACCTAAGTCGGTAATCGAAGTACGTAGCTTTCTAGGCTTAGTTGGTTATTATTGGAGATTCGTTGAAGGATATTCTCGCAGCTGACTCGTAGAAATACGAAGTTCGAATGGAGCAAGGAATATGGGAAGAGCTTCGAAGAACTCAAGAGGAGACTCATTTCGGCACATGTTCTGACCATACCGTCTTAGAAAAACAAACGTGGTAGCTGACGTGTTGAGTAGAAGATCGTATACAAGTACGAGTACGATATTGTCAAAGACTAATTTCGTATAATTTATAAATAATAGAGATGGAGATGAAAATTCTAGGTATCCACGTGATGATATACGAGTATAATCGACTTTAATCGATAAAGTTAAAGTTGTTCAAGCTACACACTGGAGCTGATGAATTTGAAGAAGGAGGTGCAAGAAGTTGTTATTTCAAAAGCGAAAATTGGCGATGTGAGCAAAGCTCAAACCTTTGATTTATTAATCCATTCAAATTCTCGATCGAATAGGAATTGTGGCATATAGACTCGTTTTACCGTCAAGTATGACGCGTGTTCATAACGTTTTTCACGAATCGATGTTACGTAAATATATAGACGACCCGAACCACGTCATTGAGTTAGAACCGGACAAAATAGCTGAAGACTTAACGTACGAGGAGGTATCTGTCAAGATGTTGGATGGAAGGAGCATGTCCTACGCACGAAGGTCATACCACAAGTTAAAGTTTTGTGGAGGAATCATGTTATAGAGGAAATGACCTTGGAGTTGGAAACGGAAATGAAAGCGAGGTATCTTTACCTTTTCGAAACACCAGTTACGTACGTCAATTTCGAGGACGAAATTTCATAAGGAGGGGAGGTTGTAAGACCCCAAATTATTAATAAATGAAATTTATTTTCCTTTATTTATTATTTTGAAATAGTAAGGGTTGATTTGATTAATGTGGAAAGTTATGGGTAAAATGCGCAAATATTTCGAATAAGCAGGTGGTTATAAAATATTCATTGTTGTCGGGGAATATTCGTTTGGTCGTGGAATATTCTTGCTGTCGGGGAATATTCGTACGACGGCGCAGTCTTTTGTGGGCCCCATAACGGAAAGCGATTGGATGAAAAAAACGACAAGTATAAGTTGTTTATAAATAACGGCGTAGTTGTTACCGTTAACACTGTTGGAATACCCGGTGGGTAAAGTAAAGTAATACGCGTTGTTGCATAGTAGCACACGGTATTGCACCAATTATTGATTCTTACGTAAGAAGGCACTACTCAATAATGGTTACAGTAATTACTGTTCAGTATTTTATGTTATTGATTCAATAATTGCTGCATTGATATTTTATATTACTGTTGTTTCAATAATTGTCATTACACAGTATTTTCCATTATCGAAGCAATAATTCATATTATCTGAATAATATTATTAGATAACATTATTGGCAATGTCTAGAAAGTTCTGTCTAAGGAGAGGTTTGGTCACCTAATTGCGCGCCAGTAAGGAGAAATCCTTATTGGAAAGCCCCCTCTTTCCTGGGAACGGCCTGGTTGCTAGTACTGTGATTCTGTAATATTATTTGTGAATAATTAAATTATTGATTTATATGATGAGAAAAATATTGATTTTATGTGGATATAGATGGAGAAAATTTTTAATGTGACAATTGTTGAAAATTAATATTTTATCTTTTTCTGATAAAATAATTCATTTAAATATATTATTTTAATAATATATTAATGGTGATATTTTTATGTGGGATATATGAGTATATGAGGAGGAAGAGTATTTTTGTGGCATTAAATGTTTAACACATATTTTGTGTGTTGGTGGACACAATTATTGACTGAAATTTGATTATAGCCTGTAAAATCGCTCGTTTGTGGATTTCGATCAATTTCTGTTTGGAATTTGGAAAAACTTCCTTCTGCAAAGTTGTGCAGAATTGAATTTCCTATAAAAACTCGCGAGATTCGAATTTTCTGACAAAAGGGCTATTTATTATGAATTATTGAAGTTCCGAAGCTCCGAAATAATTGAATTTTGGAAGTTTTAATTATTTTTAATAACAAAAACGTTTTTTTTTTGTTTTTGTCATTATTGTGGAGCAACAAAGATGGCTGAAATCAGTTCTTAAAAGGATGGCGTAGGAATATTTATATAATATATTATTATTATATTAAATTTTCTGCTTTGGTGTTCTAAGCAATTTCCTATAAATAGGTGCTTAGGTTATAATTGAAAATCACACCAGAAACTGAAGTTTTCTCTCTCTATATTATCGAGCGTATTCTTGTGAGTATTTTGAGTATACTTTGAGTATTGCTATACGGTGCAAGTTCAAGTCATAGCCTATATCCGGTGTTTCAACTAGAAGTACTGTCTTTCGAGGTAAGGGATGTTATTTTCTTCTCAAATGATATTATTTCTTCAATATCATTATGCTGAAATGTTGGTTGGAACTTTTTATCAAATTTGGAACTTTTTCATGTCGGGGTTACTATTCATGAGTTACTATTCATGAGTTACTATTCACGAGTTACTATTCATGAGTTACTATTCACGAGTACTATTCACGAAGCGTGAAGATGTTTTTTTTTGTGAAATTACTATCTTTTGGTGTCGGAGTTATTATTCACGTATACGACACTATTCACGTATACGGCACTATTCACGAATACGGCACTATTCACCGAAAAATGAAATTTCTTCTTTTTGTCCAAAATATCTATTCTGGATACTAGCTTTGATTGTATCCATGTTTTGATCATTTTTGAATTTTACTTCAGTATGATTATTTATGAAGTATTTTTGAACTCAGATTGTTTAAAGTACGAATCCTTAATACTTGTTATTTTGTTTCACTGGATTCGTTTCCTTTAAAATATTTTTCATCATCCTCAGTCCTAAATGATGGTGTTACTGAATATCTTTGGCCTGTAGTGCAAAGATGGTTGATTTTATTATGAATATCTTTGGCCGTAGTGCAAAGATGTACAGGTGTTTAGATGAACATGACCGACTGATGAATATCTTTGGCCTGTAGTGCAAAGATGAAAATTTGATTTGATTTGAGATATATATTGATTGATGTTACAGGGATAAAATATTGATGATGGACTTTTAAATTCATAGATGTTAGTAGATTTTATTCTCTACTTAACTCTTCTAATGAATTATTGTTTCCGCTGCAGTTGTTGATCTAAAACTTGCTGTCTATTGTATTCTATCAGATTTTTCCCTGTTGAAGACTAACGATAATTTGTTGTATATTATCTTAGTCATGACATTCTTTACTGGGCTAGTTGAGCTCACCCTTTTCCTTGTTGTTCCATTTTTTTTTCTCAGGAGGCGAGAATATAGCGAGTACTAGTCGGGGTATGGAATGAAGGTTCTAGAGAGAGTTGTTTAGTAGTCCTTACCATTTTTTTTGTAAAATTATGTATCAATAATTATGATGGGGATTTATTTGCATGTGGATATTGTCTAGATGACAATGTTTGTATTCAAACTCACAGCTTATGGGTTGTAAAAGTTGTAGTTGTTTCTGTACCATGTATTTGACAACTCAGAATGGGTTGGGTGGAATGGACCTATTTTGGGGTTGTCACAATGTATGTATATGCGAGTATTATATAACTCTTTTTTATGTGATAATAGTATTATTTTAATTATAAATGCAAGGAAATATTTTTAGTGATTCAAATATTGATTTTAGCAACATTTTTTACGATATGATTGTTTGAGACGAATTTTATTGTGTTACTAATTATTTATAACAAATTTCATTTTCACTAAATATAATATTTGTGTCATCAAATATGTATGGAGAGAAATAAGAGAATAGATGTGATGGAGAGACTGATGATCATTTGGTCCATTAGTATGACTCGTTTGTATTAATATAGAAGTCGATATTTTGATTCTTGTTGATGATAGACAGGTTTAAAAGGCAACATCGCATGATGAAAATTAAAGATAGTAATAAGTTATTTTCTTCCCCACTTAGTCCCTCCCCCTAGGTTGGAATAGATTATTGTAGTAAAAAGGATTCTAATCTCAAAAACACGTGTACGATTGATTGTTAGGGTTGTAAACGGATATATACGGATTCAATATTCGTATCCGTTTATTTGCGGATACCTTTAAATTTAATATGGATAATATCCGTTTTTTTTCGAATACGAATAATATCCGTTTTTTTAAATACGAATGCAGACGAATACGAATTTTTCGGTTAGTACCATTTACAACCCTAACTATAACTAGAATAAAAAAATTATGAGTTTTAAAATATAGTTTATTAATAAATGAATGTTAATTATTTATTTTTAATAAATATATATTTAAATACAATAATCAATGTTCTAAATTACAATTCAAATAAGTTTTCATCATTTTTGAAATCCTAAATTTCAAAATAAACCCTCCATTTATTAATGTTTAGATGTTCATTTTATATGTGTGGAGTAATTTTGTAGTGTGTATGAATATTTATAATTAGATTCAAAAGTTTACATTTAATATTTAATTATTTTTTCTCAAATACTTGATTAAAACTTTAATAATATGTTTATGAAAACTTTTATTTATAATTTATCCTCAATACATAGATTATAATTTACATAGTTATAAAAAGTTTATTTTATTTTATTATATTTATGGAGAGTGAGAGTTATAATGTATATATGACAATTGACAACTAGTTAATCCAACTTGATTCAAAATTTACTTTGGACTTCTAATTTTTAAATAATTGGGCAAATGAAAGTGATAAATACTCCCTCCACCCGAAAATTCATAAACGTGAATTAATTATTCAATTAATCTCCTTCTAGATTAATTCTAAATTAATTTGGTCTTAACAAATTTTAACAATAAAATTATATTATTCATTGTTCTCGCCTCCCAACAATTGCAAGTAAGTTTTAAAAGTAAAAAACTTATAGCAAGCTAATAACTATAGTTTTGTTCTTCTAGTATATAACTTTCTTGGTAAATGATACAATTTAAATATTTTAACTTTATAATAGTAAAAATATATTAACTATACTTAAATCAATTTATTTCAGTTTATTAATATTAGAATAAAGGTTTTATTTCCTACTTTTTAGAAGTGAAATGATATATTTTAAAAATAATTTTCGTATGATAATGAAAACTAATTATTATATAAGGAATGTCACTTTAAAAAATTATTTTGCTATATGTATATACTAGCTGGGTCCCGTGCCTTCGGCACTGCATGGACGGTGGGATTTATTTCAAACTTTGAACGGCCCAGATAATTTATTTAGTGTGCGGGAAATTCAAAATCATTTGTATTTTATTAGATAGATATAAGTTATGTAGATACGAATTCCGGATACGAATTCGAATCCGAATCCGAATATCCGCTATCTGTCGGATATATTTACGGTCGGATGTTAAACGAATACGAATACGCCTATATTCGTATCCATTTATTTACGAATATCTTTAAACCGAATACGAATATATCCGTTTTTTCGAATACGAATAATATTGACTTTATTTAAATACAAATTTTTCGATTACTATTTACAGCCCTAACGACTGTACATAGAGTCACACATTCGTTAACAAAGTTAACTTCATTCATTTCTAAACAAAATATATCATAAAATTTGGTATTTGTATTGCTAAAGTATATATATATATATATATATATATATATATATATATATATATATATACAGAAAGGATCAAGAGCATAATTCTTAAATAGCATAATGCCTTAAGTAGCATAATTTCATCAAAACGACGTCGTTTTAATGGGACGCGTTGGCATTTTTGTAAATACGCGGTGGCATGGTATTTACAAAAATGCCACCGCGTCCATTAAAACGACGTCGTTTTGATGAAATTATGCTACTTAAGGCATTATGCTATTTAAGAATTATGCTCTTGATCCTTCCCGTATATATATATATATATATATATATATATATATATATATATATATATATATATATATATATATGGGCTATATGTATATACACAGCTGTGTATTACACAGTAGGTCTATGGCTACAGATTTTTTGGACTATAGCGATGGTAAACTGTTGCTATAGCCCAGAATAGCTATGACGACGGATAAAACCGTCGCTATAGCACAAAAAACTGTCGCCATAGTCTACTGTGTAATACACAGCTGTGTATTTATATTTTTCCCTATATATATATATATATATATATATATATATATATATATATATATATATATATATATATATATATATAACGAAACTACGCTTATTCCTTTGTCAATATTATTTTTATTTGGACAATATCAATCTCCTTAAACAAAAATTTTATGTGGAAATTAGTATATTTGAATTTCACCTATTTATATTTTTACCCACAATAGATACACTTATGTCCAATTTTCATATACACTTAAAACAGTATTGAAAATGTTTATTCATTATGTGAAATGTATGAAATTCCCACAACTATTTGACATCTTATGAACCCGACTTCATATCAGAAACCAATTCCAAGCAAACATTGGAAACATAACTCTAGAGACTAATAACATTAGCATATGTTATATCTGCATGATCAATTTCTTCAATGGCGTCCGAATTCATCTTCACAAGCCTAAGAAGACTTCCGGTGGCTAAAATAGCCCTAGAGTTAATATCATGCAAAGACCTTGCATAAAGACTCCTACATGCAGCACATGCAGCTTCATACAGCTCCTTGTTCTTATTTGGACCCATTAAACAGTGCCCTAAGATTCTTAAAACTGGCTGCAAAAGCTCCCATGGTAGAGGAATCCTTCCTGATTCCTTCTCCCCTTTATTTTCTTGTACAGAATTATGCGATTGTCTATCAATTTTTGGGGCAAGATGAGACTCGATATTCTCGGTCTCTCTGTTCAATTCCTTCTCCTCTGTGTCTTCTTGATCATTGTCATTTTCGACTAGATTTGCTTGATTTTCAGCAGCAGCAGCAGCAGCAGCATCATATTCCTCAGGGATTTCGTTTTCCTTGTAAACGTCCCCATCTTGTCCAGCCCAAATAACACAAAATTCACAGAAGGCAATCTTGGAATCCACAGGCATTTCATTTATCTTCGTGTAGTACAACTCTAATGCAACTCCAACAATTCGTGCCCTGCAGCATAAAACAAACCATTGTGCACCAAAAACAAAGAAAAATCAATTGGTACCCTGCATCAAAATAAATCCTCTTAAAAATGTTGTCCATAAAATTAGTTGAGATATAAAGACGAACTCAATATATAACTTGAGAGACTACTCCGCTCATTGACGATTGGTTTTTTAGTTGAATGTTTCAATATGGTATCAGAACATCCATTCACATGCCAACTAAGAAGTCACGTGGCAACTAAGAAGTCAATATATAACTTGAGAGACTACTCCAGTCATTGACTAACGATTGATTTTTTGGTTGAATCTATCTAACAAAATATAACTGATTTTGAATTTTCCGCTCATCATAATAAATCATCTGAACCGTCCAAAGTTTGAGCCACTGTCCATGTAGAGTGCCGGAGACTCGGGACATGGCTAGTGTTTCAATAATATGGTATCAGAACATCCATTCATGAGCTCACTCCATGTCAGCCTAGCGTTCTTGACGTACTGGAATTATAACTTTAGACACTGACGTGTTTTACGTTCCCAGAACGGCTAATTACTCTTACCAATCATATTAATTTTACATTTCAGGAACCGACTTGAATAAGGCAAAACATGGTTCTTTTGGAGTGAAATATTTTCACTACCGTCAAAATAAAATGTTACAAACATTATTCCAATGATAAAAATGCAATGATTTGTTGTGATGCATGTAAATATCTAGTCCACATCATTACCTTCGGGTGGATCGAACAGCTCCATAAGGCTCTAAACCGGGAGAAATTACCGCCAAATTAAGCTCCGTCGAATTGTTTTTGGAGGAAAGTTTTGTTTCATGATAAATACTCGAATGCGATAGGTCCGGAATGTTAACGGTCACCGCTTGGCCGTTCCGGAAATTGGTTTCGTGGGCATACAGTGCCAATAAGACCGCTTCGAAACCGGCCAGAGGCTTTCGGAGGGCAACGCGCGAGAGGTAGACGCCGGCGATGTTGGGCAGGAATTTGAGGACGACTAATTGGAGGTCGGGTTTGGCGAATTGGAAGGTGTCGTAGAGCCAGCGGCAGAGGTGGTTGTCGCCGGCGCCGGAGTTGGGTTGGCGGAGGAGTTTAGTGATTTGGGTGGAGATTTGGGTGTCGTGGAGGAGAGAGTAGGAAGGATCCTCGGAGCCGAAAAGGGAATCAGGAAAAGATGGGAGGATTGCGGAGAGAGATTCGATGGATGATTGGCCTTCGGAAAATGAATCCGACCATGAGATGTGTGGGCTGCTGGGAACCGAGGCTTCTGCCATGTAAATTGAATCAGAGGTGACCTTAATTAATGGAAATTAATTGAAAAAGAGGAATGGGGAAAATTGAAATGATTTCATTTGTTTGGAGATTTGAAATGAGGGAATTGAGCAGAAAAAATTGGATCTCCTTCCTAGAAACGTTTAATTTAAGAAGTTCCATCCGTGGTAGCATATCAGCTTTTGGGTCTTCTATACTCGTTATTTTCATAAA
The DNA here is from genome assembly GCA_020205505.1 of Panax japonicus. Classification (NCBI taxonomy): domain Eukaryota; kingdom Viridiplantae; phylum Streptophyta; class Magnoliopsida; order Apiales; family Araliaceae; genus Panax; species Panax japonicus. The sequence goes on along the minus strand of CM035108.1, from coordinate 2,799,455 downwards.
ATATATTAAGAAACTATAACAAAATTTAGTTTCCTTCTATATATCAAATTTATTATTTCTTTTCCAAAATAAGAAACATATTTTCCAAATTAAAATTTTTATCGTACATTTTATATTTAATTAATGTCTCGGTCCAAGACAAATGACAAATAATAAAGAGTAATGATACAGATATAAATTATTTTATAATATATTGATGTGACATATTTCACCTCAGTATATTGATCAATAAATTATTTTAGTATAGTATTCGGTCTAACACAATATGTTGAGGTGAAATATTTCATATAAATAATTTATAAAATAATTTGTGTCTCATATTATTCAATAATAAACTGATCATGCGACAGGATTTAATACTAAACATTCATCTAAATATCATGCTCCTTGCGAACATGAGTGGAGTATGAATGTTAGTGAACCGAACCAGTGGGGACTTGATAGATATATTTTATTTAAAAGTTAATTTATGAAATATTAAAATACTAAAAGTTTAAAATTAAAAAATATAATAATAATAATAGTTACACTATTTGAATTAAAATTAAATAATTACGTTTATTTGAATTAAAATTAAATAAATTATACTTGCTTTAAATATTAAAAATTAACTTAAAAAATTAAAGTATAATCTAATTTTTAAAACAAAGTAGTACTTTTGACATCTTTTTAGGATGGAGGGAATAGTTTACTTCTTTTTACAATCTTAAAATTTTGTATGCTTTTATAATATAGTATATGATAATGACACTTGAATATAGTTTTATAATTTTTGCATGTTAGGGGCTGTTTATTTATAATTGAATACATCTGAATGGTTGAATGATTGAATCAGTCAGTCATTAAGTGCGTTTATTTTGGAAAAAAAATCTTCTGAATGGCTGAATCGATCAGATGATTGAGCTGAATGACTAAGTCAGATTTTTTTGGCTGAATAGCTGAATGAGCAGCTAAATAAAATAAAAAAAAATTAAAAAAATATGGGAGTCCTTACCTATATTAAACTTTTTTTAGTTATTTTTTTTAAAAAAAAATTCGCATTTTAACAAAGTAAGGGAGTCCTTACCTGATCCTGACCCTATATATATATACTAGCTGGGTCCCGTGCCTCCGGCACTGTATGGACAATATGATTTATCTCAAACTTTGAACGACCAAAATAATTTATTGAGTGAGCGGGAAATTTAAAGTCATTTGTATTTTATTAAATTATTATTAGATTATTAGATAGATAGATGTATTTTATTAGATAGATGTATGAACGGTGGGATTTATCCCAAATTTTGGACGGCATAGATGATTTATTAAGTGAGCGAAAAATTCAAAATCATTTGTATTTTATTAGATATATATATATATATATATATATATATATATATATATATATATATATAGAAAGGATCAAGAGCATAATTCTTAAATAGCATAATGCCTTAAGTAGCATAATTTCATCAAAACGACGTCGTTTTAATGGGACGCGGTGACATTTTTGTAAATACGCGGTGGCATGGTATTTACAAAAATGCCACCGCGTCCCATTAAAACGACGTCGTTTTGATGAAATTATGCTACTTAAGGAATTATGCTATTTAAGAATTATGCTCTTGATCCTTCCCGTATATATATATATATATATATATATATATATATATATATATATATATATATATATATATATATATATGCGCTTTAATTACCTCCTGCTACTACTCTTTCTAGCGCAGGTAAGGATAAGTCATATTAGAGGCATTTTGGTCATCTGTCCTGTTACTCTTTCTAGGGCACGTAAGGATAAGTCATATTGGGGGCATTTTGATCATCTGCCGATAAAAAGAGTATCAATGTCGCTATTTTGGTCATATGTCCTGCCACTAGAAGGAGAACCGCTAGAAAGAGTATCACTGTCGCTACTTCTAACAACCATTATCATGATCAACTGTTGAGCAAACGATTATTGGAATAGTGTTCGTGGCAACCGGTTATTACGAATGGGAACCTATTTAAGAAAACTAATTATGTTGAATTTAAGAATAATAATAACAAATTACTATATTTTTAAAAAAAAATTGAATATTGCTAAGGACACCAACTATAAACAAAAAGTTGTGCACAGAGTAAAAAAAAAGAAAAAAAAAAGAGGAAAGGAGACCTAAAATTGAATGTTTATACATTTTTATTGGTGAGCAATACATAGATCTTACTCTTGGTAGTGGTGCACAATTTTTTGTATACAATTAGTACACATAATATTACTCTTAAAAAAATTTAAAAAAAAAAGTTTTACAAATTATTATTCGGTTTATATATTTACAAATTGATGTTGGGGTTTTTCTTTTTCTTTAAATTCTTAAAAATAAAAATAAAAGTTTCAATAGTTTCAGTGTGGGGGTAAGAATATTAATCATCTTAATTAACAAAATGCATGCACTTTATTGCTCTTTGTTTCCTGCTCATTTTGAAAAAAAACACTAATTTTCGCTAGTTCCATGTTTCATTGATCCCATTCATAGGGGATAAATCAACATTTGTTATATGTACCGGGACACGATTTATAATTTAGTATCCGAAATGAAAAAAGTTATAAATTGGTGATTGTACTCGAAAAATATTACATTCCATTAAACAGTAAGGTTTCATCCTTATTCTGTTTGAAAATTTGACAGGTCATATGCAAAAGAAAACATGACGATGACTGGACAACAAAATTGTATTGATGTATAGGTCATTACAGGCGATTAGCTTCAAAGAATACCTGGACCCCACACATATGCTTTTCTACCCCAATCTAGTGTTCCCTCCCTCCCTCCCTCCCTAAAAACTCTCATCACCTCCACGTCCCTCCCTCCTCAAAAACTCTCATCACCTCCACGTCCCGCCCACCTCCGTACTCTTTCTCTCTGTCTCCAGCATCCAAAGCTCCTAACCCCCTCCCCCTCCCCTCCCCTCCCCTCCCCTCCCCTCCTAGAAATTCTTTGAAGATAACCGTCTATAATCTCCTTAGCTTTCTCAATCTCTTCAAGTAGGTCATTTACTTTCTTCTTGGTTCACTCAAGTGCCAATGAGTAAGCTACGTCAGAATTTTCCATCTACTCCGTTAGTTAATTTTAATGATTATTTAAAAATTGAAAAGTACAAACACCAGATCACAACATTTTTTGAGTACAATCACCAATTTATAACTTTTTTCACTCCGGATACCAAATTGTAAATCGTGTCCCACTACAAGTAACAAAAATTGATTTATCCCATTCATAAAGATATAGCCAATTGTACAAATATCCATGTATCAGATATTCAGATGTGATGGGAATAAATAAATAATAGAGAAGGACCTCATAAACCACAACATTGTTCTGTATTGGCAATTATACAAGATTACAACTTTTTAATAGTTACATGTGAAGAATGCTCACTAGCTAGAATTTCTTTTATTTTTCCTTTTCTGTTCACTAGAGATTGAATTGGGTTAGCAGGTTTCCTGACCTTTATACGATATCAGCAAAAGCAGTGGCCGTAAAGCTCTACATAATCCACAAAACCTAAAACTAAATTCACCACATTTAGTTATCTTGTGATAAATGAACAAGCAAAGAACTAAAAGGAAAAACTACAGTATACATCGTCCACTGCCAATCTCAGAGAAGCATTATGACCCTCCTCAGGTACCCAACCATGACAGAAAACAAGTTAGAAATGAGAAAGACAAACTACTTCTCACCTGGTGGCCACGAATCCACCTTTCTCGAGTTGAAGAGCAAATATCCTGCCACAACTAATATTCTACTTCCAAAATCAGCTAATAAATATTCAATTCAGCATCAATGCACCAGTTGTTTTATCATATGCAGTACGAAAGCGAATACCAGAACCCATATGTCTTGATGTGGGGCATAACCAACAAAGAATATTTGGACCTAGTACCTGTACCATTCAAGAATTGTATGGGGGTTAGAAATCTTTAGGATCCCAGTCCTATATACAAGGATTACAATCCTTTTAACCGGAAGCCCTAAGAGCTCTAAAACACCCCAAAAAGATGTCTTGACCGCTCAGTCTGGTGAGCAAGCCAAACAGTGTCCGAATATTGAGGCCTCATCATCAACTAGATATATTCTTGTTAGTTACCAAAATTTGTAAAAGAGGAACTAGAAGCTCAAAGGAAAGATATTCTTACGGATGTTAGATTTTCATAAGCACCGAGATCATATGGATGCAAGTAGACACCTCCTCCCTTGTCTGCAAGCCACAATGCCCTTACTCCTTCGAGATACTGCCAGATAGAGCATCAGAAATCAGTTATCCAGATATTTTCAAAAATTACTTGGACATTAAACAATTGAATAAAGTAATAATGTTCTAGGCTATGAACCTCAATTGTGGTCTTATTACGCAAGCTAAGGTAAACATGCCAACCCAAAAGATAGCTCAGTGCCAAACTTAATGGGACTAGCAACAACCCTGAAATGACCTGGAAGTGAAAATTGAAAGAAATTCAAATAACAGATATTGTGAAACTGAGTTTAAACACAATTCAATGAGCTTACATATACAGTTTTGAAAGAGCCTTCACTTTGCTGCCCATCCTTTTGAGCCTCAACAGTTAAACTACCCACAAGCAAAACCTGCAAATTTTAAAGCAGGATAAAAGAGAGAGATTGAAAACAAAGGTAAGCTCAATACAACTGTCATTTGTCAAGCAAAAATAACAGGAGAAGTTGCAGTCTGCCAGTTTAACCATTTGGTGAACAGCCATGCAAAACTTTAGTAACATGGAACAATCAAAAACTCAAACAGAAAAAAAGCTTAATATTGGTGAGTTCTGTGATACATAATGAAGTTCAAATGTACCTGGGAAGATGTACAATTAATGTTCAAGAAAAGTCAAACATACCAGGGAGTATATGCATGCAATAACAGCATACACAACGAACACGAAGAAGATCTTATAGTTCGCATGGCCCACACAATTGTTCATCCAATTGCAATGGTGGTCCTAAATTCAGGAGTCAGCTATTTAATACATTATACAAGGTATTTAGGATAAGGCATGACAAACAATATAGATTAGGCATACCATTCGCAAAACACATCTTCTACAAATGCGGCAGTGATGGGTGCGGGGCGGCTTGTAGTGGGAACACTTTTGGCAGTATCTCAAGTCCCCACCCTGCAAGACAATCCGCAGAAAGTAAGGTCCACGTAGACTGTAGATCAATCCTCTAGCTACCGATACAACATAGTCCAATATCAGATTAATTGTTCTTAAAACCCTTTTTTTGCTTAATGTTTCAGACTCTGTGCAATTCTTTATTACTAGTGAATTGTCTGGTCAGGGAATTTTCCAAACCTCTTTCTTGTGTTGAAATAAAAAGGATTCTTGATCCTGTTCATCAAAGATTACTAGTCTTAGTTTCGAATTTTTTCAGATATATCAGAATTTTTTTAGATATGTTATGCTCTCTCAGTTCAAAATTATAAGATCAATATTGACTTTTTAAAAGTCAATTTAAGACATTTTTATATTTAAAATTGATGCGACTCATTCAAGTTTCGAAAACAATAAATCTTGTAACTAGTAATACTTTTTTAAGTAGTTGATGATATTCATAATTGTATTGACATAAACTACATGAATTCAAGTCAATTTTGAGTTTGCAAATGTTCAAAAATTAACTTTTGAAAATACAATACTGATCTTATAATTTGAACGGAGGTAGTATATAAGTAATCGAAGAAAATGTAATTTATTTGAGGATCTTAAGATATATGCATTATCTGTTACTGTTAATTAGTTTATATATTCTACAAAGAAACAAGTCCATAAAGGCCCATAATCTGTAGTGCTTCATTAGAGAATCTCTGTTCCTTCAACAAACACATACTTCTTATTTATCTAATCTAATTAAACGAACGACTGTGACTGTTGCCTAAGAGTTTTTCAGTCCCAAACACATGCAACAGGCAACTATAAACACTACAGAAACAGCGGTTTGAATATGCAAAGAAAAGATTTCAAAACCATCTTGATTCCATAAGCTCAAGTAAAAAATAAATAAATAAGAAGAGGAAACTAAATAAGACAAACAAAGACAAAGGCATCACCAATCAGCCTTTGAAGAAGAAGCATTCAATGATAAGATCACTATCTACCTTCCTAAAAAGGGTTCAAACTTCAAATGCAGCCATTCATACTCCAATAATTAGCGAAAGCTGGTCTACAGTGACTGATTATAAATTACCTAATGACAGTCCAAACAGCAATTTACTTGGACAAATACAAACACAAACACAAAATCCAATATACATTGCAGAACTAAAATCTAACGATTAGTCCGTAGGGTGCTAATTATTAATGTTTCAACAATGACAGCATGAATGCAATATCTGCTAGCACTTGCAGATCAGTTATCATAAGAGCCATAATTACATACCAAATCAATAATCACATTAAATAACTTCTCGCATCACTTCACAGTGACCCAACCTAGATAGACACAAGATAATAGATACAAAAACCAAAAACATCAGAAAGCATGAAAAAAAACATTATCATAGTTGTTAAAGAAAACATCATTGACAAGTATATGTAAGGGTTGGCCATAATAACAATGGTGATTGGGAGGGAAATCTACACCAACACCTATTTATGGTCTATATTGTTGCCGTGAATTAAAAGAGTAAGGGTTACGGGGCTGGTGTGTGCCATGAGTAAGAGAATGCACTGGACTTAATGGCCTATGAGATTAGATAGCGTGGATGCAAATAGAGGAAAAACAAAATTATTTTAAATATGAATCGAGTCATACAAAAAGGCAAAACACTAAACAAGGAACAGAAGCAAATATATTAAGCTCTTCGGCCAGTTAACACTATTGATATTGAACACTACTACACTTAACATAAGATTTCAATGCATTTATGCATAATGTTTTATCTTTAAAATAAGTCAATAACACAACAAAGATTCAATTAACAGTAACTTATTTCAGCAAATACAAGCACAAGATGCAATATCTTGTGGAACAGAGACTAATTAATGAATCCATTAGAACATTGCCAAAAAATATTTCAGTGTTCAAGAAGGAACAATATATGCTGCCTTAACCAAAGAAATTACTAATACAGAAACAAACTTGCATTAACACCTATTCAACACCATATGAATAGTTGAATTTAATGTTCATACATCATTTGCATCAAATCTTAATAAAAATTAGAAATAACACATTCTTCAACACATACAAAGATTAAAACTTTAGTTCCAATAACTAAAATTCAGTAGACATTAAACAGAACAAGCTTCTACTAATTAAAACTGACATTCAATATCCACATTTTGCCCAATTTTGGATCATCATATTAAAACAAAAATAATATAACTTGAACTGAAAAATCAGAAAAACCCTAGAGAGATAGAAAGGCTGAGTTAAGGTAGTACCTTTCGCTTGATCTCATGGATGGGGTTATGAGAGTCTTCGATGTCAGGGGAGAAGGAAAAAGGGACTCGGCCCGGGTCCGTAAAAATGGCGAGGACGTAATTAGAGACGCACATGATGGCGACGGCGGTGAAAACGACGGCGTTCATGATTCCGGGCGAGGACCCAAGACCGAACCACCTGTCTATGAAAACTAAAACCGTAGAGAAGTAAATGTAAGCGATGCCGGCTGCAACAACGGTGATTGGGAATGAGAAACTCGCCATTTTCACCGAGAGCTGTTAAAATTTTGAGTAATAATTACAAAAGATGATGGGTCGCATGTTGGGATTCGTGCAAGAGGTGGTGATTGGACGGTGTCGGAGCCACCGGCGTATTGGGGGTTACGACGGTGTCTCCGGTGTGGTTTTGATGTCAGTTGGCGGTGGAGAGTGGCTCTGCTAGGCCTGGCGGGTATAGAAAATGGAATCGGCGGGTGCCGTTGGATTGCCAATATAGTAATACGGGGTTTTCCTGCTGTTCGCTTCGTGATTACTCCTACTTTCTACCAAATATACTTTTCTATTAAATTTTGAATCTATTAATTATTATGCATTCCCATAGAATTTATGTCTAATTATAATTATAAAATTTATTATTCTATCCGTCATAAAAAATTTTATTATTATTTTGGATAGTCTCATATTAAATATATATTTTTCTTTAATAATCAAATTTTTATATATTTTTCATATTATACTCGTAGTATTAAATATCTCATACTTTTCATATTCTAAATCTTTCTCACCTACATTGAACATTGAAAATAATTAATGACATTATTATGGATAATTTTGTCATTTTATTCTATTCTTAATATGCGTAAATCAGAATTTTTATTATTAGACGGAGGGAGTAGTATAATATTACTTGCAAAATGGGTTCAAACTCAATGTGTGACTCATATTCGCATACATTAAATTAAATAGGTTTGAGTTGATATATATACATAGAATGAAAGTAATACTAAATGATTTTACTATTTCTCTCTCTAAATTTTATATAGTTGATAAATTATAATTATAAAATTTATTAATATATTAAATCAGTTAGAATTATAATAGTGTCCACTTATTAGACATATCTTCAAAAAAAATAAAATTCACAATATAAATCATTTTTTCATAATCGAATGACAATTATTAAATTTATCAGTACATAAAATTGGTTAGAATTAATTCCCAATTCCAAATTCAAAACTCCCATTTCAAACTTCTATATTACTCCCTCCGTCCCAAATTAACTGCTCAGTTTTGACTTTTTAAAGTCAAATTGACTATTTTTAGAATTAATAATTAAGCATATATAAATATATTTCTAAAATTATAAAAATTAAGATTAGTAATAAATTGTACTCCCTCCGTCCCAAATTAACTGCTCAATTTTGACCTTTTTTAGTCAAATTGACTATTTTTAGAATTAATAATTAAACATATATAAATATATTTTTGAAATTATAAAAAATAGGATTAGTAATAAATTGTATATACTTTCTTTTGGTTATAATCTCTTCACCTATATTTTAGCAAAAATAGTAAAAAGATTAGTTTTAAAAATGGTCAATTTGACTTTAAAAAGTCAAAACTGAGCAATTAATTTGGGACGGAGGGAGTATATATTTTCTTTTGGTTATAATCTCTTCACCTATATTTTAGCAAAAATAATAAAAAGATTAGTTTTAAAAATGGACAATTTGATTTTAAAAAGTCAAAACTGAGCAATTAATTTGGGACGGAGGGAGTAATATTTAGAAATAAGAGTGGGATAAAAAACAAGAGAATTAAGAATAAATTAAGAAGAATACTTCATTTATATTTTAGTGTCGCCTAGGAATATTAACGGGTTATATTGATACGGATATAAGACGTAACTCTACTATTTAAAGTATTAAAAAAATTGATTTTTACGTGAGTTTGTGTTTGAATCAAAATGATTTAATCGGTACTCTTTGTGGTAAATTAAGTATTTTAGCTTTGACTTGATGCAACAAATTAATGCTGAACAACCCTTCTATACGGACATGATAATTGAACATGAAAATTAGATGTGAGTGATTTACAGTTTTACCCCTTTGTATTTTTACTCCCTATTAAATTGTAAAATACTCATGTCCAATTATCATGTCCGTATAAAATTTTTGAAGTTTGAATCCAAAAATTTAAGTGAGAGAGATGTAATAATTTTTGTTACATACAATACAATTAAAATAATTGTATCAGCTATAATTAAATAAATTTACGTCAATTTAAAGTTTAATATGCCGTTAAATTGTATCTCTATTTTTGGATCCAATGAACGAGTATTAAATTAGATTTCTTTTTTCATGCGTCAGCATTTTTTATTATATATTGAAACATGGGCGGAACTAGGGGGGTCATATGACCCCTCAACGTGGAATCTAAAGCATTTTAATATTAGTTAAATTTGATCTTTGTTATGAGATGATATTAATTTATTTGTATTTTCATATCTTTTCACCTATAATAAATTAACAATATTACTATAAGATAAAATAATGTTAAATAAATTTGATAATTAATTAATTAATATTACACTCATTTGTCTTACTCACTTAATCATACATTTGTATCAATTTTTTTTGTAAATGAGAATAACTTAATTCATTTTCTTGCTTTGAGTGACTATACTCTCAGTTGTCTCCAAATAAGATGACTAGAACCACAATATAAGATTTTGAATATATAATATTATAATTTGTAATTATCTATAAAAGTAGCTAATCAGTTGACTAAAAAATTCAAAGTTTGATTAATAGTTTCATAGTTCGGGGGAAATTAATATATATATATATATATATATATATATATATATATATATATATAAAAGATTAAACACCAAAATTAAGAGAAGTTGAAGAAAATTTAACAATATCCAACTTTATTATTGATGCCTCATTCATAAACATGTCGAATTAATTAGAATGTTACAAAAAGTAATCAGACTCTTCGCTGGGAAGTAAATCAAATTCACTGGGTAAATTAAAGCCAGTGCTGGCCGATCGAAAAGGCTAAAGACTAAAAATTAAACCAAATGGCGAAATCTTGGTGGGAATTGAATTTCTAAAGTGAATAAAATGAATGAGAATGGATCAGCATTTGGGGAGATCTGCAGGAGGAGGAAGGAGCTTTTGATTGGGAAGCTTTCCATCTAAGACAAGCCATGCCATCTTCAATCCCCAACTGGTGTGGACCTCCAGATGGCAATGCATAAACCATACCCCTGTTCACACAATGCATATATAATTAATTAATTATAATTAATACATTAATTTTATATATAGACATGCGTATATCTCTAGCTAATTTCTTAAAATAAAACACCATAATTTTTATTCCAATTTAAAGTGTGGCTGAAGTAATAATGCATGTATATATATATATATATTCAAATTTTATTTAGTTATTTGCATGCATGGATTGACAATCGTCTATTCCATCCGGTAAATCCAATTGGTTTAGTCTGTTTAATTTGCTCTAATAACTTCTTGACCAATATGACTTATGACTACGTACATACTTGCATGCATGAAACAAAACATATATATATATATATATATATATATATATATATATATATATATATATATATATATATCGATAAGTTTTCATTAATTGATCACCTGGGTTATCCGCCAGAAACCGAATAGCAACCCATCCGCCCGAGGGCACACCAACGGTGTTCCTCTCAACCGGGTCGGCAAGATTGAAGCTTTCAGGGTCCTTATTTTGATCATAATTTCCAAACCCTTGTCCAACAACAAAGAAGTTGAAGCCATGGAGATGAAGAGGATGGCTCTCAGCACCAAGAATACTAGTATCCTGCAAGACTAGCTCCACACTCGTGTTAAAGGGAAGAACCATAAGCTTAGTACCATTGCTCACAAAGGTATTGTTTGGAGGGTTTCCAGTGTAATTAAACCAATGCAAGGGACTAATAGGAAAATAAGGGTTATAAACCCCATTTGATTGGCCAAAAACATGGGATTGAAGAAGAGATGTTGTTGGCTGTATAAAGGATATATTGTTAATCGAAGCTGCAAATCTGGTTCCGTTTGGTCCTTGACAAGTTTGGTTTTTTAGGTCACAAGGGCTTGTTCCAAGGCTTACAGTGAAGAAAAAGTGTTTGTCAACTTTCTTAGGTACATTAGCAGGAAATTGAGCATTGCCTAAGCTGCGAAGTTTCTTGGAGAAATTTGTGGCGAAAGAAGTGTCGTTTAGTGGAGGTAAAGTTGGTTTAAAGAGTGGAAGTATTTTTTTCATTGAGATGGTGGAATGAAGTACTGACTGGTACTCGAGAATACCGGCAACGGTGGAGTTATCGAATGTTCCGGCGCCAGTGACATATGGTCTAGCAGTCATGAGAAATGTGGCTTTTGGAAAGCTAGGTTTGGTCTTGAGAAGAACATTTGTTGTTTGTCCAGGAGTAAGGAGAATGGTTTCGGTGTCGAAAGGTTTTACATAAATTGCATCAGCTTCCACCACTTTGAGGGTGTGGTTTGCAATGCTGAAGAAGAGCTCGTCGTTGAGTGCAGCGTTGATGAATCGAAGAAGGTATGTCTTTCCCGGCTTAACCTTTAGTTTGAATGTGTCTGTCAATTAATTGCATGTGTCAAAATTATGTCATTAATTCACAAGAAATTACTCCTATAATTAATGAAGTAAATTAATTAGACCATGCATGCATGCATGTTATAATTAATTAATTACTCCTATTCAGTTTATACACACATGATACTCCTATTAGTATGTGACACAATTAATGCATACCTTTTTTTGAGCAGTTATTATACAAAGGGCCAGGAAGTCCATTAAATGTGTAGGCATCGGAAACATTTGGACCTCCACCGGTTTGTAAAGCTTGAGTAATGATGGCTTCGGGATCAGCATTGAACCATTCTCCTGCAAATGAATTATATATGGAAGTCGTATATAGAAAAAAAAATTAAAATTTTATTCATTTCGATTGTGGCTAGTACGTAGGTAGGTAGGTAGGTAAGTTATATATATATATATATATATATATATATATATATATATATTAGTAGTACCAAATATGATGGGAACTTCCTTATGGGGTGTGGGAAATGGGTAAGGCACGTTGCGCTTTGGGAGAATGATGAGAGGGCCATAGAGAGTCGTCCTTAGCCATGAAATATGGGCATGCCAAAACAGAGTTCCTCTTTGCCCAGCAATGGTATAATTATACACATAGCTCTGCCCAGTTTGAATAGGGCATTGTGTTATATATGCCGGTCCATCGGCCCAACCGCTTCGAAGCTGCCGAATCCCATGCCTGTTGTTTTAATAATAAAAAAATGAGAACTTCATAACAAACTAACTATTTCTTGTCATGAACAAATTAAACAAAGGAATAGTATATCCATATATCCATCCCCTACCAATGGATTGAAATATTGTTGGGAACATGATTAATGACTTTAATGAGTAGTCGATCGCCCTCCCTAGCTACAACTCGAGGACCTGGAAATTGTCCATTTACCGTAACAATGGTGTTGGTATGGCACAATCGTGTCACGTTTTGAAGTTTGATCTATGACATATATATACGTATGTAAGTGTGATCAAATTAAATAAATATTCAATGTAAAACACTAGTGTACGTAAGTATACATTTTAGGACATGGATTTAATTAAATAACTTACGTTAAACTCGTAATGCCTTGTTATGGAGCCTGCATTGTCTGCAAGGGCCAAGTCATGAGGAAGGAGACACAATGTTGTAATCAATGAGAAAAAAAGAATGGAAGCTGCATCCATTTTCTTTGTTTGGATCGACAAAAAGCTAGCTAATAGAGTGGGATGAGTGAATCTAGCTGCTGTTTTATTGAACAAAGCTCCAGAGGTTACACATATATATATAGATAGATAACAGAATTGCTGTTAATTAATTAAGGGTGTTTGGTTGATTAGGTGATGCAAGAATTAATATATACTACTATTACTTATAGACTAGGAGAACAATCTTCAAACTAGGTGCTGGTTGGACCAACTGTTGTTTTAGAGTGATGTCAAAGAATATTGCATTCCCTCTCTCTCTCTCTCTCTGTCTTAATTAATTTCTCAAATCTTTTACTAATTGGGGATGCTATTGTAATACCATATATAGCCCGTGTGACATGATTTAATTTGACCTTTTGTTTTTGTGAAGTATATGTAATGAATAACTCCATTTGGACTAATTTATTCGGAGGGCAATTCTTCTTTCTTTTTTTTTACCAATATATCTGAACCAAGGGTTGAATCCACCACTGAGCTTGAATCAAGTTTTCGTCTGTAGATACATTCAAAAATTAACTACACATATTTAATAAATGAACTATCAATTTTTGGTCTGCAGATATATTCAAAAATTAACTATAAATAAATTTAAAATAATTAAAGATATACTCTGGACGGAGATCGATCGATCGGACTTGATTTTCATTGGGTTGTAATTGTATTGCATTGCCTTATACGCCTAACTGTAGTTGTACCAAATACGTACGCTCCTTGTATAGCTCAGCTCTCTCTCTCACCGTCTCACGTACATAACCCATTTCCTGTTGTAAATAAATTATATATATATATATATATATATATATAGAGCAAGGATCAAGAGCATAAATCTTAAATAACATAATTCTTTAAAACGACGTCGTTTTGGAGTGGCCGCGATTGACATTTTTATAAATAAAAGAAAAACAAGTGGGACCACTCTCTTTTAAGCCACTCCAAACCGACGTTGTTTTAAGGAATTATGCTATTTAAGGAATTATGTTATTTAAGACTTATGCTCTTGATCCTTGCTCTCTCTCTATATATATATATATGGAAATTGTGTAGTACACAATCTCTTACAGTGACGGTTTTTTTGGGTTACGACGACGGTCGCCATAAATATTTTGGTCTATGGCGACCGTCGCCATAATTCAGAAAAATCGTCGTCATAGCACGATTGTGTACTAGACAACTGTGTATATACATATAGCCTATATATATATACACATGTATATATATAATCTAGAAAAATTAAGAAACATGGTAATTAAGGTGACAGACATTATTAACCCTTAATATTTCTTAATTTTAATTACTTGGAGTATAAGCTACACGAGAATAGATACAAAAAGATTACAAATGACATTAAAAAGAAAACTGGTTCGGGAAACTTATCTCTGCTATTGTGCTACTTTGCTTTCCATTTTCCTATGTCATCCTTTGAGCTATACATGCTTCAAATTACTGGAATATTTGTATACTTCTTTTATGGCTATGTTTGTTTGAAATAATTATATTTGAGATTATATTATTTTTTTAAAAAAAATAGACTTGAGACTATTAATCTCGGGATAATAAAATAACTTGAAATGTCAAATTATTTAATATCGTGTCCAATTAGGTATTGTAATCCATACCATATGAGACTAAAAAATTGTGAACAAAATTAACCTTTAACTTTGTTTAAAAAAACCGATGTATCTTATCTTATCTATCTATACTTAAACTAATGAGAATATGATATATTTGTTATTAGTAGTGAAGTTATGAATTCAAACGGTAAGTTTTTATCTAATATATTAAATAATCATGGACAAAACAAACATAACATAAAATTATTTTAAGTTATACCATGAAAAAAACAAACATGTAACTATAATTATTTAATCGTAAGATTAATAATCTTGAGATTATAATTCAAGAGAATATAATTTCGAAATTGTAATTCTTGCAAACAAACATAGTCCAGTTTATTTACACACCCCTAACGGTGATTACATTTTGGAATTGAGAAACTAAGATTGTAAAATGAGCAAACAGTTTGGGCTCGATTCGTACTCACTCGACTAAAAATTCATTTGACCTCGACTTGAAATATAAATGAGTCAAATATGAGCAAATTTTAAATTTCGATAAATTACTCGAACCTCCTCAAATTATAATTTTCTATTGATACTTGGATCATATTCGTTAAAAAGTTCAAACTGCTCAGGCTCGATTCGGAATCGTACTCGATTCAGTAGCTAAATAAGCTTCAATCAAATCTTATTTTATATTCGATAAATTTTGTAAACTAAATCCGAACAACTCAATACTCGGCTCAACTCGATTCGTTTACACCATTATAAGAAAGACACTTTATTACTTTATTTCGAAATCAAGTAACTAAAAAGACCCAACCTGAGAAATTGAGAATCAGGTTCATAAAGGCCCAAAAAGACCCAACTTATCATTAGGCTTTGAGAAATCTTCATAAAGCTTACAGGAAAGGCCCATCTAGAACAATATTATATTGGGTTAATTACATATTTTAGTACATTTTTAGAAATAATTACAATAATAGTGCATTCATAAAATAATTACAAAAGTAATACACTTACCCATATTTATTTACAATATTAGTGGAATTAGGATTCCTTGGCCCATGATTATCTCCTTATCTCTTTCCGTTAATTATTATTTTTCAAATTGATTTTTACGTTGACATCTCTCTATTATACGCAGATTTATTCATTCTCAACACTGCAATCTCTCATCCCTCTCTTTTTGATTGGCGATTTTTCCAGCCCTAGCGACAATCTCAAATCTCTCTCTTTTCAATTCAAGTTTAATTATAAGACATATCAGTAGTGATTTATAATAGTGATTTGCATGCACACAACTATGGGAAGAAAGACTTTGGTCATGATTGCAGACTTAATGAGATGAAGAATGCAGACAAAGTAGTATACATGGGAATTGAAGGCGGGCTTTGGTCATGCATGATTGTAGACGACCGACCTCGACCAAGACTCTTATTTACTTTCGATTATTCTTTTTGATGTTTGCAGACTCCAGTTAGCTAGTGAATACTTAAAGAAATTTATTTAATCTCTCCTCTTATCGGTTAAGGCAATGGGGATGTTGTCCACATCTTCAGTTTTTTATAATGTAGTTAGTAACCAAACCTCCATATCAAGGTAACCAAACATTCATACTAAGGTAACCAATTCATACCTGCAGTTTTTTCATAGTGCAATTGGTAACCAAACTTTCATACCAAGGTTACCAAACCTGCATATCAAGGTTACCAATCCACCTCTACACCTCCACACCTGCATTTTTTTCATAGTGCAGTTGGTAACCAAACTTTCACACCAAAATAACCAAACTGTCACACAAAGGTAACCAATCCACCTCTACACCTTCAGTTTTTTCATAGTGCAGTTGGTAACCAAACCTTCACACCAAGGTAACCAAACCTTCATACCAAGGTAACAAAATCTTCATACCAAGGTAACCAAACCACATCCACACCTGCAGTTTTTTCATAGTGCAGTAATTGGTAGCCAAACATTCATACCAAGGTAACCAATTCAGTGTTATTAGGTTACCAATTTATTTTGAATGTAATTCAGTTGGTAATCAAATCTTCATGCAGTGAGTAACCAAACCTTCATGCATTGGGTAACCAATTCAGTTTTATTAAGTTACCAAAATATTTTGAATGTGATGCAGTTGGTAGCCAAACCTTCATACAGATGGTTGCCAGACTTTCAAATCAAGGTAACCAATTCATATTGCAGGTATGGAGATAGATTGGTTACCTTGGTATAAAGGTTTGGATAACCTTGGTATAAAAGTTTGGTTACCTTGGTACGAAGGTTTGGTTATTAACATTACATTACATATCACTCTCCTATCTCTTTCTTTCCTATGCAGTGTTCTTATTTTCTTTTGGACATGAAATTGGATTTGAAATTTCTGAACATGAATAAATTCTCTGAATTTGAATATTTGTTCAAATCTGTAATGGCGTATTAAATGGAAAAGCAGGTCTTGAAAATTTTATCGAAGAATTAACTTCTACTTTGGAATGGATTATGAATCATTGATTTTCTCTTCAAAATGTTTCAGGCATGAGGGATGCCATTAAGAAACGGTGATTGGGATGAATAACGAAGCAAGAGTGAGATAGAAGGTGAAATGATTAATCACTTTGCAGAAGCAGATAAATTACAAGTTTCCATTATTTCATATCGGAAATGCTATTGAATTTGAATATTTGAATATTTGAATTTGAATTTGAATTTGTTTTTGTTGTTAGATTCCAGAAATTTGAATTATTAATTATAGCAGTTATTTCTCCTTGATTTTAGGTTTCCTTATTAATGTGAATTGCGTTATTTTTGTAATTATTTTGTGTATGTATTATTTTTGTAAATACTTTCTAATTGTTGTATATTAGTGTTAAGGACCCTATTATATTTCTATATTATCCAATCTTTTTTCCATTGAGTTGAGCAGAAGCCTTTACTAGACCCCAATGATGTAAAAGTCAAAATTACAACTTTGAAAACCATCTCTTTTAACTTTAAATTACAACCGTACATTATTATTTAAAATAGTATCGATGGCCCACGTGCTAACTAGTAACTAGTGAGATAATTTTTTTTAAAGGAAGAAAATAATAAATATCTAAAATTATAGGGACAAAAGATAAAGAAAATAAAAAGAATAAATCTGACACAAAATCACCAAATCTCGACAAGAAGTTTTATAATATAGATATAGATTTGGATATAGATAGATTCACGTAAATACAATAAGAATAATATTAGAGGTAAAATTTATTCTATAATTATTTTATAATTTTGCTGATGTGACATATTTTATCACAATTTTTATGTGGGATCGAAGATTACATTGAAGTAATTTATTCATGAATATATTGATGTAAATTATGTCACATCAATAAATTATAAAATAATTATAAAATAAATTATGTCTCTAGCATTACTCATACAATAATACTATTTAAAATGAGTACAACTAATATGTGATGTGAGGTTCCAAAATCAACTATAAAAACGGAAGTGGTTAGTGTGAAGTTTATTTTAAAGTAAGTTGGTCAATTGACCAATAGAATACTGACACGCAGACGAAATTATATGTGTGTCAATATTCTATTGGTCAATTAACCAACTTTCAAAAAAAATAATTTCATGCTAACCGGATCTTATATAATAAACACACGAAACTAACAAAGTAATATCTAGTATACACAAATAACACAATAATCATCCCATCGCTTGTCTCGTTGGTTTAAGAGAAAACTTGACTCAAGTCGTAATCCCGAAAGTAATTCCCAAGTCGGGATACCCCACATATCTCAAAAAATAAAAAAAAAGTTATTCAATTCATGGGCCTTCACTCCTGGACCGTTGGTAGGTAAGGTAAGGTAGAGCTGGAGGGCCATATCGATTGAATGGTATAGACCCGTGGCCCGGAATTAAAAATCATCACGATCCAACTCATTACGTGTAACACAATTCTTCGGTGTGATTACTATGAATTAACGGCTGTCGTTTGATCAGTGATATAACCCAAATCGTTGACTTGCCAAATCACACCGTACCTGAGCAAATCCAATCCTTGACTTTTCAAGATCAAATTCCATCCACACGTTTTGCTGATGATGATGACCAATCACATACGCCTCGATTCCTAATAAATCCGAGTTCCCAAATGTCAAACAATACACCGAATCATTTCCCCGGATCTCACCCGGCACCCGATACAGTAACTTATCACCCGAAATACTCATCTCAGCACCTCCAAACAGTATACTCACACTGGGTAACACCGAAAAACTTGTTTGGTTCAATGGAACCAAATAGCACAAATCCATGGCTCCTTGGAAAACAAAATTCGGGTCATCCAAGACCCGTAACGACCCATTGGTTTGGTTCAAGAACTCATTTCTCAAAGCATTGTAAGCCGGGCCGAGAAGGAAGGTGAACTGGGTGCCCGAGTCAACCATGGTCTGACCCGCCCCAGTATGATCCGGTTCAAGTATTGATTTTGGTAATGGTAATACTTTCTCTGAAACTCTAATTCCTTGAAGCCGGACAGTGTATGCTGCCCTATCAAAATAAGGCAATGGCATAGAAATCTGAATCAAAGGCGTGTAATTTAATGGCATAAGCCACGTAAAATTGTTATTCCCAAGCAAAAGTATACCCGAAAAATCAGAACCCGAAATGCAATACGAGAATTTTGGGAAATTCATTTGAGATACAAAAGAAAGAGACCCGCGATTCATACCCATTAACCCGGTAGTCTTCATATCTTCATCGGAGTTGCTGCTGAAACCCGAGTCCATGCACCCGAATATCGTACCTTGAATCCCGGATCCTCCAATGTTGAATAGATCAGTCGCTAGATTTCCTTCGGATGAAGATGCATCAGCATAGGAAAGTGTGGCATGGCAGTGCTGGTTAGAATCACAGGATGCGGGTATGGGGAAGTCTTGGGTTCGGGTCATACAGGTGGGCGATGAGCAAGTAATGGGTGAGTAGGATGATGAGTGGGTCGGATCGAAATTGGGTTGGGAGACCCTGGTTTTGTTGCAGTGCAGCCAGGAGAGCTCGCTTCCTGTATCGAGGACCATGGTAACGTTCTGTGGGGGTGTTCCGACTGAGAGAGAAACGGTGAGGGTGACATTGTGGTGAAAGGGGAGCTTGTTTGAAGATCCTGGAAAGGACCCAGATGGGATTTGTTGGATTTTGAGAGGCAAAACCAGAATTTGTGAATCTGGAAGAGTAGCAAAACAGAAGCAGAGCTGGGTTTGGATGACATACAGATAAAGAAGAGAGAGAAGGGCTTTCATTGTTTGGGCGGTGGAAAAACTAGAATGGAAGTATAGATCAGCAGTTCGGTGCAGAAATTGCAAAGGGAATAATATATATAAAATGAGAAGAAAAGATATGTGGGATTTGGAGGAGAGAGAAAGATTGAACATGTGATTAGGTGTGTATTGTATTTGAAGGGGAAATGGAGTGAGATGTGTTGTGGGTTTTGGGGACAGAGCCGTGTGTGGGAGGAATCTTTAGTTTTCCAGTAGCGAGCAACGAGATGACTGATGAGCGAGTCTCTGTACTTTGTAGGCTATACCCATTGCCAATAGGACATTCTAACGACGTCGTTCAGTTCATGTATTATGACTCTCTTTTTAACTTTTCGTACTCATAATTTTTTTAAAATTATCTCTAATGAAAAATTATTACAGATAAGAGAGAGTATGAGATAAATATATAGTAAGGGTATTATAGACAATAAATATTATATTTAATTTTATATAATTATTTCTTTAATTATTGTGCATAATTCTAAAACGACATATATTAAGGGACGAGGGGAGTACTATTATGCATCCGTCTTATAATATATGACGTTTTAAAATTATGTACAAAAATTAAGAAAATAATTGTATAACATTAAATATAATGTCAATTGCCTATGTTTTTGTACTGGAAAAAGTGTTATTTATTTGACAGAAAATAGTGAGAGAACTAAAGTTATATTTAATACTTGAAATAATATTAGAAACTAAACAATTAATGTTTAATTGAAATTCACTAACGATAAATAGTAAAAAATAAAAATAATTCTCTAAAAGGACATTTAAAAATGGATGGAGGGAGTAGTGTTTACAAGCTCAAGTGATTATGTGAAGAAACCTAAAAAATGAGGAAGGTTAAGCTGATTGACTAATAAGTAGGATAATAATTTAAGCTATAACTACTTATACCTAATTATATTTAATTAAGCCAACTGTTTTGATTGACTCTACCTCAAATTCTAGTTAAGTTCTAACAACAACGTCAATTTACTCCAGAAGGTGCAATAATATGAGGGTTGACCCTTTTACAATTTTTCTGAAATTAATAATATCACCTTGAAAAGTGTCACTTTTCCTAAATTGACCAAAAATTTAAAAAATAAATAAAAGGAACAATTACATTTTATAGTACATTTGAAAACATAATTACAAGAAAAGTGCACTCATTAAATATTTACACAATTAATATATTTAAAATTTTATTTTCATTATTAGTACATATTTATGCTTCCTTTAATTATGGGATGTGTTTTAATTCTCCCACATCTCTTCCACAATTTTCTCCCCATCTCTCCCACGATTTTCTCCCACTCCATTTCTGTTTCCCTTCTTCTTTTCCTCCATCCCTCCGCCTCCTCCTCCTCCTGTCCAACCCCTCCCCACCCTCCGCCTTCCCCTCCTCCCTCCTTCCGCCTCCCTCCTCCCTCCTCCACCTCCTCCTGCCTCCTCTCCTCCCTCCTCCCTCCTCCTCCCCCCCCCGCCTCCACCTCCTCCTCCTCCCGCCACCCCTCCTCCCTCCTTCCGCCTCCCCACCTTCCGCCTCCCCTCCCCTCCTCCCTCCTCCCGCCTCCACCTCCTCCCGCCTCCCCTCCTCCCGCCTCCACCTCCTCCCGCCCCTCCCTCTCCTCGATCCCTTCGCCTCCCACCGCCACCGGTCCGTTCTTTATTTTCACCGGTAACGAAATCTTTCAATAAGGTAATCAATTCAGTTTTATTTAGGTTACTAATTTATTTTGGATGTGATGCAGTTGGTAATCAAACTTCATGTAGTTGGTTACCAAATCATTTGATAAGGTAATCAATTCAGTTTTATTAGCTTACTAATATATTTTGATTGTTCTGCAGTTGGTAACCAAAATTTAATCAGTTGGTTACTAAACCTTCCTATAAGGTAACTAATTTAGTTTTATTAGGTTACTAATTTATTTTGGATGTGATGCATTTGGTAACCAAATTTCATATAGTTGGTTACCAAACCATTTGATAAGGTAACCAATTCAGTATTATTTGATTACCAATTTTATTTTAAATGTGATGCAGTTACTAGTCAAAATTCGTATAAAGGTAACCATTTCAATTTTTGTGGGTAACCAAATCGTTAAAAGAAATTCAGAATACCAACTCCGGCGGCGACGGCGGCGATGTGGCGGCGGCAGTGGTGGTGGCGAGAGAGGAGGATGATGAACATTAGCTCCTTCATAATTTTTTATTTTTAATTTTCTCATTTTGATTTGAATTTTGAAATATGGATTTGAAATTGTTGTTAGAGACAAGATTTGAATTTGAATTTGAATTATTAGTTATCCTTGATTTTAGGTTTCTTTATTAATGTGAATTGTACTATTTTTGTAATATGAGTCCTAATTACACTCTTTTTGTAATTATTTAGTTGATGCACTTTTCTTGTAATTATTTTATATTTGTTGTATACTTATGTAAAGGACCCTAAATAAAATGTGTTCTAATAAAACGACAAATTTGTCCTTGGGCTAATGTATGATTAGTTATTTAATTTGATTGTTTTTTAATAGACCCATTCACAATCACCGGTATCTATTATCTATATATATATTAAATTACAGTACGTAACATAATATTGTGATATCTGTCCTTCTACAAATTTAATATTTGTCTATTTTATTTAATGTTTGTAACTAACTTGTACTATAGGCCAAGGATATTCTTTAGTATCACGACCATGAATTATCCATGCACCACGGGCCAAAGATAATCATGTTTTCATCAGTTGTCCTGATCATGCCATAAAATAATTCATCTTTGCACCCTTGGCCGAAGAGAATTCATAGCCATAATCATACCAAAAACTGTCTATCAATGCGTTACGGGCCAATGAGGACTTTTTCCACATCATTTATAACATTACGGTCATGATTATATCGAATAATCCCTGGTCATAATCATACCAAGTCCGTCTATGCACTACAGGCCACAGATGACTTTTAACATAATATAAACATGAGGATGATGACAATGATATAAGAATTCAATAAAACAAGTTCAAGAATTAATTTATCCAAGAACTAATAACTTCCAAATTATCAACATGATACTTCTTGTAGAGTAAAATTCAAGAATGCTCATAAGAATATTTTCATGAAAAGATACTGGATGAAGCGCAAATATCAAGGATATTCCACTAATTTTATGGAGTATAGAAGTCAAAACTTTAACCAACTGAGTATAATAAAGAATAGAATAACAAAAGAAATCACCATGCATGCGGTACTTCACATAGACAGGTTATTCCAACAGAATAATAATAACGGAACCAGGTCAGGCAAAATTCGTACCGACAGGATGTTCCAACAGAATAATAAAGAATGGAATAACAACAGAAATCACCATGCATGCGGTACTTCGCATAGACAGGTTATTCCAACAGAATACTAAATAACGGAACCAGGTCAGACGTAATACGCACCGACATGATATTCTAACAGAATAATAAATAGCGGAACCAGGTCCGGCGTAAAACGCACATATAGGATATTCTAACAGAATAATAAATAATGGAACCAGGTCCGGCGTAAAATGCACAGACAGGATATTCCAACAGAATAATAAAGAATGGAATAACAGAAGAATTTCACCAAGTATAGGGTAGCCCGCGTATACAGGTTATTCTAAAGAATGATAAAGAATGGAATAACAGAAGTTCTCTTCATGAATACAAAAGAAATAATACTCCCTACAAGTACAACAAGTAATATTTCCTACATTAAGAAGAAGAGTACTGGATATATGAGTAGTGAAGTAGCAGAATACTTTTCTTCTTTCTCTCTATAGTTTATCTCTCTAGAGTTTTAGTGAATTCGTAAGAAATAATGAAGGAATGAGTTTTTGTTTATAGAAAAATGGACTATATAGTAACTAACTCATGAACGGTCCAGATTGATTTACTTTAATCTGACGGTCCATATTTAAAGCAAAATCTTTTAAATAAAATATAATATATTCTATTTATAATCTAATAAAACGAATAACTTTATAAAAGATTTTACTATGCAAACACTATGCAGACACTATGCAAACACTATGCATAATAAAATATAATATATTCTAATTATTGTCTAATAAAACAGATAACTTTATAAAAGTATTCTGTTTTATATAAAAAGATTTTACTATTAGCCTAATAAAATGAATAACTTTATAAAAGTATTCTGTTTTATATAAAAAGCTTTTCTGTTTTATTACATTAATAATACCAATAAAATAAAATTGAGTGACTGATCACATAAGTATCAATAATCAATACGGTGTGCTACTATGCAACCATGCGTATTACTGTACTTTTACTACCGAGTAGTTTAACAGTATTAATGGTAAAACTTCCGTCGTTATTTTCAATAAAATATTTTTGTCGTTTTCTCAATCCTACAATAATACTGTTGTGGGGTCCACCAATAATTGTGTCGTCGTACAGATATTCTCCGACAAAAAGAATATTTCCCGACCAATCGAATATTATACAACAACTTACATACTTTTCAAAATTTATAAATACTACCCACAACTATAACATTTATATCATATCCACACCATAATATTCAAAAAAAATATTTCGAGAAAATTAAATATTTATTCATAAAATCTGGGGTCTCACACATATGAAACACTAAAAAAAACTAAATTTATTTCTCAAATCCCCTAAATATGGGATAATATATTCAAAATTCAAAAATTCAAATTCTTTCAAACTCAAACATACTGTGGGTTGCTATCCCCAAATATGGCATCTACTCTCTCTATCACTCGACACATCGATTCCTGCGATAAATTCATTCTCGACGCAGCGATTGCAACCACATTTCTGTGCCGGTTGTTTCTCATTAGTATCTTCTATGAAATTTTGAACCATTTTCGCCAAAAAAAACATATCGGGGCTCGAATAATTCCACAGTAGCAACTCCATCCTTGCCGTACTGCGCTTCACCGGCGACGGTTGGTTTCTCCACCAATGAAATCCGCATAACAGTAGGAAACTGCCTATCGAATTCAGCACAGACTTACCCGTATCGGTTCGGATCGATGATTCTCGATAACTTTTCAATATTCTCTCTTTCTCCTAATTAAAATCAAAACTGTATACAAAATTCAACGAACTCTCTTACAAACCAATTTTTTTGTGGTATTTTTCAAAAGATTGAAACTTTCAATGACCATCTTCTTTATCCAATGGGGGGGAAGAGATTCTTTATTTAAGTATGTGTTATCTGTTTCTGGGTTTTGCAGATTCAACTTTCTATTTGATTTTGGGAGTATATTGCTACTGTTTTATGTAAGTTTCTCTTTTCTTACTTCTGTTGAACATGGTGTCTAAATCTTAAGTTTATTTGATGTTTCTTTGCCTTTTTTTGGGCATTGTTCTCATTGGTTGGTATTACATATATTATTTTTGGAGGAATGTGTGGCCTTTTCAGAATTTCTTGGGACTGATTTGCATCTGTTCTGTAAGCATTGAGCATTGATTTCGTTGATGAATATTCTTTATGGACTGATTTGAGTTGTATGTGGTATGCATTCTGTGTTTGGATATACAATGATTGTATTGTATGGTCGGAGAATTATTGCACGTTCCTAAGTTGAATTTAATGAAGGGTGAAATTAAGGATTTGATTCACTCTGATTTACTTTAAATAAAATTTATATGTAAGGGATCTATTTTTTTCTTTTCTTACCTCAGTTTTGTAAGTTAAATTTAGTTGGATTTTTCTTTTATTGGTAATGGTATTAATTCTTTTTTATCTTAATTTTTTTCAGTTATTTTCAAGATACGTGGAAAGACATCAGGAGAAGTGCCTATTTCAATTGGAATTGAGAATAACCTCATTTGTTGTGTAGAATGTTATAAGAATTTAACAAGAGAATCTCAAAGCATAGCAAGCACAGCTAAAAAAATGAGTCTGCCACTACTTCCACCAACTCAAGTTTGCCCTCATGGCTGCAACAGTACAAGGATGATAACAGTAAATGGTCTAAAAATGTCCAGGTAATTCTACATTCTTTAGATTCTTATCTTACTTTAAAATACTCTATTCCACCAAGTTTCATTTATAAAAAAAATAAAGAAAAAGAATTACGATTAGTAATTTTTCCTTTAATATTAGTATAAGAAAACATAACGTTCTCAAGTTCACCACCATAATTTTAGTATGATGCAATAACATATAAATTGAGAATGAAAAGTATCGCTCTCTAGAATTTACCACTTGTAAGGTTTGATAATATCATTGACTCAATTGGAACTCCAATGTTTAATGCTGCCAAATTTAATTTTTTATTGTAATGAGTGGTTATTTGGTGTTATGCTCTGTCTTTATAAACTTGAACATTTGTGTCTACCACCATAGATTGCTTCATTTATACAACTGAATTGATTTGCCATATTGATAGAGATAATTCATTTTGTTGGGAGAATGCATATTATGATTTGATGTTTTAATGTATATGCTCATGATTATTTGTAAAGTCCTTCAAGTAAGATGTGTACAAGGACTTAGTGATAGATCAAATCTGTTAGGTTGATCTAAGCTCTTAACGTGTATCATTCTGTAAAGGAATGTATAGATAGATTGATCAAAGCTGTTAGGTTGATCTTGAGATGTAATAGATAGGCTTCGAAGAAATCAGAGTGTTTAAATCTGATCAACATTGCAGAAGTCAAGGCAGAAATGTAGAGCTTAGAAGATCGTAGTGTGCCTGCCTTGAAGGGCCTCTTCGGGAATCGTAGAGTGGTCCCAATGTCTGCCGAACCAACTTAACGATCGTAATGTGCTGAAGGGAACGTAGAGTTTACAAGTCAACGATTGTAGAGTGCTCTCAGAATCATAGAGAGCTACAACTCAAGCAAGCGAAGATCGTAATATACAAAGGTTCAAGGAGAATCGTAGTGCTCTCGGCTGATAACATCAGACCAGGCACCAAGACGACAAGTAACTACTATCTGGATCGTAGAGCATCTGTCTTGTGTCAGAGAACGTTGAGCCTCATGATTTATGTGGAAGAAAGATTCCAACATAAGTGGAATGAATTCTAAACACTGCAGTACTCACTAGTCCCAAAGACACAAGAAAATATCCTTAGTATGCAACAAAGTGGCGTATTGAAGAAGCTAAGGAAAGTACCATTGGTAAGGGAGAAAACACATTTTCAGGTGTTAGGTGAGAAAGCAGTCTGCAATGTCAGTGGGCCAGAATGCAGTTTCAGAATATTATGTTTTATGTTTTATCAGTTTAACATTGTTGGAGACTAATGATAATTTATTCTGCATTATCTTAGTCATAATATTTCTAACTGGGCTAGTTGAGCCCACCCTTTCTTTCATTGTTCTCTTCAGGAAATGAGAATATAGCTGGGACGAGTCGGGGAACGGAGTAATGGTCCAGAGGATAGCATTAGTAGTCCTCACTATTCTATGAAATAGTGTGATAATAATTGTAATGAGGACTCCTTTTGAGTTTGTATAATCTTTAGTAGATGATATTTGTATTCAAACTCACATTTTATGTTTTATCGTATTATACACGACAGTTGTATTAGTAAGTTGTATTTGAATTCTGTACCATGTATCTGGCGACTAAAGATGGGTGATGTATACCTAATTTTGGGGGCGTCACAGATAATATGAATTATTGCTTCGATAATGGAAAAGATTGTGTAGTGACAATTATTAAAACAACAGTAATATAAAATATCAACGTAGCAATTATTGAATCAATAAAATAAAATATTAAACAGCAATTACTGTAACAATTATTGAGTAGTGCCTTCTTACGTATGAATCAATAATTGGTGCAATACCGTGTGCTACTGTGCAACAACGCGTATTACTGTGTTTTAACCACCGGGTATTTCAACAGTATTAACGGTAACAACTACGCCGTTATTTATAAATAACTTATACTTGTCGTTTTATTCATCCAATCACTTTTCGTTATGGGGCCCACACAAGGCTGCGCCGTTGTACGAATATTCCCTGACAGTAAGAATATTCCACGACCAAACAAATATTCTCCGATAAAAATAAATATTTTATAACCACTTGTTTATTTGAAATATTTGCGCATTTTACCCATAACTAACCACATTAATCAAATTAACCTTTACTATTTCAAAATAATAAATAAAGGAAATTCAATTTTATTTATAATAAGTTGAGGTCTTACAATCTTTATTCAAAAAGTTGGGGTCTTACAACGGGTTTGTATATAGTATATACTAAATCACAGTACATGGCACCATATATTGACATATGTCTTTCTACAAATTCAACACATGTCCATCTTAAATCATTTTAATTATGTCCCAATTATCTTAATTATATCATATGTGACTCCCCCAAAACAGGTATACATCACTTATTCTGAGTCACCAAATACATGGTACAGAATACAAATACAACTTAATTATATAATTGTCGTGCAAAGTACGACAAAACATAAGCTGTGGGTTTTAATACAAATATTGTCATCTAGACAATATACAATCTCAAATTCAATATTATTACATTTATTTTTCCACTATTTCACTGAATAGTGAGAACTACTAATGCTATTATCTGGTCCGTCACTCCGTTCTCCGACTATTCCATGTTACGTTCTCATTTCCTGAAGAGAACAATGAAAGTAAAATGGTGAGCTCAACTAGCCCAGTAGGAAATATTATGACTAAGATAATGCAGAATATATTATCGTTAGCCTTCAACAGTGTTAAACGGATATAATATAACAACCATCAAGTTTAACTGCAGCGAAATAAGCAATCCATTAAAAGAGTCAAGTAGAGAATAAAATCTACTATCTTTTATGATTTAAAAGGTTTTTCATCACTTTTATCGCTGGAACTCAGCTTAATAAATAATCCACATCATCGAATCACCCATGCACTACGGGCAAGGATATTCTTTAGTATCACGACCACAATTATCCATGCACTATGGGCCAAGAATATTTTTGTATTCATTAATGGTCATGATCATGCCAACAACTATCCATCAATGCACTACGGGCCAATGAGGACTTTTACCACATTATTTGTAACATTACGGTCATGATTACATCGAATAATCCCTGGTCATAATCATACCAAGTCCATCTATGCACTACAGGCCACATATGACTTTCAAAAAAATAAACATGAGGATGATGACAATGATATAAGAATTCAATAAAACAAGTTCAAGAATTAATTTATACAGGAACTAATAATGTCCAAATTGTCAACATGATACTGCTTTGGAGAGTAAAATTCAAGAATGCTCAGAAGAATATTTCCATGAAAAGATACTGAATGAAGCGCAAATATCAAGGGTATTCCACTAATTTCATTAAGTATAGAAGTCAAAACTTTAACCAACTGAGTATAACATGGAATGGAATAGCAAAAGAAATCACCAGGCATGCGATAGACCGCACAGACAGGTTATTCCAACAGAATAATAAATAGCGGAATCAGGTTCGGCGTAAAATGCACAGACAGGATATTCCAACAGAATAATAAAGACGGAATCAGGTCCGGCGTAAAACGCACAGACAGGATATTCCAACAGAATAATAAAGACGGAACCAGGTCCGGCGTAGAACGCACAGACAGGATGTTCCAACAGAATGATAAATAATGGAACCAGGTCCGGCATAAATGTACAGACATGATGTTCCAACAGAATGATAAAGAATGGAATAACAGAAGAATTTCACCAAGTATAGGGTAGCCCGCGTATACAGGTTATTCCAATAGAATAATAAAGAATAGAATAACAGAAGTTCTCTTCATGGATAAGAAAGAAATAATACTCCCTACCTTAGAAAAACTGGATACTGGAATAGTGAGGTAGCAGACTTCTCTTCTTCTTTCTATAATTTCTCTCTATAATAATCGCTCTAAAGCTTTTGTGAATTGGTGAGAAATGAAGGAAGAATGAGCTTCTATTTATAGAAAAATATAGTTTCGATAATTACACATTTTGGGGCTCAAAAAATTACAGTACAATACCTCCAACTTTTCCTTTATTTTTAATTTAGTCATGGAAGTATTATCAAACTTGTAAGACCCCGAATTTTATAAAATAAAAGTATTCAATTTTTCTTATAATTACTATTCAGTAAATGGTTAAATTGATAAAAGTTAAAGTTAAGGATGATATATGATTTTTTTTCAAAATATACAAGTGGTTATAAAATGTTCATTGTTGTCGGGGAATATTCGTTTGGTCGTGAAATATTCTTTCTGTCGGAGAATTTTCGTACGACGCCACAGCCATTTGTGGGCCCCATAACAGAATAACTGTCGGATAAAGAAAACGATAAAATTAAGTTTTTATAAATAACTACGTAATCGTTACCGTTAACACTGTTGGAATACCCGGTTGGTAAAATAAAGTAATACACGTTGTTGCACAGTAGCACACGGTATTACACAGTTTTTTGAATTATTGATTCTTACGTAAGAAGTCACTACTCAATAATTGTTACAGTAATTACTGTTCAATATTTTATTTTATTGATTCAATAGTTGTTGCGTTGATATTTTATATTATTGTTGTTTCAATAATTATCACTGCACAATATTTCTCATTATCAGATCAATAATTCATATTATTTGAATAATATTATTAGATAACATTATTGGCAATGTCTAGAAAGTTCTGTCAAGGAGAGGTTTGGTCACCTAATTGCGCGCCAGTAAGGAGAAATTCTTATTGAAAAGCTCCCTCTTTCCTAGGAACGACCTGGTTGTTATTGTTGTGATTCTGTAATATTATTTGTGAATAATTAATTATTAATTTATATGATAAGGAAATATTTATTTGATGTGGATATAAATAATGGATTTATTTATGTGGTTATAAATGAAGGAATTAATGTTGAGGTATTTTATCAGTATTTTTGTCGGAATGAAGGTATTAAAAATTAAACCAGTGTTTTTGAGATATATTGCGTGAGTTATAATTTTTAATCCGACCGTTGGATCGTTGTAATTTTTGGATATGTTATACATATATAAGTTGAGTATATGTCCACAAATTTTGAACCGTTAAAAATGAACATATAATTTGTTATGAAGTTTAAAAGGTGAATGGTTCAGAAATTGTTGAAGTATCCGAATTTAGTATTGTTAGGAAAATTATAGAATTGAGTGGGCCCCACTTGTGGTTGGTGAAGAAATGTGCTGAATTTTATTTCAAATATGGTGGGTGGGAATAGTAGCAGGTAAAGCCATCAGGTTGCAGGTCAAGTCTGCTAAAATTTTCCTATAAATAGAGGGCTAAGTTAGAATTGAAAATCACACCAGAGACAAGTTTTTTTTCTTTCTCTCTCTAGATTATTGAGTGTATTTTGTGAGTATTTAGATACTTGGTGAGTTGATATTCATCAATGCAAGTTTCCTTCAGCGTCATATCCGATATCCAGTCAGAAGTGCTGCTCTTTTGAGGTAAGGGATAGTAAAGGATTTTAAGGGTTATTATGTTTTTCAGTTCGTATTTCTTCTGACCTTCAGAAAATTCTGGAAAAATTTAAAATGATATGTTGATGAGTTTTATTGATTGTGTCTAAAAATGGTGATTTTTTGATGAATAGATTAAGAGTTATGAATTTTATGAGAAACGACTATTTTAAAAGTAACGCCTTATAACTCTTTATAGTTAACTCTAAAATTGATGAAATTTTTATTGGAAGTACATCTATATAATATCAGTGTACTCTGTAAATTTCAGAATTTTTGGATAAAAATACAATTTATGATAAATATCTAAATATTTGGCGGTTTTAGCCATATAAAAAATAGTAAATGAATTTTAAAAATTCTAAGAAAAATATATGTTCAATATGGGACTATATTCTGCTAAATTTCAGAAAAGAAATATTTTTGGAACTGATTTGGTATTTTTCATAAAAATGAACTAGTTATGAATAAATGAGTTAAATATGTTATGTGAAGGAAGAAAATTGAAAAATATGATTTTATGACTTGAGAATCATATATGTGGTATATGCAGATTTTTGATGAGGGTTTTGGTTATTGGTGATGAAAACTTATAAGTTTGGCATTTTATGATGATTAAATGTATTATTTAGTAAAGTGTAAACAGTTAAGTAAATTGTTTATAAGTTTAAGAAATGTTATTCTTTTAATATCATTATACCAAAATATTGTTATGATTTTATTGTGGAATTTCTATCTTTTTTTGTCAGGGTTACTATTCATGAGTTACTATTCACGGGTACTATTTACTACAAAATTTGTTTCTTTTTCCAATCAAATTATAGTTGATTTATGAATATTACTCTGGAGATTAAAACTATATATTGATTATATTGATGAGTAGATTATTGGTATGATTATGACTAGGGTTCTCTTTGGCCAGTAGTGAAAAGTTGAATTGTGACTGGTATGATCATGACCATTGAATTTATAATTGAATATCTTTAGCTTAAGTGCAAAGGTGAATTGATCAATATGGTTATAATTATGGTTTATATAAATTCTGAGATGGTTATGTATTTCTTTGAGATATGAATATTTTTGGCCCGTAGTGCAAAGATGACATGTTGTTGAATATCTTTGGCCTGTAGTGCAAAGATGACCTGTTGTTGAATATCTTTGGCCCGTAGTGCAAAGATGACTTGTTGTTAAATATCTTTGGCATGTAGTGAAAAGATGAACCGTTAATAAATATCTTTGGCCCGTAGTGCAAAGATGAATTTATTAGTATGATTATGAACAGGAACTGTGATTTGGTAAAACCATGATCTTTGATGTTTCAGGTAAAGACATGTGATGAAAATTATATTCGTCCTGGGTACGAAGAGGAATTTAGAATCACAATTATGATCATGAGATATTCATATAATTGTGGAAAGGAACTGTTGATTAATGTTACAGGGATAAAACATTGTTGGTGGACTTTTAACATGGAGAAGATAATAGACTGTAATGTCTATTTGACTCTTCTAATGGATTGCTCATTCCGCTGTAACTATGGTTGAAATTTTTATCATCTACCATATGTTCTAAATCTCTGATTTGTTATTGATGAATGCTATTGATAATTTAATTATCTTTAGTCATGATATTCTTTACTGAGCTAGTTGTGCTCATCCTTTTGCTTCACAATTTCTTTCAGGTAATAAAAGTGTAGCTGGGTCAAGCGGAGGTAACAAGGGAATAGAACGATGGTCTCTAGCTGTGGAGTTCTCCCTAAACAGTATAGACAAGTGTGTTGTATACATATGTTAGTAGTTATATTTGGTAAATCATATAAGGAGAGGCGAACCCAACGTTGGAAGGGTGTTTTTCCACTATCATACAAGATGTCTAATGACATACAACCTCGTGTCATCATAAGACAGGGTTTTGCTCATCCACTTGCTTAGTATATTTACGAGCACTACCTATATAATCTTGGTGTTTGTTTGAAGGATAATTCTCATTTAGAGACAATGGAGATAATGATAAGTCAAGAGAAGACTCACCATTAGGAAGAATACTGTGACGCCCCCAAAATTAGGTATACATCACCCATCTTGGGTCGTCAGATACATGGTACATAATTCAAATACAACTTACTAATACAACTGTCGTGTACAATACGACAAAACATAACTGCGAGTTTGAATACAATTATTGTCTACTAGAGATTATACAAACTCAAAAAGAGTCCTTATTACAATTATTAATACACTATTTCACAGAATAGTGAGGACTACTAATGCTATCCTCTGGACCGTCACTCCGTTCCCCGACCAGCCCCTGCTATGTTCTCATTTCCTGAAGAGAATAGTGAAAGAAAGGGTGAGCTCAACTAGCCTAGTAAAAAATATTATGACTAAGATAATGCAGAATAAAT
Organism: Panax japonicus; assembly: GCA_020205505.1. Taxonomy (NCBI): domain Eukaryota; kingdom Viridiplantae; phylum Streptophyta; class Magnoliopsida; order Apiales; family Araliaceae; genus Panax; species Panax japonicus. Next base: position 2,765,429 of record CM035108.1, on the reverse strand, counting down.
TATCGTTAGCCTTCAACAGTATTAAACTGATAAAATATAACAACATCAGGTTTAACAGCAGCAGATCAAGCAATCCATTAAAAAAGTCAAGTAGAGAATAGAATCTACTATCTTTTATGATTTAAAAAGTTTTTCATCACTTTTATCGCTGAGACTCAGCTTAATAAATAAAACACATCATCCCTGCACTACGGCTAAGGATATTTATTAGGGTCATGACCACAAATTCCATGCACTACGGGCCAAGGACATTTGTGTATTCATCAATGGTCATGATCATGCCATAAAATAATTCATCTTTGCTCCCTTGGCCGAAGAAAATCCATAGCCATAATCATACCAAAAACTGTCCATCAATGCACTACGGGCCAATGATGACTTTTAATTTTCACATTATTTGTAACATTACGGTCATGATTATACCGAATAATCCCTGGTCATAATCATACCAAGTCCATCTATGCACTACAGGCCACAGATGACTTTCAACATAACATAAACATGAAGATGATGACATTGATATAAGAATTCAATAAAACAATTTCAAGAATTAATTTATCCAAGAACTACTAACGTCCAAATTGTCAACATGATACTGCTTTGTAGAGTAAAATTCAAGAATGATCAGAAGAATATTTTCATGAAAAGATACTGGATGAAGCCCAAATAACAAGGATATTCCACTAATTTCATGGAGTATAGAAGTCAAAACATTAACCAACTGAGTGTAATAAAGAATGGAATAACAAAAGAAATCACCATGCATGCGGTACTTCACATCGACAGGTTATTCCAACAGAATAATAATAACGGAACCAGGTCAGGCAAAATTTGCACCGACATGATGTTCTAACAGAATAAAAAAGACGGAACCAGGTCCGGTGTAAAACACACAGACAGGATGTTCCAACGGAATAATAATAAAGACGAAACAAGGTTCGGTGTAAAACACACAGACAGGATGTTCTAACGGAATAATAATAATAAAGACGGAACCAGGTCCGGTGTAAAACACACAGACAGGATGTTCCAACAGAATAATAGAAGAATGTCACCAAGTATAGGGTAGACCGCGTATACAGGTTATTCCAACAGAATAATAAAAAATAGAATAACAACAGTTCTCTTCATGAATAAGAAAGAAAACACCCCTTACCGTAACAGAAACTGGATATAGGAAAAGAAAAGTTAAGTAGCAAAAAGCTTTTATTATATCTCTCTATAGTTTCTCTCTCTAGAGTTCAGTGAATTCGTAAGAAAATAATGAAGGAATGAGCTTTTATTTATAGGAAAATGGAATGCATAGTAACTAATCCATGAACGGTCCAGATTGATTTACTTTAATCTGACGGTCCATATTTAAAAAAAATCTTTTAAATAAAATATAATATATTCTATTTATATAAAAAGATTTTTACTATGCAAACACTATGCAATACTATACAAAATACTATGCAATATTATGCATAATAAAATATAAGATATTCTATTTATAGAATAACTTTAATAAAGTATTCTGTTTTATATAAAAAGATGTTTCTGTTTTATTACGTTAATAATACGAATAAAACAAAACGTCATCATCGCTATAATAATTCATATTATTAATCGACAATAATTGAATCAAATTGAGCGACTTCTCACATAAATATCAATAATCAATACCGTATGTTACTATGCAACAACGCATATTACTATACTTTTACTACCCAGTAGTTCAACAGTATCAACGGTAAAACTTCCGCCGTTATTTTAAATAAAATATTTTTGTCGTTTTCTCAATCCGATAATAATTTTGTTGTGGGGTCCACCAATAATTGTACCGGCGTACGAATATTTTCCGACACAAAGAATATTCCCTGACCAATCGAATATAATATAACAACTTGCATACTTTGAAAAATTTATAAATACAACCCACAACTATAATATTATCTAAAATTCACACCATAATATTAAAAAATTATTTCGAGAAAATTTATTCTTTATTCATAAAATCTAGGGTTTCACAATGATAGTAATCTTCTCATTTTTCTTTGGGGTCTATTGGGTCAACCAAGGATAATTATGTGGCCATATGATATCTATCATAACCTAGAAGTATGGCCTCCCATGTACGAAGGTTTTCTTGAGCACTTCTCAAAGATTCTAATTTCTAAAACAGTTTTTGACTATACATTTATGTAAGGTGTCCTTGTGACGTGCTATCCAAGGTTGGGATGAGAGTCACAGTTGGTATATATATTTGTATCCAAACTCACAGTATATGTGTTGTTATATTTTGCACGATAATTATTGTAATAAAGTTGTAGTTATTTTCTGTACCATGTATTTGGCGACTCAGAATGGGTGTTGTATACCTATTTTGGGGGCGTCACAAAACTTGCATCACCTCCCCTAATAGTAAATAATGTGATTCAATAGTAAATTGTGTGAATCAATAGTTCTAGACATGTAAAAATACGAATTACAGTATAATATACCTCTATTTTTAACTTAGTCATGCAAGAATTATCAATCTTGCACCAACTCCCCTAATAGTAACAAGAATGTGAAACAATAGTGTACACATTTGAAAAAATAGTTATAATCATGTGAAATAATAGCAATCAACTGTTCATTTATCCGGTTAAATATCTGATTGGTCAATATAACCTCCAGACATCAATTATTATCGAAATAATTATTGATTTGTACTAACACAAATAATTCAAACACAATGAAATCATTTTTATCAAAAATATAAATTTTGAAAATTTGAAGTTTGACTTTTCCCGAAAAAGTCAACTGTTGACTTTTTGACAAAATAGTGAATTCTGGAAAAATTTTGTGTTTATAGACTATTTTTACTAATTTCATCGTTCCGGACTCAAATATCACGTCCGCGTCTCCAATTTCAACTCCGAACACAACTTCAATTTTAATAACATTCATCATTAATATTATAACTCACAATATTTATCAACTAGGTCGTTCCCAGGAAAGATGGGGCTTTTCAATAAGGATTTCTCCCTATTGGCGCGCAATTAGGTGACCAAACCTCTCCTTGACAGAACTTCTAAACATTGTAAATATTACAATTTAATAATATGAATAACTTTGTCGTCTCAATTATTGATTTAATAAAATAACATATTATGCAGATGATACTGTGACAATAATCGAATCAAAAATATGAGAGACATGATGCAGCAATTACTGTAGCAATAATTGAGCATAACTGAGTGACTTCTCACGTAAGTATCAATAATCAATACCGTGTGCTACTATGCAACCACGCGTATTACTGTACTTTTACTACCGGGTAGTTCAACAGTTAACGGTAAAACTTTCGTCGTTATTTTCATAAAGTATTTTTGTCGTTTTCTCAATCCGACAATAATTCCGTTGTGGGAGTCCACTAATGATTGTGCCGTTGTACGAATATTTCCTGTTAAAATGAATATTCCCCGACCAATCGAATATTATATAACAACTTGCGTATTTTGCAAAATTTGTAAATATTACCCACAATTATAACATTATATCAAATCCACACCATAATATTCAAAAATATATTTCGAGAAAATTTAATCTTTATTCAAAAAGTTGGGGTCTTACATCATATCCCTTTAAAATTATGAAAAAATAATAACAAACCAATTATCTTAATTATATCCTATCCTTTTTTAAATTATGGATAAATAATAACAAACCAAGTAGAATTTAATCTCTTCAACAGCCAATGAGCAAAATTTTATATGGATAAAACTTTCTAACTGAATTAGAGTTTGAAATAATGTTAATGATCACCTGACCTAATCCTTCATGCATATACAAACATATATATACGCATATTAATCAGGCTAATTATTTATTCTCATAAGTGAATAGCAACCATGACTTCTTATTTTTCACGGTCAATTTTCCTCTTCTTTTCCGTTTTGTCACTCTGTCTTTCTTCTATTATATACACACATTATTACTTACAGGTTACTCCTATATGCAGGAGTGTGAAACATAACCCAGAAGTGGGTGGAATTATTTCATTGGTTTGCCTATTTTCTAAATTTTTAGATATTATGTGCTAAAATTTGAGATTATTGCATTTGCATTTAGTTGCTGATATGCAGAATAATGTTTGTAATTAATTTGATTGATCTAATATTTGTGTTGTCAATCGTGTTTAATTAAAAATTTTGGTGTGTTTTCGATTGGAAAGTTTGTGTTTAGATTAGAACTATTTACGTTTCTTATATCAACAATAAGAAACTGGATTTATTTCTTAATTTGATTATTTAGTATCTTCATTTTAAGTCTGGTTTTGTTAATATTATAAATAGACACAAACATTTAAGTATGCATGTAAATAATAAGGTGATGAGAGATTAGTCAGTAATATTGCATAACTGCTGCTATACTAGCAATTTACGCTACATATTATATCACTGTTCATGTAAATTTTGTCAATGTTGATTTAGCTTGATTCAAGCTTCCCTCACACATTCTGCAGTAAAACTTTTGTAGAAAGCATGGTTGTTTACTTCACAGAACAAAAATATATACTTTCCCTTTTATTAATTGATTATAGAATGCTGCTACCTACTAGCACCAGGATTTGAAATATGTGAATCATTATATCAGATTTTTTTCTTCTTCTCTCTGCATCAATTATATATTTTGTTTGATCTTTTTTGGTAATCTTTTTAAGTTCATGTCGGTCATTTTTATATATTTATACCATTTTCTTTCCTTTTTGTTATGAATTGTAAAAGGTTAAGTTAAGGTAAGAGTAGAAAAAATGATCTGTCCATAAGTTGAGGTCACTTAATTTGCCACTAGCTTAAAAGCAATAGTCATATACTTAGAGTGTAATGCACAAACCAGTAAACTCTCACCACTACCCCCTATAATGTATATTTATTTATTTTTCTGTATAAAATTTGATCATCACATAATAATATACTATTTTCTTATTATATTTTAATCTATTAATTGTACGCACACATTTATTATTAAAATTTTGAATAATTCCGCCGCAACGCGGAGGTTTGTATCTAGTTACGATCTAAATGTCACTTTACCTTTATTCAATTCAAATGAGTAGACTTAATAATTATTCAAAAAATATAATTATACACGTAATTTTGTATTTATGTTCATTATTCATTATCTAATCACTAATATTATGTAACATCTAAGTTATACATCAAAAAATATAAAAAAAATTATATGTATCTAAGGAATTAAATTATTAATAATAATGTATTATAACCTTTTGAACGAAATATATATTATTAAAATTTAAAAATTTATTTAAATAAATTTAATTCATTAAAATTTGACTCAAAATTTATTCTTTAGTCGAAATTTAACCGGTTGTTTCATATTATATTCTCAAATACAATAAAATTTATATGTGACAATTGGAGTAGGTTATTTGGAACCGATCACCTGTCATGTTTTTCAATGTACAAATCAGTGAAAAAACAAACAATTTGACTGTGACAGAAGGAAAGTTTTTGGCCACATGGTGGTTGCCCATGGTTGACGTACGATAGAGATATTTACGTGAAGGTGGTGATTGCACATGTCATGTTGAAGGCTGCATGGGCACAGAATCGTTATTGGGACCCTTTCAACTTTACACAGAATGTCCCTTTCTATCAAAACCCACCCCTACGCCCACTCCCACCCCCACCCCCACCCCAACCCCAACCAAAATAAAATGATCAAAGTTTCTATTAAAGTATACTAATGCACGCATTGGGCTTTGTGTCATTGCCCTTTAAACTCCACTTGAAAAAACATGGCACTATCTAGTGCTACTACTACAATCATTGTCTTTATTCTGAAATGGGATATAACCATATGTTGTACTGTACACATGGCTAGGTAAAAATTACTTATTTTGTCTCATGTAGTCTATATTTTGAAGACAAATAAATCTACTTATCACATAAATCGCTCACGTGAACTTATATGTATATTTTTAATGGTTAAAATATTTATATGAGCGATATGTCATATAATCTCAACTTTACAACTGATTTAGGAATGACCCGTCAAGATCATTGCTCTTATGTGGGCGTCCAAAGTTGATATATCAATCGTTAATAATGGTAGTTAGTATCCACACAACGATCATATCATGTACAATCAATATCCGTAATCGTTGATACACATCTACGATCTAGTAAAGTCGTTAATAGGCGGTCGCAGATAAACTTTTTTTGTAGTGTAAAAGGAAAAACATAAAATATTTTGTTAAGTAAATTATATGAATATGAGGCTGGTCTAGTTCAAAATATTCCTTAAAAGACTTTGTAGAGAAAAATTATACAGATATTACCACTAAAAGATTTGCAAGCTATCCATTGTTCCCTATTGAGTCTCTTGTGGCTTTGGTTTTCTTTTTGTCTTCAATGGTGGAGTTTCACTCATACTTTGAATGCTTATACAGGATCAATAATGTGCCCTCGATTTGTATCAGGTCCTTTTTTCTGCAATGTCTGTAAGTGCTGAATATGTGCCAACAATTGCACAAATCACTCCAACTGATATTATGGATATACAAACTCCAATCTGTAGAAAAGAAATAACAAAAGGACAATATATATGAGATGTTTTATACCATATAGATAACATACGAAAATTGGTAACTATATTTGACCTGGGACTTTGTTAATCGACTATGGTGTACACTTAGATAGCATGCGCATGGGAAGACTAGAGCCTGTTATAAAACATAACGCCGCAAAGTTAAGAACTATATAATAAACTATATATACTGCATGATTGACTAAAAACTGGATTAAAGATAGACTGGAGAAAATAAATTTGGATTGAAACATAGTAATGAACAGAAACTTACTACAAGCATCACTAATAAAGAACCAATCAAGGCCATCACAGAACCTGCAGTCCAATATAAAAGATACTGCTTAACATATCATATTTTTTCACTGCCTTTTAATCAACTAATTTTAAATATTGAGGCATATATAAGTCTCATCAAAATCAATCTAGATATATATAATTAAAGTTGAAGTCCTTACCAAAATATGGAACTGACAGGGCCACGACTAGAGTTGAAATCACTAACGTTGTCCTGACTAATATTGATATACTATACGGATTTTGACGAGCTGAAGGCAATAGCTCCTCTAGACCGAATGCCACAGGGGTAATTGTCAAGGCATACTTTGTAACTGGCGCCACAACCTACAAATGAACAAACACTTCAGTATGCCTGGTGTCTGTCCCCAATTTGCATACAATTACAGCAGTCCTTTAACTAGCTATGCACAGAGGATAGGATAAATGGTGTGAAATCATGACGAAAGAATAAATATAAAGTAACTCCCTTAATTCTCATACCACAGTCCAGGCTGCAACTTTAGAAGTAACAAATTTTGCGGGCATGTTTAAAGTAAACTGGGATTTAACAGCGTCTCCAAACATTAAGTAACCACATATTCCCACTCCCATGTACAAAAGCCCAGATGTGACAAAGCTGCAGTAGAATTCACAATTATTAGAGAAATCTGAAAATGTATTCATTAACAAAACATACGGTCACCCTATTTATAATATATAAGCTTTAAATATTTCACAATAATTAAATGTTTAGTTGTCAAGAATTCATGATCACCTGATTATAAGAACGGATGGAAATCGCGATGGCTCCTTCATCGAAGAATATACATTTGGAAAAACAGAATGGCTGCCATAGCAAAAGCCAAACAGACCAATTGTGACTGGCAGGTTCTTAAGGTCCAGAGCTGTTCCGCCATGATGAAAGCCAACTCCGTCTACTGCTCCGGCCCATAACAGGCAAATAACCACCAGCGCCAATGTCACTACTCCTCCGACTGAGCAAAAATACCTCAAAATCAGCCACGGCAGTTTAATGGTTTAGCTTGATATTTCAAATAGTACTACGCCCCATTCGATCCACAATAAGAGTCTCATGAAAAAATTGCTCCACACAAAGGAGTATCTAAAAATAGTAGGAAGGAGAGGAAAAACCTGAAATATACGATAGCAAGCTAAGGTCTCGAAGCCAAACTGTTGGAAGAATAACAAGAGTAGATATAATAGCCCACAAATAATACGAATCAAGATGAATTCCAGCGAAATCCACATGAGCATTTGGGAACAACGCGGACAGATTATCACACATCATTATTAAGTATTCCACGCAAGAAGACTACAGAGAAGAGGAATTTAGTATTTAGTTCACACAAAAAATGAGCACAAGCCAATCAAAGCCTAAAACAGAAATAAACCAACAGGGGAATAGAGGATGTACTTACATATAATTCAATGTACAAGACAGTCTGCATTCAACCAAAACCAATAGTTAACCTTGCTGTATAAATAATAGGATAATCTTTTCTAATAAAACTGGAGAATTAATCTATTAATTGTTTGTTTAGACAACCATTAATTAGATATTTGTTTTCAACTAACTTACAGCTATACATATACGACCAGCAACCCCAAAAGCAGCCTGTCCGATATCTGGGTAACTTTGTAGCGTAGGAGAGCTTTCTAAACAGCGTTGCAACAAGATTCCAGTATAGCAAGTAATGATACCAAGAATTACCAGAAGCGAAAGGCTCCACCACCCTCCTTCTTTGACTGCATAAGGAGTTGAAAGTATTCCTATACCGCATAACACATTTATTGCTGCATTGAGAAAAATTAAAGGATCAACACATAATTTGTTCTTTTGCAAACTGCAACTTGATAATTATTTAATTGATCACTAAATGGAGAAGATGGCATTTTCAACTAGCTTAGTTCAATATAAATAGATGACACAGATGTCCCTAAAAGAATTGAAAAAATTATATGTAATTCACACCAAATTAAACAAACATTTTAGGAAAAAAATAAGATAAACCGTGCGTTACCATGAAAGACTGATTGAGAATATGAGCACTTCTGTAGCTCTGGCAATTCACTGAGGGATAATTTTAAGCTTGAAGTAGCCGAAAACTTCACCGGGAGCGTTGAGGTAGGCACCTCTTCTTTGTCCAAGCTTGTTGCAGAAAAAAGAGGCTGAGTCAAAGAAGATTCAGGTATGAAAGGCTGAGATCTCTTGTATGGTGAAGTCAGACTAGAGCTGCCTGTTAAGAAGCTAAGGGAGGGAGGGGTCATGCTTGTGTACATATCCATCGACTTCCTGCACGTATCCACAAATAATTATACAGAATATACGTGTAAAATCTAGAGTTATATCAGGCCAAGACTTCATTGGCGATTCTTGAAATATTTGATCATCCCTTCAATTATATATATATATATATATATATATATATATATATATATATATATTGTTCTCTTTTTCATTTAGTTTAATCATATATATATATATAATATATATATCCACCGATTTTTTAATCCCAAATATGCTATACATTACATGTAGCTAGGTATGTCAACCTATAAATAAACTAACCAATTGGTCGATTAACATCTGAGTATCTCCAAATTAAAAAAGAAAAGAAAAAAAAAGGGGCATCTCCAAATTAAGATTTGAATATGTAAACTACATCTACATGCATGCAAAACTGGAACGGTAATATATAGGAAACTGGATGATATATATAAAGGTACCTGTAGGATTGTGGCCAAGCGGAAGAATCGGCAGCGCCGACGTCATCGATGATGACGTTATTGGAGGGGTGGGCGGCGGCTGCGGCGGAGGAACTAGAAGAAGTATCGTCGTTGTCAGTGGTGTCGCAATCCCTTTCGGCCTCGTAATCTTCATCGTCTGTTTCCACCCCTATCACCCGATCCGGCCCAAATTCTTCGTCCATCTTCATTGTCGTTATATTTCTTTCTTTCTTGATGGTTAAATTCAATTTCCAAAATAAATAAATAAATTAATTATAGGAGCTTAATATGTAAGAGATTTACGTGTTATAAAGCCTTTTAATTTGAAGGGAGAGAAGAAAATGAATATTTATTTGTTAATGAAGAAATTAAGAGGAAGAACACGATGGAGGAATTAATGGCCAGTCGGGAAGGCCTAGGGTTTTCACGGTTGTGTATGTATATGTATTGTATTCCACGTGCAAATCAGATGCATCTAATTTAGTGTTCATGTAAGGACAGTTCGCAATGAACCGGACTTTTGAAGAGATGTAGTCTAAATGAGCTGGACTACTGTTATTTTCCCATTCTTGTAATTTCATATTTTATTTGGCTTTAGAGATTTTTATTTTTTTTAATAGTAGTATAATACTTCTGTTCCGATTTATAAAACTATTGTCCACTTTTTAAAGTTAATTGAAGATATTTAAATATAAAATTAAGATAATTTATTAAAAATTTTGAAATAATAAATCACAAAATAAGTAATACTTTTTAAATAATTTATAATGTTAATCATTTTATTAAATAAAATAGTGTCAATTTTGAGTTTTAAAGGGTTTAAGTTGACTTGAAAAATCAATATTAATTTTATATTTTGGAACGGAATATTATATAAAGTCTTTAAATTTATCTTAAATTCTCAGTCTTACTACTGTTTCTTCAAACCAAAAAAAATAATAAAACTTTTAACATGAATTCCATATAATCACCAATTCACGATTAACTTATTCCATATAAAAATGGTTTTAGTTCAATTTTTTTTGGGTCCTTTACATAAGTATACAACATTTAGAAAGTAATTACACTATTAGTGCACTCATAAACTATTTACACAATTAATACATTTTTTATATTTATTTACAATATTAGTGCAATTAGGATTCCTTAATTTAGGGAATTAGTAGAGGATTCAATTCATAATAATAAGGAAACCTAAAATCAAGGAGAAATAACTAGCATAATTAATAATTTAAATTCAAATATCTTGGATCTAACAAACAAAATAAATTCAAAAATAATAATTAAAATTCAAATATTCAAAGTTTGGCAACGTCATCTTCCTCCTCCCTTTCGCCGCCACTTCAACACCATGGACGCCGACCACAGCTGTCATTATGACGAAGGTTGATTTAGTCCAGAAATTAAAAGGAGAAAAAGATAAATTTAAGTGCAGTTGGTATCCAAATATTTATACAAAGGTAACCATTTTAATTTTTGTGGGTAACCAAGAGAAATTTCAGTGCAGTTGGTAACCAAAACTTTCAAAGGTAACAATTTTAGTTTTTGTTGGTTACATTTGTATTAAGGTTTGGCTACCAACTGCACTATGAAAAAAAAATCTATAATAGATTTTTAATAATTAATTGGTAACCCAATAAAACTAAATTAGTTACATTTGTATTAAAGTTTGGCTACTAACTGCATTATAAATAAAATATACAATACATTTTTTTTAATTAATTGGTATCCCAATAAAATTGAATTGATTATATTTGTATAAAGTGTTAGCTACCAACTGCACTATTAAATAAAAAAATCTATAATAGATTTTTTAAAAATAAATTAGAAACCTAATAACACTGAATTGGTTACCTTGATATGAATGTTTGGCTACCAACTATACTATAAAAAAAACGCAGCAACTGTTCTATGAAAAATTGATCCATTATAATTGTCATGCTAACCCATCCACCAAACCCGAATCCGTGCACCAGAACCCAAACCACAATGAAGATGTTAATCACGTACATTGCCGTCCAGCTAGGAAGGAATTTGGGAGGCTTCTCCGCAGCATTATGCAATTAGGTTTATTTGCCAAATAATTAATGATGAGAGGTGTCTTAAGAGGAGAAATCAAGATGTAACAGGATCAGAATTCAAATACTAAGAGGAGGAGAGAGAAATGGGTTTCCCATTTGTACTCATGATGTTTTGAAATGAGAGAGAAATGGGTTTATGTGCTCATGATATTTTGAAAGGAGAGAGAAATGGGTTTCCCATTTGTCTGTTGCTCATGATGTTTTGATCCAATGTAACAGGATCAGATCAAGATGTCGCTTTTTGATTTGTTCATGATGTTTTGATTAGTATGCAGTTGTTAGATGAGGAGAGATAGAAGAAGTTATAGAGATAACTACTCCCTAAATTAAGAAATCCTAATAACACTAATATTGTAAATAAATATAAAAGTGTATTAATTGTGTAAATATTTTATGAGTACAATATTATTGTAATTATTTTAAAAAATGTAATAGAATATGTAATTGTACCTTTTTTTGTTCTTGGAAAGTCCTAAATGCAAGCCTAAGAGCTCTTATCTTATCTTAAGATCTTCCCTAAACTTTCACAGCCCATAAAAATTAGAAGTCATCATCCATTAGAACCATTTCCCAACAATAAACTAAAAAAAACTGATATTTTCACATGTTAAAATAATATTTATCATGTAAAAATTTACGTAGAAATATCAATTCCCTAAACCAAATCAATATAAGTGGAACATCCAAACTGAACCCGAACTAATTAATTTTATAGGTTTTGCCTCTTTGTAAAAGAACTTTTCAATCGGATCCTTATGTTATGCCTCTTATCTGTGTCCATATAACTGTAGGCTGGTTTGGCTTGTATTTGTTAGAATTTGAGCCAAAATTAAGGTGAGTTTTAATAATTATTTTAAATGAATCCATATATCAATGTATTCTACTCCATGAGTTGATTAAATTACGTATTTGGAAGTTCAAATCCATGGAGTAATGAATGAGATATTAACTCTCAAAGATTACCCTTAGAAATGATAAATGATAATAAATATATGTGGGAAGTCAAGTCAAACATTGGTTAAGAACTAAAAACTTAATAGGTTTATATAGAAGAAAGTTGCTCTTGGGTTTGGGTCTCACGGGGCACCCCAACTTTTGTGGAAGGGAGATGACCTAGCCATGACTTGGTTTGAACCCACACGTAGCTTAAGGCTCGTGAGTCTGGATTTGGGTCTTTGTATATAATTTTTAGAACAAAATTTATTTAATTTATTTAATTTATTTTATTATTTATTTAGTTCTGTAATCAAATTTGTGTCGTTTTATTTATTATCATTATATTGTGTCATTTTGTGAAGCGTTGCCTACCGAACAGACGCGTCTAAACTGCGTTGTTTTGGGAAAGCCTATCTACCTGAATAGGCGCTGTAAAACTACGTCGTTTTGCCCGAACGGACACGCCTTTTCTATTAAAGTATTAAACTATGTCGTTTTTGTTTTGCTGAGCCTAAAACTACGTCGTTTTTGTTCCGAATGGAAGCGCCTTTTCTGTTTAAAGCCAAAACTACGTCGTTTTTGGCTTAATCATACATTTTCAATGGGTTGTGTCCCTTTTGATGGATCACTTACCCTACTATAAATAGAGAAAGGCTACCATTTTCATTCATTCAAATTATTCGAACATTAATCATTATAAGTCTTATTCTTCTTCATTTCATAAACAGTTTATAGTTTATACTGAGAGAGAGTCTAGAGCATTTAATTTGGTTTGTTTAGTGTGTTATTTGTAGTGCTGTTATAACACACATTGTTAGTGTATCATAGTAGATAAGTGTTATCAACTCTGAGCACTATACGGAGGGCGCCATAATTATTTTAAGGATATAGTACTATAAAACAATACAGAGTTGATAAGTGTTTTTAACTCTGAACACTATACGGAGGGGTTGGTCATTCATATGAAACATGAGTTCAATGTTCAAACTATTTATTACAAAGAAAGTACACAGACAACTATGTATAAAGATTAGCATCAGGATATCACTACTAGAAAAATAAGATTATGTGACGGAATTTTGTGATTATTTTTAAAAAACAATAACAAAAGATAGTAATTTGTGAAGGACTTTTTAAGCACTCACAAAATAATAGTATATATGATGGCTCTTAGTGATGACTAATCTTGCCATCAATGTATTATAATTGTGATGGCTATGTCAATCACACCAATTTTTTCACGCAAAATAAATTTTCTTTTTGTGATGCACTAAGTCATCACTTATAGATATACCCTTTTCGTGATTGTATTTAAGCTATCACTAATATTTTAATGTAAGAAATAATCAAAACAATATTTTATGACGGTCATGACAATCATTAAAAAAGATAGATTTTTGTGACGACTTTTATTTGTAATTACAAAAAGAAGGTATTTTGTGATGAACTTTTTAAACCATCACAAAACAATAAAATATATGATGGCTCTTAGTGATGACTAATTTTACCATCATTATAGAGTATTTGTGACTGCCATTGCAATCACCAAATTTTATGTAGAAGTAATTTTGTTTAGTAAGTCAACTCACATATGTTTCCTTTTATATTTTGTTTTAAAATTATAATCATGATCTGGACTTTGGTGTAGTGGTAATACTCGTTATTTAGTTTGTAAATGGGAGAGGGTTCGAATCCTACAAGTATCATTTGATACAATTAATATAGATACAATTAATACAGTGAAATAAATTATATGTAAATAGAGATTCACATTCTTACATTTGATTCCTAAAGTCTTATTTTTTGTGATGACTTTGACAATCACAATAGATTACGTGTTAATGTGATTGTATTAATCATCACAAAAGCACAAAGCGTTTGCGTGATTGCCAAAACCATCACGTAAAACCTTTCATGATGGGCGTTTACAAGATGGCCATTGTGATGCTTAAAGCCATCACGTAAACTTTTCGTGATGGTTTTCCTACTTTTTGTGATGGATTTTGGCCATCACAAATGACCATTTTTTTTAGTAGTGTATCCGGATTCAGTTAACATGAAGTTAAGACTGTAAAATGAGTAAACAGTTTGGGCTCGATTCGTACTCGCTCGACTAAAAGTTCGATTCGAGTTCGACTCGAAATATAAATAATTCAAATATGAGCAACTTTTAAAGTTCAATAAATTACTCAAAATTCTTCAAATTGTAATTTTGTATTGATACTCGGAGCATATTCGTTCGAAAAGTTCAAACTGTTCGGGCTCGATTCAAGATCGTGCTCAACTCGATAGTTAAACGAACCTCAAACAAACTTTATTTTATACTCGATAATTTTTGTGAATCAAAACTGAACAACTCAATACTCAGCTTGACTCGGTTTATTTACACATGAAGTTTACTTCATGGTAAGTTGGTCAATTGATCAATACAGTGCTGACACGCAGAGAGAAATCACCTTTCGATTTGCGTATTAATACTGTATTGATCAATTAGCCAAAATTAACTCCATGCTAACTACTCTCGTATATCCATAGGCAAAATGAACTCTTCAAGGTAATGAAAAGACTGAAACTCATTTTCAAAAAATTTACAATGATTAAATAAAAAAACTGAAACTTTTACATCTGTACAGTAACATCTTTCCCAAATTTGTACAAGTATTATTAATTCTCGAAAATTTACCCAAATTATGGAAAAAAAATTTCAGATAGAAATTCCACCAAAGACAATATCATGTAAGGGCACTCATCATCTCATACTAGAAAGTTCAGTTGTTCTTGGTAAAACATTTTGTGAAACAACATAAATTTCTCATAAAGGAACAGTCAAAAAACATAAAAGAAAAACAAACCTATCAGAACTAGAACACACCATTCTTTCTTGCACAATGATTCACAGTGGCATTAGGTTGCACGCATCAGTAAAAAGTTTTTCACAAAATACATCAATGTAGAGTTAAGTATTACAAGATTTGCTTATTTGTCTACTTGGTTAAGCTTGCCAAGACCATTGCAACGGGCGCATACAATCTGAGCTTGATCCTTTCGAGCTGCATTCGCCCTCAAGGCAACATTGGCTTTTCGCACAAAACCTGCACCATCACATTCAGGACACCTGCAACAAGCACAAAATTATCCATGAACTCAAGATTACATACAAATTATGAGAAAGTTAAGCAGATAAAAGTGTATATTACAGGTCCTTGCGGGAAAAGAGGATGGGAAAAGCAGTTCCCAGCAATGCCACGGCGGCAGCACCGGCAATCAGATAAATAGTGCCATCAGAGGATACATCTCCAACTGCTGCAACCACTGTCAAAGATCTATTTTTCTTTTTCTTGTTATTCTCAACTTTTTTCCAAGATGAAACTTTTGTACCCAAAAATGTTGATTGGCCATATGCTGTGCTGAGAGATGGACCAACTGCAGATTGCTTTACAGAAGTTGTAGAATAGAAAGCTTGCAGAGGAGATATAGATGCCATTTTGTTGGTATAATTGGAAATTGGTGTAGAAACCATACCAGCTGCAATTTGGCAGTAGCTCCTTTTTATATGCAACATGTGTGTATGTTTTGTCCATAGATACATTGGATAAGGCCACATCAGAATCAGGAATATGGAGATTACAAGATAAGGATGGTCCCATCTACTCAGCTGACCTAGCCATAAGCCAACTATACCCACCGGCCACCTATACCACATTTGTTTTATGGATATTGTAGTATCAGTTGTGTGCTTACAAAATCAAGCTGCAAACTCTGAACTTAATTGTCACATATTCACACATGAACATTAGCAGACTGAACTTGTTTGTCAAACTAAACTGCAGCCATATAAATCGGTGCTTGGTCTTTCTTCTATTCATCCTAAGCTTTGATAAATGAAGGTAAACGCTGAAACCTCCAGAACCCCTATTATATGTTGAGGCTGAGAACTAGTACTACTCCATATGATTGCAGTTATGCCACAAGGTATTATTGTTTCTTAGCAACCTGAAAACTATGTGAATTCTTTATATAATGAAATTTAGAGACGACAAGAAGATCACCGGTGCAGAAACCAATAGAAATATTAATGAAACCAAATAACTAGAAGTTCCTAGGAAATCAAGACAAGAAAGTTGAAGGGGAACACTTGTGTCTTTTACTATTGCACATCAAGATATTAATGAATGCTTTGAAAAATCACAATGGTGCAGAGGAGTTTGCATCCATATATTCAGGAAAATCCTATTTTTCTCCCCCGTATGAATAAATATAATATACGTCGACGTCGACTACATCAGCATCTATAGCACAGAAAATGTTCTGTACCACTTGACCATCCAAAACATGCCCTCAAATCTAATTTTAGCATTGTAATGATCCCCCAAGAAATTTTAAAAAACCAAAATTACTGGAAAAAGTCGATGGAATAAGAATGAAGCATATCCAACTAAAGTAAAAGGAACTAGAAATATATCAAATCTTAACATATCCAACCTTCACAATGGCAGTAAATCGCCTGACAACAGTTACTGTTCATAGGATCGGATAATCAAAATATATTCAGGAAGCCGGAGTGAGCTAAAGCAGGGTATCGAACAAACACAAGAATGAA
This sequence comes from Panax japonicus, assembly GCA_020205505.1. Lineage (NCBI taxonomy): Eukaryota > Viridiplantae > Streptophyta > Magnoliopsida > Apiales > Araliaceae > Panax > Panax japonicus. Next base: position 2,748,206 of record CM035108.1, on the reverse strand, counting down.
ACACACCACATGCATACATATAATGAATAGAAGAATGAAATGCATCAGGTCAGAAATCAATACAAGCAAGGGGTTCATAAAAGTGAAGCACACCACATTCATACCCATATTCTTTTCCTCTCAAAAATGAACCTGGGATACTCATCTAGTGAACAAAAATTAAATCTTTAAGGAAGTTCTCATTTATTCTTTCCCAGTTGATGTTATATACACTAAAAAGATGCAACTTTTACAGAAATGCTTTTTGTATAACAGTATCACTAAAAGTCTCCCTACCATCACCAAAACAATTACATAAATATTTAGCAATCGAAATCTTACACCTCCACAGCCCGACTGTGAGTGTTCCTGCGCGACAACCGCGCAGAATGGGAATGAGAGTGACTTCGCCTAAATCCAAATTCCATATTAAACCGCGATGAAGAAATTCTAAACCTTTCTAAAAATGACATAAAATTGTGCAAGGCATGACCGACTCCACTCCTCCCCCTTGTTCTATTTTCACTTCTTGACCAGACTACCCTCCTTGGACCACCATTAACATTAAACGCACCATCCATTCCAGTATACACAACAGGCAGCTCACTCTCAGCCACTCCCCTGCCTCCTCCGGTAAACCTCCCAACGCCATACCCGCCACCCGGTTGTCTCCAAATGGTTATCCCCATGGAATGTTCATCACTTTGACCCAACAATCCCTCCACATCCACCACATCCGGTGGCAATTCATGGCGGCAAACCGGGCAAGAATTTCGGATGGCAAGCCAGGGCATAATACAATCTGAATGATAAATGTGGTTACACGGCATTTCACGAGCCTTAGTGTTGAGCTCAAAGGGTTCTTTACACACAGCGCAATGTGAATCAGTAACCACATGGCTAAAATTAATCTTGATTATGGGCAGGGAATCAATTGCAGCCTTAGATGCTGGAGGGTGACTAGACCCATTAATATCCAACTGAATAAAATGTTCAAGAATTCGATTGAAACCCGAACCCATCAAGAATTCCGACATGCTAGGGGGCAATGGCCGGAGCCCTGAACCAGAACCGTTATCGTAAAACAGCTCGTAAGTTCCCCTTTCTTCAGACCGCCGGAGGACGACAAACGGATTGAAATGTGACCCACCAGTGGTACCATTTCTCCGATTCCGGCGGGGTCTGAGAATTGGCTCAGGTTCCGGATTTTCAGGTGAGGCGGGAAATTGATGATGATGATGACGGCGGTGACGGTGAGATCGACGGTGGGGATTCATTTCCTCGACAAAGCCGGCACCGCAATCGAGACAGAGAATGGAGTCTCCGCCCCGAACCCTGACCACTGAGTTGCAATTGTGGCACCAATAAGATGGCGCTGTGGATGCCATTGCTGACAAATTTCCGACTTCAGAGATGTTAAGAAATCTCCAAATAACTTCCTTAAAAATTTGATCTTTTTGGTTAAAAATAATTGAAGGGGGCGAAATCTTTCAATTGATGTTGAAGATTTTACAGATTTCAATTCAGTTATTTGAAAACGAAACAGCTTCTAAAGAACAGTAGTTAAATTTGGGAATTTAAAGAAAAACTTGACAAAGTTTATAGATAGATACAACAAGCGAATATAAACCAAACTATGGTGGGAAAAAAACCCAGTAGTTAAGACTTGATTAGAGACGAGGGAACATTGGAGGGTAAGCTGAATAGAAAAGTTGGGTAGAATTTTAAAGGGGTTTTTGGTTGGGGAGCATAAGACTCAAAACTGTGAAACCGTGTGGTCCGTGTACCAGTTACGGTTTTCGTCGCCCAAGTTTGAACGGTGGGTCAACCTCGAGGAACACAACAATAAACAACAGAACAAGAATAAATCCTTTTCCTTCTTTTTTATTTTTTATTTTTTTTTCAAAAGGAAATACTAAAGTCACTATTGGCTCCGACTTTAATAGACAATAACGGTTTTGGCGTATCAGATAATTTTATGTGAATTAAAAAATCAAATTTATTGTTTGATTTTGGTTATTGGCCGCACTATACGCCAACAAGATAAAAGAATTGTCAAATTGTCTAAAATAATTTATAAATTTTAATAAAAATATGATTGAATTTACTATCGTCATCATTATAATAACAATAATAATTTACAAGAACAAAGTCCACCAACAAACTTTATTTACTGTTAGCCACCACTATGTTTATATAGATATATACTGTGACAACCCTAGAATTTGAATAATTTATTAAAATCTTAAATGATTGATTTAAGGTCAAATAATAGACCTAGACAGAAAATAAATGTATGCATTTGATGTTATTAGGATGGAATTTTGAGGATTTCAAAATCCTGTGAAGGGTATAGGTTAATTATTCAGGATTAAGGATTTATGTGATTAAGTTCTGTGAATATGGTTATGTATGTTTACAAAGTGTGGTTAAGGGTTAAGGGTTGACCAGATAAACGATATCTGTAACAAATTCTAATTATATATTAAGAACTTTAACGTTTGGTTAGAAAACCCTAGCGATTAATAAGAAATTCTAGAAACTGGTTCTGAAAACCCTAATTTCAGTTCCGGGAATCCGAAACCCTAATTCGGTGCATAAAATCCTAAATTGGGAATTTAATGGCGTAAGTATAAATAATTATAGGATTAATTAGGGTTAATCTTAACAAATTGATTACAAAACCCTAATTCTGAATTTGAAACCCGATTTGATAATTAGAAAACCCTAATACCATATCTGAAAACCCTAATTTTAGATTCTGATAAAATGAAACCCTAATCTGAGAATATAACGGAGAATTTTAATGCTTTAGTGGTATTAATTAAATATTAATTAGGGTAACGCTTAATTAATTAGCAAACCCTAATTTCAAATTTAGAAAATTCTAATTACGGGATTTGAAACCCTAATTTTATAATTAAGGAAAATGAAAGTGTTAATTTAATACTTTTAATGTTAATTAGGATATATTAATTCTAATTTTCAAGATTTAGTAATTAAAAAACCCTAATCTAATTACGAATATTTAATTTCTATTTTAAAAAATTATTTTCTATTGAAACCCTAAATTGTGGAATTGAAAACTTTAATTTCCAATTTTTGGAACCCTAATTGTTCCGTCAGAAACCCTAATGCTCAATTGTGGATTTAATTGTTAAAATTAGCAATGTTAATTAGAAAACCCTAATCCTAATTATTTCAATTTATGAGTAATTAGAAAATTCTAATCTAATTACGAAATCTAATTTCTAATTTAGAAAATCAAAATTTTTCTATTAGAAACCCTAATTCAAGGGTTTTGAACCCTAATGACCATTTTGACCCTAATTGCTTTATTAGCGATGATAATTAGGAAATACTAAACCTAATTAGAAAGATTTAGGTAATGATTAAGAAATTTTTTATATAATTAGAAAATTCTAATTATAATATTAAATTTCTATTTTTGAAACCTAAATTAGAAATTTTAGAAATCAAGTAGCTAAACCATAAAGGGTCAAACCCTAAACCCTAAGGGTTTACATCAAATAACAAATTTAGAATTAAAATTTGTATGGAAATGACAATTATACCCTTATGTCACATTCTTTAATAGGTGGCTTGTAAATCTAGCTATAATATGGAGTTGGTAACCTAATTGATATGTCATGTGCATTATATCTATCCAAGATCAGCCAATCTTGACACCTAGCAATTAGATACAATGAATCAACTTGATCAAAAAGGAGAAAAGAAAGTAAAGTTATTTACTTTACTTGTAAAAATCAACCAAGTCCAATCTCTCTCCTCAAATTCGAAATCTAGAGTGAGAGAGAAAGAAAAGATGAAGCATGCTCAGTTCATAGCAACTTAGGAACAGAATCAGAATTCAGAATACATGGATCAAAGCTAGAAAGGTCTTCGGGTAAAGCGTTATAAATTGTGTTGCGGTAATCAACGGTTCAGGCAAGTTTCTTTGTACTTAACTCTAATAAGAGTATTTTATTCAAGCTTATGGTTAATCATTGCTGATTGCCACGAAAATTGTACTCGGTACATCTTGTATGTATAAGTCAGGTATGAAAGGCTGATCACCTTCATTACTAGTTGGTTCAGAAATGTTTGTTCATGTTTAAAACTTGTTCAGTCAAAAGTTTGTTCGTGCTAGTTCTCAATTATATTGATGAATTATAGCCAGCTTATTATTCAAACTCTTCAATCATGATATATCGTTATATTATTGTATTTAAACTTGCTGGGCAACTTTCATGCTCACCCTTGCTATATCATGATAAAACATTGCAGATAAGGCGAATGCGTTCGAATACAGGAAAAAGACAATGCCAAGTTCAGTTTGGGATATAAAGTGCGGCTAGTTTGTAATAGCGTATTTTGATAAATGTGTTGTATTTTAGATAGTTTATGAATGTGTATTAAGTTAAGGTTGTGTAATGTATTGTATAAACAATTTATGTTTATATCTTCCGCAAATAGGGATAGAAATAGTATATCGGATCCGAGGTGATTTGGGACCTGGATTCGGGGCTACTACATATACCAGATCATATACATATATATTTTCTATTTTCCTAATATTATTATTCTAAACATAAAAGTTTCAACTTATGTATTATTATTGTTTTTTATATAAATAGTGTTATATATCATAATAAATTTTATCGACATTAAATAAATACGAACAGATGCGTAAGATATGATAATAAGCATGAGACTCATTAAATAATTAAATTATTTTATCATATTATGTTCAACATTAATTAGTCACACCTTACATTATATAAAATTGAATTTACTGTTCGGGTTTGGTTCTATTTAACTTTTGTTTAGACAAAATATTATAAGTAAAGTTGTGTGTGTTATCAAAATGGTATTTAATATTGTGTGATGTTAAATTATTAATTTAAATTGCATAAGATTTTATTGTTTCAATTGGTTTAGGAACCGAAACCGCACTGCACCAATCACAAGCGATTTCATGTGCAATTTGGGTTTCAAACCTCATCGTGCTCACTCCGACATGTCATGTTCATCAAACTTTTAGATTTTTTTTAAATACTATTATATCGTTTCATTTAAGTGATGTTTGATAAAACTAAACTATCAAGATATGAATTGTTAGTATATCTTAATAAATTAGATCATCCGAGTAAAATAGTATTTGAACTTTAAAAGTTATTTGATAACTAAAAAGTATAAAACATCTAAATAATTTTTAAAAATAAAAATATCTCAAATTGATTTTTTAAAACTCACTAATGATCTTAAAATTTGGAATGAAAGGAGTACAATATTTACAGAGGCTCCATAGATTTAGATTTATATCTTTCTCTTAACAATTAAGAGTAATAAAATTTTACTAAACAATTTTACCCTCTAACCGAATCAGATGTAGAGTTGTTAAGAGGTATTAAGAGGTAAACAAACACTATCTTTGTAGGAAAACTATTAGTGTACAATGACACATACATATGTTTGTTTTATTTTCTATTTTGAGGAACTTTTTGGGGGGAAAAAAAGAATTAATGAAGAAAATTCAAATCAATCGAATTGGGAAAGTTGTTCTTATGATTTTGAATCGCAAGACATATTTATTAACAGAACTGATATTTTCAAATGTATTTTTGATATTTTTACATAATTTTCTTTCACATAAGTATAATGTGGGTCTCACCTACATATATATATGAGAAAGACCTCTATAAAAATATAAAAAACACATGTGAAAATATTACTTCCCATTTATTAATTCAAATTTACGACAAAGCGTCAGAGAAATTAATTTTATATCTTTGGTGTGATGAGCTAGTTGTATGTAAATTATTGCAAGTATGATTATGACCTTATTATATTTCAATCAAATGTCTAAATATTCATACGATGATGAAGGAATAAGAGACAAACATTAAACTTAAAAACAAATCTAATATAAATATATATGAATTATATAAAAAAAAATAGAACGAGACACTAGCCTATTTGCTTAGTTAACAATATGCACCAATTAAAAGAATAAATTAAGCAGTAGAAAAAATTACTAGGTAAATTTAGTTAATAATTTTAAAGATGCAAGTGTGTGTATATATATATATGGGTCTCCATCTACAATAATCGGTTGTTGGGGAGCAACCCATTTTGGCCAGCCGGTAGAGCTTGTACCGGCCATAGATAATTTTTTTTATAAGCCGGTACAAGCTCTAACGGGTAAAAATGCCACCGCGTATTTACAAAAATACCACCGCGTCTTATCAAAATTACTTCATTTTGATAAAATTCTATTATTTAAGGCATTCTGCTATTTAAAAGGTCTACTCTTGATCCTTTATATATCTATCTAATAAAATACAAATGATTTTGAATTTTCCGCTCATTCAATAAATCATCTGGGCCGTCCAAAGTTTGAGATAAATCCCACCGTCCATACATCTATCTAATAAAATACATCTATCTATCTAATCTATTTAATAATGATTTTAAATTTTCCGCTCACTTAATAAATCATCTGGGTCGTTCTAAGTTTGAGATAAATCTCACTGTCCATACAATGTCGGAGGCACGGGACCCAGCTAGTATATATATATAATAGTATTATTTTATTCCAAGGCAATGCTTGCGTTTCTTCCAACTCGGTAAAGAAGAAATATCGCACTTGTTTTGTTTGGTTGTATATCTTTCAGCGCGCAATTGTTGTGTGAGAATAGTCTCTTCGTCTAGATTGTTCAGGAACCTTCTACCAACTTCCGAAAATTCATTATAAACCGTTCAGCACTTTAAAGAATATCTGGAGAATTTTTGTAATTAGGGTTTGATTTTTTCTCTTACTGTAATGGCGAAAGACGGACCTAATTGGGAAGGATTACTCAAGTGGAGCTTAGCTCACTCCGATGGAACTCGCTCCTCTCGTAGTCTCGGGTACCTTTTCTCCCCTCGATGTATCTCTTCATATTTTATACGTAATACTAGCTATATTTTCTTAGATTTGAGATTTTAGGCTCTGTGGCGGCCTCCTCTTCATTAACTTTTCAGTTAATTATCATTGTGAAAGAATATGATCAGTTTTATTCAACCATTGAAGTTTTCCTAAAAGAGCAAACTGTCTGCTATTACTTTGATCACCAGCAATGTCATTAGTTATTTGATTTAAATTATAACTCCCTAGATTCCAAAAAAAAGAATTTCCTTTTAGTTAATTTGTGAAATCCTAAAGTTTGCGACTTTAGTTCCTAGTTACTACGATGTTAATTATTGTAAGCTATCTGAAAATACTACTTAATATAAAATAAATAGTTTCAAAACTTACATGATTGGATTTTGCGAATTGACTTCAAAAAGCAAGTCGAAATGGGTCTTTTTTCAGGAGAGGGGGGGGGGGGGTAGTAGTATCTAATTGAATCAATTACAACATTGAGGGAAAATGTCTATAGAAGTATAATGGATAGGAGTCATTTTTGCGGCAATATGTTGGCACATGCAAATCTAAATTATATGCAAAAATAGAGCCTGGGTTTTGAGTTTATGTATTTATTTTATTCTTGTGGATGGGGGCAGTGAGGAGGACAGAAAATGGTTTATGGAAGCAATGCAAGCTCAGACAATAGATGTTGTTAAAAGAATGAAAGAGATAACTCTTGTAATGCAAACTCCAGACCAAGTTTTGGAGGAGCATGGGGTTACTCCTTCTGATATTGAAGGTAAGCTAAATAGTTTTCTCGGACTTCATTTTTTAAGATATGATTGTAGCTAGTTAGATAATAGTTTTGTTGATCTTGTATGTTTTACAGATATGTTAGATGAGTTACAAGAGCATGTTGAGGCGATTGACATGGCCAATGGTGGGTTTCTTAAGCCGTTTTCTTACTTTGTGCCCCACGATATTGAGTGGCTTAAATTTTGATTATGGAATGACTTCGTGTTTATAGATGTTATGTAGATGTTTTGCCCTAGACTCTCGAGGTCCTTGTGTTAAACAATAATTTTGTGATTTATCTACCTTAATTTTGAAAGCCTCTTCATGCTTTGCTTGCATGGTTGGAAAAGCACTTTCATCCATGAAGGTTTAAATTTTGATGGGGCCGAGTGCAACCCATCCTCTTCAGTATTTTTGCTCATGTGCTCGATCTATAAGGATATATAGTATATAATTTTTCATTTGTTTTTCTTTAAAAATATTTTATTTACTGAAATGAGAAATCTCTGCTATGGGAAAGAAGAAGAAGCAGTGGTATAATTAAGTTAAAGACTAAAATTGCAGTTGGTTGCAAATTTTCTGTTGATTCTAAGATAGGATATTACTATCTAAAATGTATGTGATTTTAGTTAACGTCTTTTGCTGGATATTTCCATCTGGCAGATCTTCACTCAATTGGCGGTTTGGGCCCTCTCCTTAATTATCTAAGGAACTCCCATGCCAATATTCGGGCAAAAGCTGCAGAGGTGGTATCTACAATTGTTCAGAATAATCCCAAGAGTCAGCAATTGGTCATGGAAGCAAATGGTTTAGAACCTCTTCTTTCCAATTTCACTTCGGATCCTGATGTTACTGTTCGCACAAAAGCACTTGGTGCTATATCTTGTGAGTTCTCTAATTAAGGTTATGTTTTATCACTTAAACACCCTGACTCTGGGTTGTAAACCCCTTTTTAGAAACAGAGTTGATGTGTTCTCATGTTGTTTTTCAACTTTCAGCTTTAATCAGACACAACAAGCCTGGAGTGGTTGCATTTCGCCTTGCAAACGGTTATGCGGCTCTTAGGGATGCTCTAAGTTCTGAGAATGTGAGATTTCAGAGGTATTTTTTTCAACAATAGCATAACTGAAATTACTGACGATCATTCCTGTTTATGTAGTGCATATACACACATTACGGAAAAGTGTAATTTTTTCTGTATGAAATGTACTCGAGGAGAGCAAGATTAACAAACTAGCTTGTCTCTGTTCTTTTCTGTTATAGTTATTTTTTTCCTGCAATTCAGTAGTCTCTTGTTCATAGTTCAAAGTGAATAATTTTACAGGAAAGCTCTCAACTTGATCCAATACCTTTTGCACGAAAACCGTGCAGACTGTAATGTAGTCAGCGAGCTGGGATTCCCTCGTATTATGATGCACCTGGTCTCCAGTGAAGATGCAGAAGTACGGGAAGCTGCACTCTGTGGCCTACTTGAGCTTGCTAAAGACAGGACAGTTGGGACCAGCGGTAGTTTGGGCGAAGAAGATGAAAAATTGAAGCAAATTCTTCAAGATCGCATTGAAGGTATTAGCTTGATGTCAACTGAAGATCTCGGTGCTGCTAAGGAAGAGAGGCAACTTGTGGACTCCCTTTGGAATGCCTGTTTTAATGAGCCATCTTCTCTTCGGCAGAATGGGCTTCTTGTTCTTCCAGGAGAAGATGCTCCACCACCTGATGTTGCCAGCAAACATTTTGAACCTGCTCTTCGAGCTTGGGCTGCAAACCCAACAGCTAATAAAAATTCCAACTCTGAAAAGAAAGACGCTCCTTTATTACTAGGTCTCGGTCCTCCAACTTAGAATCTGCACGTGCAAATTAGCTTTTGCCCAGCTCCAGATGCTGTTAAACATATAATACATGTACTTGAAGCTACAACGTCCTTTAAACAGTTTTAAGGATTTTGCTGCATCTTCTGGAATTCAATTTGTTGGTATCATTGAACGAAGTCTTCTTTTCACCCAATTTATCTTGTATCCTTTTAATCTGATTTCACTTTTCAGACTAGACAGATGGTTGTATTCTATATATAAAATGTTTTATTGGATTACTAGCATGTGAGAGTTGTTGCTATGAATTCCATCTATACTACGAACTTGAATGTTTTTACCAAGGGGGCCTCCAGGGATATGAAGAAGATTTAGCTTAATGTGTTTGTAATCCAGGCCTCCAGGCATTTGCCTGGAGTTGCGATAGAAGTGAAGGATGCAATTCAATTATTTTGACTGGTGCAGATGATTGTCTTCTTTAAGGTAGGAGAGATTGAAGGCTATAGAAAGCCTTCCGAATAAGGTTGCAAATTAAGGTAAGTAAACTGTCATCATATGGGTTTAGGGGGAATCATGGTGGCATATAATATATATATAGAGTGTTGCCTTGCATTAAGTTAATTAGCTGTAAAAAGGCTAGAAGATAATATTTTTACTGTTTATACAGTGCAAGATAGATGTGGATTTGGAGTTCTACAAGATATATAAATCTTAATGCAGGAAAAAAATATGACGGGCATGATTAATGTTTACCCAGGCCCTAGGGGTATCTAGTCCACTTTTATTATTCAAGGGAAATAGTTCCTTGTACTGAGATTATGATCTGATTTTCAGGGACTCCTGAATCTGAAGAAGTTGCTAAAGTTGGATTCCTTATGTTATAGAACATCTTTAGTTTAATAAACTCCAGTAAAATCATAAAGTTGAAGAGTGGAAAAGAACACAAAACATAACGACTGAAACTTTTGGAATTCTGGTTGAATCTCGCTAGTCTAATAACAAGATCACATCTTTATGGAATCTTTTTGCTTTGTGCAGCCTTTTAACATAATCGAATAGGAAGAAGTTTGAAAAACTAATGGTCAACTTAAGCTGCATAATTTGCAATATGTGCTTTTCCTTCTAGCTTTAGTTGGAGATTGTGTTTTATGTAATCTTCATACTTGACCTTCTTGTAAATTCTTTGCTGCTCTGTGGCATCTAGCATCTGCTCCAGCGGTTCAACTTCCACTTCCATTTGTGGCGCCACAAATGATGCGTGAGAGATCCTTGCTCTTGTTCCATTTGTCACTGCTCTATGTTCAATGCTCCTGTACTTTCCGTTGCTCCACATCTGTTTTTAAAACAAGAGTCATTGATAGTTTTCTGATGATCTATGGTTTTCGGATCCGGTTAGCATGAAATAAACTTTATGTTAAGTTCAAGAGTGCTGACACACATGCGGGAGCTTCATCCTTACCACTCCCATGGTTTTCACTTTTGAAAAAGCTTGTAAAAACTTAGTTTTGCTAGCCGTTGAAGTAAAATAAAAAAAGACATTGTTGAGGCTAATACCTCCATTACATCTCCTACATTCACGATCAGAGAGTTTGGTATCGGTTTTACTGGAACCCAGCCTCCGTCATGTCGAATCTGTAATCCATTAACATCATCATCATCTTGCACAAGTATAGTTATGGTGGATGCATCAGAGTGTGGACTCAAACCCAACACTTTATCAGGTCTGCAGCAAATCGGATAGTAGTTCATCCGCATAGATGCTTGCATCTCTTTGTGTAGTTGAAGCAAAGCATCTTTTTCCATTCCCATGATCATGGATAAAGAACCAAGTAAGCTTTCAGTAACTTTTCCGATTTCATCTGCATATGCTTCAACAGCCCCCCCTGCAGTTGGATAAATTTTTTCCAACTCAAATCATTTTAAATTCTTGTACCAAAAAAGATACAAAGTGTCTGGATAAATATTAGTCTGCTGTGTTTATTGTGTATATAAACATACTTGAGTTGTGCTGGTTTGTTTGGCCAAACCTCAAGTTTCTACCCCGGGTTGGATAGAGGCGGAACATTAGCGAGTCCGACCAGTCAACTGTCTGATCTTCAGAGACAGGGTAAGGTCTGCCATAGCCTTCTATGGCAACTGAATCAAATGGATATTTCTTCTTCTCTTCCAGTGGAAGTTTGAAAAACTCAGCTGCAGCACTCTTCAGATGTTGCAATACTTCTTCTTCGATTCCGTGATTGATCAACTGGAAAGAAATTTTTGATTTGAATGTATCAAATCAAATCATTAATTTTCATTTTTTTTGCTAAATTTGAATGTGTAAATAAAAGAAGCATATTACAATGTCAATGGGGCATACCCCAGTTCAGTACAATAATCAGTAAAACTCCATCGGATTGCAGAATTAAAAAGAAGGCATTACCAGAAAGAAGCCCCAGTCCTTGCAGGCCTCATCAAGCTTTTTAAGCTCTTCCTCTTGCCCGTTTGAAAGCAATGTCAAGTCCAGAATTGGAATATCTGCAGATTGAAGTAAAATCTCCACATCTTTAGCTACAAGTTCTTCATTCAAAATGTATCTGTGGAATGAATGAAGGGTCCCTCTTTACAATCTCTTCAACACAATCAATCTCTTCAACTCTTTGATCATCATTAGAAACCATGATTCTCAGATTGGCAAGAAACTGGGTAGTGTAGTGTGGGAGTAAGCTTCTCTTAAAAGAGGGAAAAGACAAATATATGAAAGAAGTTGGATCGTAACCGACATGTAAGTCTATGCCATAAAATAAAATAAATTAGGTTGGAATTATTCTTAATTCTTCTCTATCTTATGTATGTAAATAAATCGTAATTATAATTAAATTGAAAACTTTTACAATACATAACAAAATTCAGGTCTAAGCATAGATGTAATTTTAACATTATAGATATATGGCAAATATATTAGGATTTGAATATTGAACCTTGAATGAGTAATTCAAGTTTCAAGGAGGTACTATTAAGTCACACCAAATACTTTAATTATAATTACAGAATACACTAGTTACAACTTTTTATGTCTGTATTGACAACATATATAAAAAGTGTGCAAATTATAACCAGACGTTTTATGGGGTTGGACCTAGTGCTGATACACAAGTTATGGCCCTTACGGGGTTTAATATTCTTCAAGGCAATGATGGCTTTTATTGAAAATTACCAATCTCTTCCTGGTCCCTGTTCCACCAAATCTATCAATAATTACACGAGTATTTATAATGCCGGAGACACGAACTAACCCTGTATATATACATGATAGAAGACCAACCCTGCCGCTACAAGGAAATAAGTGAGAGTATTATGATAATTTTTGTAGTAACAAGTATGCTCTTTCTAGCTGCAGCAATAAAATTGAATTTAATCTCAATTCTTGAATATTATAATGAACCGAAGATTTGATTATTAAAATAATCTCCGTGACAATTGATTACTACAAATGGATATATATATATATGTTGGGCCATAATACTTTAGACATGATGGATAGGTTTTGAAAGTAGTGGGCCGGTTCATTGGGCCGACCCAATGGGTGGATAATATCTTCATTTGGGGCTTATGGAGTATTGGGCCGAGACAGTGGGCCGAACTATTAGTTGAGTATGGTTTCATTGGGGCTTTGACCGGTGATGATTATGGGGATAAACTTTGACTGTCATCTCTGCATTGTATTTAATGCATTGTATTTAATGAGGATTGGACAGGACTTAGTCGGCTAAAGGCTGTGGGCCAGGGAAAGTCAGTTGCATACAGGACAAACCGGACTTTGGAGTATATGTTAGCAAGGATCACTCAATCTAAAGGTAACGAATTCATTATCTCTCTCAATACACTAGAGATATTATTTTCCTCCATTGTTAACCTTGTGATCGCCGATACTGACTCTCACGCCGGAGCTATCCCCCGACGGTCAAGCCGTCAAGTTTTTGGTGTTGACTTGTTGAACTGTGCAGGATATTGGACACGTCTTGGTGATTGGGACGTGATGAAAGATCTTGGCGTTAACATTGGCGCTAGAAAGAGGACTGTGTTCTAGTGTTCTTGAAGTTTTCTATCACAAGTTGTAGCTGATCTACGTCGGAATCCATGGTGAAGAGTAGAACAGTTACTTCTAAAGGATAGCTTATGGCTATGACTTCGTCTACACAACGAGTATCTGTCAAGGATTGATTGGGTCCTTCAAAGAGTGCTCATGCTGGTACTGCTTCCAAGCAGGTTTCTGAGGGTTCTCGTTCGAGAGCCCAAGGTGATGCTAGAAAAAGATTGATTTTTGCTGCCGAGAGAAGACCTGACCATGGTCGGAAAAGGGTAGAAGGCATACTGCTTAGAATCCTATACCAAAGTGGTCAGACTGACAGACCAATTAAGTTGGAAAGAAGTTTACACTTTAAAGATATGTCTTGAGGCCATCCTCAGGATCGAAGCAGACCCAACAACAATTTTTCTGATTGACTGAAGAGGGTACTCCGCCATATTGGTTTTCGGGATTATGGTTGAAGCAAAGTAGATGAAGACCCAACAGCCATTTTCCTGATTAACCGAAGAGGGTGCTCCTCCCTATTGGTTTTCAGGATTATGGTCGAAGCAGAGTAGATGAAGACCCAACAACCATTTTCCTAATTAACCGAAGAAGGTACTCCGCCCTATTGGTTTTCAAAATTATGGTCGAAGCAGAGTAGATGAAGACCTAACAATCATTTTCCTGATTGACCGAAGAGGGTACTCCGCCTTGTTGGTTCTCGGGATCATGGTCGAAGCAGATCCAGAAGTCGCACTCCTGAGAATTCACTAAGAGTACAATGCCCTGTGGAAACTCGTCTTCGGAAATGCTCTTCTAAAGCTGTAAGTTCGAATGTAAAACACTAGACTGTTCAGAAAAAACTTTGATGAGGTTTAAAGTCCAAATTGGCAGAAAGATGTTTGCCAATCTTTGGTACGTGGAAAGGGCCGAAGAATGCTAAGACGTTCTAGTGGATTTCGGGCTGTGAAGACGCCTTCCAGGGAATAACGACCTATCTTTCTTTGGTGCCTTTGTTGATGAAGCCCGCTCCTGCTGAGCTATTGTATTTGTATCTGGTAGCTAGTTTGTTGGCAGTGGGAGTAGTTTTGGTGCAAGAAGTTGGGGGTAAGCAGCACCCAGTTTGCTATATAAGTCGTGTCCTTAGGGATGAAGAAATAAGACGACGATAGTTATGGAGAAGCTGAGGAGTCCAACAAAACCGTTGCAGTGCTTCGGCAGAATCAGAATTTGTGGGCGTTTTTTGTAAACGGGTATTCTACTTTGGACTCATCTCCAACTATTGAGGAATGTTGGGTGCCGTTCGAAGCTGCAGATGTTCTTCGGAGGGTTCATGTGGGTATTTGTGTCAACTGAATAGTTCGATCTTGCATCAGCCACCAAAAAGGCTATATTCGATTTTATCTCTTATACCTTTTGCTATCTGGGGGGTATTCATACTGGGTCCATTGCCTAGGGGTCAGGTTAACAGACGCCAGTTTATGGGATCGAAGTTTGAAGCGTTCAGTAAGGATTTCAGTAGTTCATCCATTGTCTGACAGGCACAGACAAATGCCACCTCGGTGTAAGGAGGTTCGGGTGGACTCGCTGACCATTCGATGGTAGCCTCTTCGGCAGGTGGTCCTTATGAGTTTGTCAGGCCCTTCGTGGTAGGCAAATGTCATCCTGTGAGTTTGTCAGGCCCTTCGTGGTAGGCAAATGTCATCCTTTAGACTTTGTCAGGCCTTTCGTGGTAGGCAAATGTCATCCTGTGGGTTTGTTAGGCCTTTTGTGGTAAACAAATTCCCTATGAAGTAGATCTACCTCACACTTTGGGAGTCCTAAAGCTACGGATGATATCTTTAAGCTTCTTTACTGTCCTCGCTGTCCGAAGAGTCAAGGAGAGCCGGGTTTACTTTGGACATTACAAGTTTGGCTTTGTATTTACTTCAACAGACGTCATATCCTTCAGAGTACATGTGGACAACTTCATTGTTCAGCTTGGTGGACTTCCTGTAATTTGTTTCAATATCCTTGCGAAGCTAATCAGTTAATGGTGGGCCCAAATCCCTAAGAATCCGGAGTTCTCAAAGTTCCTCTTCAAGCTTTTGACGATGGGCCATTTGCTCTTCATCTTTAGCTTGGATATCTTTATTTTGCTTCGGTAGAACTGAGTTGGATTGGGCCAGATCTTCGATTTTCTTCGTCAAAATTTCATTTTTCTGAAGCAGTTCGACATTAATATCGATGATAACTTGATGAGTGGCCCTGGACGTCTTAAAATATTCTTTGGTTTGGGCAAGATCTTTCCGAAGGCACTCATTGTTGAGGATAACAATTTCAAGATTGCTTCTCTCTTTCACCGAGGCAGATTTAAATATGGCATTCTCTTTTCGAGCGGCATCCTCTTCGGCTTCGGTTTCTTTGTATTTGGGGCGGAGGCGTCCGAAGACAGCGTTTGCCTGTAAATGATCAATGTTATTTAAACAGTTCATTTTGATGGGCCGAGATGTAAGTGGATAAGTCAAATAGCAGCTTACTCTAGCTTGGTACTTCATTCCCTCATCGATCAGGTCCATTATGGAGCTATTGCCGATCCGATGGTCATCGGTATCACGAACGAAGGAGTTGTAGAGTTGAAATGGGAATTTCTCATTGGATTCTGACCAGAGAGTGGGGGATCCCATGACTTGTTGCCTATGTTCCGAAGAGGCTGGTTTTCTTTTTCGAGCAGGTTTGGGTGTGTGCTCTACTTATTCTTCGGGCTCTTCGTCAGAAGTAACGATTTCAACTGGGATGTTCGTTGGAAGATCGGCTTCTGTGGAAGGTGATTTTGGTTCTTCGGCGACTGGGGAAGTTATCTGGATTTTCCTCTTTTTTTGCACGAAGGACTTTGGTCCGTTCATCAAGGGACATGTCGAGGAGGCATTCGTTGTATGTCTGTGTAAGGGGGTGTTTGGGTTTTCGGCCAGCTTGCTTTCTTCGGCAAGGCTGGTTTTTCCCTTCGATGGGAGTTGATTCGGTGGCTTGAGCTTCGGTAGTTGAAGTCGCTTCAGTTGGTACTTCTGTAGAGGTCGGCGATGATGAACCTGAAAAGAAATCTATCTGGATCCCTTTGGTCATTCGACGTCGGTTGGACCGAGGACCTTTACAGTCTTCCATTAAACATCCTGTTTAATAAAAGACTGGGGGGCAATGTTGGGCCATAATACTTTAAACATGATGGGTAGGTCTTGAAAGTAGTGGGTCGGTTCATTGGGTCGACCCAGTGGGTGGATAATATCTTCATTTGGGGCCTATAGAGTATTTGGCCGAGACAGTGGGCCGAACCATTAGATGAGTATGGTTCCATTGGGGCTTTGACCGGTGATGATTATTGGGATAAACTTTGACTGTCATCTCTGCATTGTATTTAATGAGGATTGGACAGGGCTTAGTCGGCTAAAGGCTATGGGCCAGGGAAAGTCAGTTGCATACAGGACAAATCGGACTTTGGAGTATATGTTAGCAAGGATCACTCAATCTAAAGGTAACGAATTCATTATCTCTCTCAATACACTAGAGATATTATTTTCCTCCATTGTTAACCTTGTGATCGCTGATACTGACTCTCACGCTAGAGCTATCCCCCGACTGTCAAGCCGTCAAGCTTTTGGTGTTGACTTGTTGAACTGTGCAGGATATCGGACACGTCTTGGTGATTGGGACGTGAGGAAAGATCTTGACGTTAACAATATATATATATATATATATATATATATATATATATATATATATATATGGGAGCGGATCAGGAGACATGTTTTGTTATATGTATTCAAATCACACCCAAAACATTGTATTATGAAAAAATTTCAGTTCCATAAAATATTAAATTTTTTTTAGTTATTTAAAAAAAAACAAAAAAGAAACAAAAAAAATTTTGTCCACATTTTATCAGGTCTGGACTACCGAACCTGATCCTTGTTGTGTGTGTGTGTGTGTGTGTGTGTGTGTGTGTATATATATATATATATATAATTTGAGTCACGAATGGAGTAGTTTAGTGTTGCAGTTGGCTTGTTTATTTAATTTGACCATGCGATGGCATGTGGGTAATAATTTAATAGGAGTATTATGTTTGGTAACTGGCAGACAAACGGGGCACATAAACAAAGGAGGAGTAGGTGCGGTGTATTATGTTGAAGATTCTCTGCATAGACTAGGGGTGTTTATTTTGAGTCGATCATCTATTTAGTGTGTTTATTTTGAATAAAAATTATCGAAATGATTGAATCAATCAAATTTTTGAACTGAATGACCAAGCATAATTTTTTGGCTAAATAAGCTGAATGAATTATTTTATATTTAATTTTTGTTTACAATATTAACTATTATATTAATTAATATTAAATAAATTTACAATAATTTTAAAATTTTCATAGATAAAATAATAAAAATATGTTATTCAGATGTTTCAAACATCAATTATCAAACACTTTTTTCATTTAGTATTTAGAATTCTGCTTTATTTAGTTCATTCAGACTACTTAAATATTCAGAACTATCTCATTCAGTTTTATCAAACACCCCCAAGTGAGTGTTTGTTTAGAGCTAAATGGAGCTGAATGATTAATCGGTCAGTCATTCAGTGCGTTTGTTTTAAATAAAAAATCGTCTAAATAACTAAATTGGTCAGATTTTTGAGTTGAATGACCAAGTATAATTTTTTTGACTCAATGACTGCTGAATGAAGTATTATATATATATATATATATATTATATAATATTAAATATTATATTAAGTAATATTAAATAAATTTATAAAAATTTTGAATTTTTTAAGAGGGATAAAATAATAAAAATATATTATTCAGATATTTCGGACATGTCAATTATCAAATAATTTTTTCATTCACAGTTTATTCAGATTGCTTAAACATTCAAAAACTAACTCATTCAATTTTATCAAACACCCCCTAAACTGTAAACTGTAATAATATTTGTTATTGGTTGGTTCAGTTTGTCGTTATTAACTTGGAATATATCAAGGCTTGTGGGCATTTTTATGAAGTCAGTTACTAGCATTTTTAAGTTTGCCACTTTTCTCAGTATTCCTGCACGTCTCAAAATGAGAATTCACATTTGAAATTTGAAACTCAGCCTTCTAACATATCAACCGTGTATTATATAAATGGATGAATTACATATTATATTATATTTTTAAAAATAATTACAACAATAGTGCACTTATAAAATCTTTACACAACTAATACACTTCCATTTTTATTTACAATACTAGTGCAATTACGATTCCTTAATTTAGGTAATTAGTATTCAATTAGAATTCCTTAATTTGGGGATTAGTTATACCCATGTCTTTTTTTCTCTCTCCTCATCTATAACAACTGCGGTTAGTCATCACCCTTCTTCTTCATTCAACGTATATATATATATATATATATATATATATATATATATATATATATATATATATTGGAGTGTTTTGTGGAGATCTAAAGAAGAAGTGAATTTACCACGCAACTAAAATTAAACACAGCTTGGAGATGAGTATAAAATATAATCGGATTCCAACACGGTGAATGTGACGCCCCCAAAATAGGTATACATCACCTATTCTGAGTCGTCAAATACATGGTATATAATACAAATACAACTTAATTATACAACTATCATGTAAAGTACGACAAAACATAAGCTATGAGTTTTAATACAAATATTATCGTCTAGACAATATTCAAACTCAAATTCAATATTATTACATTTATTTTCCACTATTTCACTGAATAGTGAAGAATACTAATGCTATCATCTGGTCCGTCACTCCGTTCCCCGACTAGTCCCTGCTACGTTCACATTTCCTGAAGAGAACAATAAAAGTAAAAGGGTGAGCTCAACTAGCCCAGTAGAAAATATTATGACTAAGATAATGCAGAATATATTATCGTTAGCCTTCAATAGTGTTAAACTGATACAATATAACAACCATCAAGTTTAACTGCAGCAGAACAAGCAATCCATTAAAAGAGTCAAGTAGAGAATAAAATCTACTATCTTTTATGATTTAAAAGATTTTTCATTACTTTTATCGCTGTGACTCAGCTTAATAAATAATCCACATCATCGAATCACCCCTGCACTACGGCCAAAGATATTCTTTAGTATCACGACCACAATTATCCATGCACTACGGGCAAAAATATTTGTGTATTTAATAATGGTCATGATCATGCCAACAACTGCCCATCAATGCATTACGGGCCAATGAGGACTTTTACCACATCATTTGTAACATTACGGTCATGATTACACCGAATAATCCTTGGTCATAATCATACCAAGTCCATCTATGCACTAGGCCACAGATGACTTTCAACAAAATATAAACATGAGGATGATGACAATGATATAAGAATTCAATAAAACAAGTTCAAGAATTATTTTATCCAGGAACTAATAACGTCCAAATTTTCAACATAACACTGCTTTGTAGAGTAAAATTCAAGAATGCTCAGAAGAATATTTTCATGAAAAGATATTGGATGAAGCGCAAATATCAAGGATATTCCACTAATTTCATGGAATATAGAAGTCAAAACTTTAACCAACTGAGTATAATAAGGAATGAAATAACAAAAGAAATCATCAGGCATGCGATAGACCGCACAGACAAGTTATTCCAATAGAATAATAAATAATGGAATCAGGTCTGGCGTAAACGCACAGACATGATATTCCAACAGAATAATGAAGACGGAATCAGGTTCGGCGTAAAACGCACAGACATGATATTCCAACAAAATAATAAAGACGGAATCAGGTCCAGCATAGAACGCACAGACATGATATTCCAACAGAATAATAAAGACAAAACCAGGTCCGGCGTAGAACAACCAAACATGATGTTCCAACAGAATGATAAAGAATGGAACAACAGAAGAATTTCACCAAGTATAGGGTAGCCCGCGTATACAGGTTATTCCAACAGAATAATAAAGAATGGAATAACAGAAATTCTCTTCATAGATAAGAAAGAAATAATACTCCCTACCTTTAGAAAAATTGGATACTAGAATAGTGAGGTAGCAGACTTTTATTCTTCTTTCTATAATTTTTCTCTATAATAATCGCTCTAAAGCTTTTGTGAATTGGTGAGAAATGAAGAAAGAATGAGCTTCTATTTATAGAAAAATATAGTTTCGATAATTGCACGTTTTGGGGCTCGAAAAATTTCAGTACAATTCCTCCAACTTTTCCTTTATTTTTAATTTAGTCATGGAAGTATTATCAAACTTGCACCACCTCCCCTAATAGTAAATAATGTGATTCAATAGTAAATTATGTGAATCAATAGTTATAGACATGTGAAAATACGAATTACAGTATAATACCTCCATCTATACCTCTATTTTTAACTTAGTCATGCAAGTATTATCAATCTTGCACCAACTCCCCTAATAGTAACAAGAATGTGAAACAATAGTATACACATGTGAACAAATAGTTATAATCATGTGAAATAATAGCAATCAATTGCTCATTTATCCGGTTAAACACCCGATTGGTCAATATAACCTCCAGACATCAATTATTATCGAAATAATTGTCGATTTTTACTAACACAAATAATTCCAACACAATGTAACTATTTTTATCAAAAATATAAATTTTGAAATTTTGAAGTTTGACTTTTCTCGAAAAAGTCAACTTTTGACTTTTTGACCAAATAGTGAATTTCAGAAAATTTTGTGTTTATAGACTATTTTTACTAATTTCATCGTTCCGGATTCAAATATCACGTCCGCGTCTCCAAATTCAACTCTGAACACAACTTCAATTTTAATAACATTCATCATTAATATTATAACTCACAATATTTATCAACCAGGTCGTTCCCAGGAAAGAGGGGGCTTTCCAATAAGGATTTCTCCCTATTGGCGCGCAATTAGGTGACCAAACCTCTCCTTGACAGAACTTCTAGACATTGTAAATATTGCAATTTAATAATATGAATAACTTTGTCGTCTCAATTATTGATTTAATAAAATAACACATTATGAAGATGATACTATGACAATAATCGAATCAATAATATGAGAGATATGATGCAGCAATTACTGTAACAATAATTGAGTATAATTGAGTGACTTCTCACGTAAGCATCAATAATCAATACAGTGTGCTACTATGCAACCACGCGTATTACTGTACTTTTACTACCGGGTAGTTCAACATTTAACGGTAAAACTTCCGCCGTTATTTTCATAAAGTATTTTTGTCGTTTTCTCAATCCGACAATAATTCCGTTGTAGGGGGTCCACCAATGATTGTGTCGTTGTACGAATATTCCCCGACCAATCGAATATTATATAACAACTTGCGTACTTTGCAAAATTTGTAAATATTACCCACAACTATAACATTATATCAAATCCACACCATAATATTCAAAAATATATTTCGAAAAAATTTAATCTTTATTCAAAAAGTTGGGGTCTTACAGTGAAGCTGCAGAGATCTTGATGGCAAGTGACGTTAAAGTCAACGTAGTCTTTCTTGTTGAAGGTCACGTATTATATATATATATATATATATACGAGTCAACCAATTGTATATCTCCAGTAGCTTCTCAAAATGAAGGGTCAAAATAGAGGTGTGTATGAAGATTCAGGCGGTGGCTGCGGTGGATATGAATACTGGATGATGGTAACCAAACCTTCATACCAAGGTAACCAAACTGTCATATCAAAGTAACCAATCAACCTCCACACTTTAAATTTTTTCTTAGTACAGTTGGTTACCAAACCTTCAGATCAAGGTAAGCAAACCTTCGTACCAAGGTAACAAAACCTTCATACCAAAGTAACTAATTCACATCCACACCTGCAGTTTTTTCATAGTGCAGTTGGTAGCCAAACCTTCAGACCAAGGTAACCAATTCAATTTTATTAAGTTACCAATTTCGTTTGAATGTGATGCAATTGGTAGCCAACCATTTATACAAAGGTAACCATTTTATTATTTATGAGTAACAAAATAGTTATAAAAAAATTCAGATTATTAATAGTTACATTTATTTATGTTTAAACTTTTTGTAGGGTGAATCTTCTTCTTATTCTCATTGACGTTTTGGACAACGGAGATTCGCGGCGGTGTAGCGGTGGACTGTTATTTCAAAGTGTATGTGAGGGAGATGAAGATTTGAATTTGAATATTTAAATTTGAATTATTATTTTGAATTTGAATTTATTTTTGTTGTTAGATCCAAATATTTGAATTTGAATTATTAATTATGGCAGTTATTTGTCCTTGATTTTAAGTTTTTTTATTAATGTGAATTGTACTATTTTTGTAATATGAGTTCTAATTACACTTTTTTTTGTAATTATTTGGTTGATGCACTTTTCTTGTAATTATTTTCTATTTGTTGTATACTTATGTAAAGAACCCTATATAAATTTACTAAAATGTGGTGAGATTTGATTATGGATTTTGAAATTGGACTCTCATTTTGGGTTCTTGTAAAAGATTAATTTGAAATGTTGGACGGGAGAGTATCTATTTGTTGACCAATAGGTTGTTAGAATGCGTTATGTTAGCACTCGACGTACATTCAACCGTCGACTTGGACATGAACCTGCACCAAGAACACTATCAAAAAATACTTTAAATCGTAGAGATATCTCTAACGTGAGAGTAATAACAAGTCTCAAGTAAGCTAATAATGGAGATGATAGGTCTCTATTGTGCACCTAGTATTTAGATAAACTACATCGATTCAATAGGATCTCAATTTCTAGTAGGAATTGTGTAGTAAGAGATGATACGTTAACATGTGGATTGCCTTTGGCAGCAAAGCATTGTAATTTTGAATGTTTAAGTAATCTGAATGAACTAAATGAAACATAATTTTGAATACTGAATGAAAAAAAGTTATTTGATAATTAATATGTATGAGACATCTGAATAACAATTTTTTATTATTTTAACCTTCTGAACTAAGTTGAACAAGCATACAAGTATAAACGTACTAAAAAATAAGTTTAATACAATATTTATTATGCAATATTTTAATAATTCGAACAAATTGAATTGAATATTCTTTTTTTGACTAATCAAACTAGGGCTTATTCATTCATATTTTATTTCTTATATACAACGAAAATCCTAAAGCCCAAAATTTCTCCCGTGCGGCTACAAGACTTCTCTCTCCCCTAACCTTATCATTTCTCCTCTGCTCCTTAAACTTCATATCACAAACTCAATCAACAAACCCAGAAATGTCAGCCCACTTGCGCTATACATACACAACCCAACACCTTGGTAACTGAGTTCAACATTCCTGGTTGACCGAGTTTTGTAGAAGAAGTTTGAAAAATGTCAAAAAAGAAAGTTCACTTAAAATTCCAGTTTATAGTCAAACCATGTCTAAGGCTATCTTTTCCTCACTATTTTTCAGTCCCTTCCCTTTGATTCATGGCAAGAAAAGAAGGTCCTTGGACCCCAACAGGTAGAGTCCCTTTGAGCTTTGTTTAATGAGCCTAGCTTAGTAAAATCATATCCTAACAATCCCTGAGATTTCACCAGCTTGCAATTGAAAGGCTCAATATCCAAAGATGGAAAGAGCAGATATAAAGGAGTTATTATGCAACATCATGTTTCACCTTTACAGTTATTTGAATCAGTCATGATCCTAATTTCCTATGCTCAAATTGTTGAACAAACAGATTGCTGACTTCATAAAAAAGATCAAAGAAAAATTATTACTGCTATTTTAGGAACTTGATTGATGTTATGATTTCCATTTTGTTTATTTGTTAGCCAAGTGGAATCTTGTTCTTCTTTCAGTAAAAGTAAATTCCCCCTGATTACAGAAACATGTAGTTTCCTTTCTTCTTTTTGATCTAAATGGTTAAGATAAGGGCAGATGATAGTATCTAAAATAGAATACATACAAAACTCAAATAGATATATACTACTAGCTCAACCCTTACAAGAGCACATTTCTTAATTGCTAGGAGATTACATAACTTAATTTACAGACAAGATAATCTAATTATTAAAGAGATACTAAAACACCAATCCCCAACAAACTGGCCTATAATCAAAACGGAAAGCAAATAGTTTTTACTTCAACATAATGCCATGATCAAGTGTGACCTTAATTTCCGCATGCCACAACTCATTTAGGAGGGCAGAAGGTTATAACATAGCGCGAAGCCCTGCATTTGTTAAGGCTAGAAGAGTCATCAAAAGCATAACTATAGGCTTTCGGACAGATTGCCTTAAACAGATGCGCAAAAAGTGTAGGCTTGCAAGTTTTGGGGCTGGCATACTCCCCAGTGCAACAATATTTAGGAGATTGCATAGCTAAACATGCACTCTTACACCCCACCACTTTGCCTCCAACTCGAACTTCCAATGCTGATGGGCAACAAATGTTTAGATCAACTTCACACGCCGCCATGCCACAGCCAATTCCACCACCAACAGGTGCCATTGAAACCGGCAAGTTGAACCCATCAACCAAACTAACATCATAGAAATGTAAGGGAGAATTTGAGGACCCAAGTGTCATTTCAACCACTGTTGCTGGAGGTACACCCCCCATGCCCTGGCAGTGTAATAGGCCAGAACAGTCACCGGTGTCACATGAACCTTTACCACTTTGGTCGAACCGACAGCCTTGCCTAGCCCATATCCTCCCTGACCATTTATCCGGCACGTCCATCACTACTTCCTGACCGCTGCTCAGACCAAAACCACCACTATTGGGGGTAGGGTGGCCTGCACCGCCTTGAGTTCCGGGCCATATGGTTTCTTTGCAGTTGTTTACTAGTATGAGTTGAGATCCATCTGCAACCAAGAAATGCAAATGCTTAAATTTTTTTTTCTTGAATTTTCATCAACATATTTGAAAAAATATCACAAAATATATAAACGATTCACTAGGAAAAACATAAATTAGAGGACGATATACCTGTTACGAATAAAGACAAGAATATAGAAAGTAAAATAGACAAGAGATATGATGAGATTAACATTTTGGGCGTAGAATATAATGTACACTAAAAAACAGAAATGTAGAGAATTCTTGGTTTTGCGCCAAAAAAACAAGTGAGGTTTGGGCAAAGGGGCTGGCTATGTTTTTAAAGTAGAAACGGTTTATGGAGGGAACATCCTTTTATGTAGAATAAAGAGCATATATGCATTACTTCCACCGCTGGGTTTTGTATATTTACTTGTTTAGGCTAACTAAGATATTAATGTCATTATACTTGTTATATACTTTGTTAGGAAAAGTAAAAGTAATCTACATAATTAATTTAGAGACATAATCATGCTTCTAATTAACTTTCTAATATGAGAACTGATATTTTTACATAAAAAATTAATATATCTACATAATCCCTCTCACATAAATAGTGTGGGTCTCATCTTTGTGAGAGACCCACATAGAATCCATCTGCATGCATGTTTATCCTATACAATCCATCTTTCTGCCTACCTGAATCAAATATTTGAGGACTAAATAACTTTTAAGAAATGTCCAGGGGGAAATAATAATTAATACTCCCTCAGTTCTAAAAACAAAATATATAATTTTAAAAATGAATCTCTAATTTGGAAATGAAGAAATTATTATCTAAGCCTAAATGTAGGATCAGTAGTGCAAAACATCAAGCTTCGACATAAATTATTATGTTTGAATATGAATAATTCACAAGTGCACATTATTTTCATAATGTCCATGTTTCTAAATTTGATTATGTGGTTGTGACTTGTGATCAATTGTTTTTGTTGTGAGCTCATTCATATTCATAGGAAGTCATTTAGTGAGTTCAGGGCATAATTTTTGGATCAGTAGCTCAATGCCACGCCGAGGAAGCGTTAATTTGGAGCCAGATCAAAGTGTCCTCTTAATGTATTTGATTATTTATTTGTATACTTTATTTTATTGTTTTTTTAATGGTTAAATCTTATTTAATAATCTCCCATCATAGTTTAAAAAAACTTTGGTGCTTCTTTATCTTAAACCGGAGTGGTTAGTTAATTTTGGTCAATTGATTAATACAACGTCGATACGCAAGTCGAAAGATGTTATTTCTTTGTGACTAAAAGACAATGTGCACACCAAACTTTACACCCTTGTTGACTTTTGCACCCTAAACTGAAAAAGATGTCTAAGTACACCTCAAACTTCAATTAAACGTAACAAAAATCACACTTTTTGTATTTAACCGGTCAAAAATGACCGGCTAAGACTGTAATGTTTATTACAAAGGGTAAACTTGGTAGTTTATATTTATTTCAAACAATTCCCTGCCTTATTTCTTTTAAACTCACACTCCTTTGTTGAGTTAACTCACCCATACACCACCCACATCTCCCTTTCTCTCTACTGACTTCTCCAGCTCCACCATCCTCTCCTCCGCCCTCCTCTCTCTCCTCCCTTCTCTCCGGCCCCTTCACCTTCGATTACAGAGCAGATATGGCATCGGCAAGTGAAACCGATTCAAGTTGGAAGCCGTGGAAGGCCACCAACTTGATATAACAAAAAGATACATAGAAATCTAGAACTTGTTACTTAATTTACCATAATATATCTAGTAGAACTAAAAACAAAAGATTAAAAAATATGTAGAATTAATACTCTCAAATACAACTTAATAAGAAGAATTAATAATTGGGTCTTATAGAGATGTTGATATGAGAGCCTACTGTCATGAAGAAGAAACCCAATAAAAGGCCACGATATGGAGTAATATCCGATTCCACCCGTAGGAAAAATTCAGTTTCGGCAAGGAGCAAACCAGCCAAAAATGCTCCTAGTGTCATTGAAAGGCCAGCCTGTTTTAATTTAACACAAAAAGATGAAATATTATTTGTTGATGTAATGATATGCATAATTTAGCAAATAAAAAAGACTCCATTTACCCTTGCAGTGAGGAGACTCGTACCCAGAATAACCTGGAGCGTATTTGCAAAGAATATCTCTGCATTTTGATTCTCTGCAATTTGCTTATATATTGGCCGAAGCTGCTGCAGGTAAAGCACAAAGGAATAAGAAGATCACTAACTCCCAAGAAATAAGCAGAGCATACTTTGAAAGGAGTATCCAAAGGCACCCCGCACTACTTATGCTATCAAAACCCAATTCAATCATCCAAATCTACCATCTATTTCAGGCCAAAACAAAAACTCAGCCTTTCAAATCAAGAGTTTGTAAAGGATTACCACAGCCACAACCCCCACCAATTTTACCTAATAAAAACCAGCATCAATTTTTATTCATTCAAACCACAAAGATTACCAATCAAAAAATACCCAGTTCATAATTAATCCCCAAATTTACAAATTTCATACAAATTCCCCCAAATTAAAACAAACCCATTTCAAATTACACCAAAAAGATACAGATGAGAATCTTCCAATTCCATTTTCACTAAACCCGTGCTCAATTTCTCACCAAGAATCTTCAATCTCAAGTGGGTATTTGAGTTCTCAGCAGGAATCTTCAGTTTCAGATGGGAATTTGAGTTCTAAGCTTAGTTTTGGGCCTAAGAATACGGAAATTGGTGGAGATGAAGAAATGAGTGATTTTTGGAAGCAGCCTAATGGGTTAGGGTATAGGCCATGTTTGGATTTTAGTAGGGAATATGAGAAATCAAGTGTGGAGATTATGAAGGATAGGAAAAGGTATTTGGTGGTTGTGATTTCTGGTGGTATGAATCAGCAGAGGAATCCAAGCGCCTGCATCACATCGGTGAGCTCGGCGACAGAGATCTTGCCGTCGTCGTTGGCGTCGAACCGGTTGAAGACGCGCCATTTTCGGTTTGTGAGAGGGAGGGAGATGAGAGAAATAGAGAACAGAGATAAAGTGGAGGAGAGAGAAGGGAAAGAAAGGAAAAGACTTAAATGCCCTTTCAGATCCATATTATAGCCTTAGCCGGTCATTTTTGACCGGTTAAATACAAAAAGTGTGCTTTTTGTTACGTTTAATTGAAATTTGGGGTGTACTTAGACACTTTTTTCGGTTTATGGTGCAAAAATCAACAAGGGTGTAAAATTTGGAGTGTACATTGTCTTGTAGTCTTTTATTGTATATCAGTACTATATTGATCAACTGACCAACTTGTCTTGAAGTTAATTTCATACTAACCGAATCATCTTAAACTATATGGGGGCATCTTTTGTCTTTTTCTCGAGTGCCTTATGGGCCAACACTATATTCTATGCTACCTCCCTCCTCCGTCCTCCCTCCTCCCTCCTTTTGTTTTGATATATAACAATATGAGAAATAGTAGTCAATATTTATGATATTTTCCATAAAGCTGTAAAGACCATGGAATCACTTGAGTGTTAGCCTAACATATTAAAGATACACATTATGCCATTCAAATTTTGAATTGCCAAATGAATCTGAAATACTTGTTTTTCTCTGTAATTATGAAAAAGACTCAAATGACCTAAATATACAAATGATATTGCCACCTGGAAAAGAAGAAGAAGTACTAGCTGGGGCTGTTAGCTTCAAATATTGAAAAAGTTGCATGCAAGTATCAAATTCACCATGCACAGTTAGAATATTTTACAAGAAATATATCACACAAAAAAAGAAATAAATTAAAGGGAATATTTGTCGTTTAAATATTTAGGAAATGCTTACAATATTATCTAAAAATCTTAATATCTATAACGTCAGTACTTATCTTATATGTTCTTAATTAATTCTTAAATATATGGTAAACAAAAAGAAGAGTAATGCTACGCCTAAGTCTCAATTTTTTGATATCAAAAAGTGTCTCAAATGGTATGTCATCATTACCATTACACTGGTTGAGTAGATGTTATGCGATTGACTATGCTATAAAATATTATCAAAATATTTAATGTCATATTATTTAAAACTCATTTAAAAGCAAAAATCTGAGACCCGTAACGTAACCTTAAAAAAAAATCACCATTTAAATAAGAAATGAGATACCCACATTAAGTGAGAAATATAAATACAAAACATCAGAATTTAATAAAGTAAGATCGAGATATTTATGTACATTATTGATTTTTATGTACCAAACAAGCCTTATTAAATCAATTAAAAACACACGAGGGAGAACATCAAAGGGGTAATATAAAAGAATTAGTATAGTAATCAACAGGGAGAACCTGCTGTCATCTTGTCGTTGTAGTATAGTGGTAAGTATTCCCGCCTGTCACGCGGGTGACCCGGGTTCGATCCCCGGCAGCGGCGTTTTACCTTTTTTCATAGTCAACCCAGTTGCAACATATGGATTAATTACTCTAATTTTTAATTTTTCCCCCTTAATTAAAAAAAGTTTCCACTTGCAGGTTAATAGAAGAAATTTCAGAGCAAATCCCCATATGACAAATATCAGTGTGTTATCTCATTATTTAACCTGCTGAAATAGCTTGAAAAGGGAACATCTTCTTATGAAATAGTACATAATGTTTAATAAATAACCATCTGTAAGTGTGCAAAACAGGGGCTTAACAACCCGAACGCACAAGTAAATGAAAAAAGATTAACAGCCTTTCTGATATATTTTTCTGATATGTTATATATTTTACAACATGTGAAATCTCTATGCCTAGCTAGTAAGAATTGAAAGAGCAATTCTAGGCCGGAGATGATCAGGTGCTCGCATCCTTCTTTGGAAAAACTGTGCAAATCCTAATTCATTGCAGCTCGTATGATGAAAAACTGAAACCTAATCTTCCCTCATTAGTTGATTTCAATTCGAGCTTCTGAAATGGGCTGCAAGATTGTTCAAGTAGCACCACATGAATCACTAGGGATTGGCAAAACCTTTGGTGTAAAACTTGAGGGATGAATGATCTTTTCAACTTTGAGCACAAGCAGTATAAAAAGATAAAAATTGAAGAAGTTGCGGAGGGGAAAGAGGTACCTGCTGTTTGGATCATAATAAAAACCATTAATCGATCCATCACTGCATGAGAAGCAAACATAATAAAAACCAGCTATGGTCAATCCACAGTCAGTTCCAACATTCACAAAGTATTGCTCTTTCCATCTCTGAAAATCAAGTCAGAAAATATCAACTCATTAATTCGACATAGAGAGCTTCTTTAACAAAAAAACAAACTGAGTTGCGGTAGATCACCATAAATATGTACGGATAGTTACTCAAGTCTAAAGATTTCCCACCATCGACCTCCACTTGGCTCTGGAAAGAGCATAGAAAGTTAAAGAGGGAAGAAACATGTAACATAGATGAAATAGTCCGAGTGCTTACCAAAAGGGGTGAGAAAGACGGGAACTTGGTCCAGTGCTCTATGTCAACTTCAGACCTGTAATAATTCCAAAGTGAATTTTGTGGAGAACACAAGCAACAAAATGCTCATTCAATATTTAGGTTACAATCAAGTATTGCCGTGTTGATAATCAAAAAGAAAGAATAAAAAGCATACGTGGCTTTCCATTTTCCTGTAAAGAAAGTATAATTCTTGGTATCTACAATCTCCCCCTCCCAGAAAGTAACAACCTGACATAAAAGATGAATTAATCAAGTAAAAGCTCAGTTGAGATTAGTGATTACAAAGAATGACTGAATAAATCTAGTCAATTGCAACAATTCCATAAGAGCAGACAGACATAAATAATTAAGTGGTAATGGTGTTGAGTTGAACATATCAGTACAACCCACAACATAAGAGTAACAAACTAGAGTAGCAACTTACTGAAGAAACTAATCACTTATTTATTGATGCTCAAAGAGTACCAGTACCAATTAGCATGGCAGTAAGAAGTAAAACGCACGATAAACAATTGATTAAGTTGTTCTTACCGTACATATTTTTTGAAACTTAAAGAAGAAAGTCAATCAGACAAACGAAATGTAGGATATAATCAAAGTAGGATAGAAAACTTATTGTACTATTGTAGACGTGATGCTAAAAGATGTCCTCCAAATTAGTTCCAGAAAACAGGTTGCAAATAAATACACAAATAGTATTAAAGCTAATGGAAACAAAGTTATAGTTCTTCCAGGTTGTAGAAACAAGAGTAAATCCATTATCATCATCATCATCATCATCATTATTACTATTAAATCCAGTATTTAATAAGCTCCATTTTGGTTATTACAACTCAAAACAATTATGATACAAATACTGCTTTTGCGTTAACATAGTTATTCTAAATTACTCCATCAACTTATAATGTAATTAAATATTTGAGACAGGTAAATGGTGACATTATTCGTTCTCTTCATTTCATCTTACATTGATGAAATATGATTTCACCACTCAGATTTGCACTTCATATATACCTAGAATACAATAAGAAAGTAATTAAAATTAATGCTAATGTTCATCTCAATAGAAATTGAAGTTGCTTACTGGTGTGTCTGCCATAGGAACATTAAGAGCTTCCATTGTGCCACACAGATATCCATGATCTAGATCACAACCTTGGATTCGTACATTAACTCTCCATGCTTCATCCTTTTGTGGACTAGAAACATTCTGAGTTCCAGAGAATGCCTGTAACAAAAGATGATGTACTAAACAGTTTTAATCTAAAGTTTTCTTCCCAGCGAGATAACAGGAAAATAAGAGGGAAAAAAAGAAGAAAAAGAAACAGCTAAGGAGCATATAGATTCTGCACATCATTTCCCACAGAAGCAGCCACGTGCCTGGGAGAAGAACTAAAAGCAATGAATTTTGAGAACTTTTTTTCTAGACCAGCTAGATAGCTTACCCTCTATTGTATCACCATCTCTAGGAATATATAGAAAGCTCAAGAATTTAAATTTTGCCTTAATAAATTTGACATCTTCCACTACAGGGATTACAGACCGGTGAGGTTAAGAACGGGGGATAATATATTTTTTGTGTATTTCTTCTTTACCTTTTTGTCTTTTTTTTCTTTGAGAAAGATTTTTTACAATTAATAATTATCCAGTCTGGTCACAACAGCTGGTCACGACAGCTTCTCCCAGTTCGACTAGATTTCCATGAGACACTACAACAGGTTGAGACGCTACCATTGCCAGAATGGATAATATGTATTCTCATTATTAATCCCTGAGCAGAACTTAGACAAAGTTGAGAGTCTCTAACGTACTAGTGACCATTAACAATTTACTCGTCAATCCCCAAACTTTTGTCTCTGATAGCACTCCCTCCCCTTTAGGGTGTATTCTTGAGCATTATTTCGGGGGAAGGGAAAGCAAAGTTGGTCGCTTTCTTTTAAAAATTGAAAGAAAACGTCCAACTTTCTCTTTTCTTTCCTTTCCTTCCCCCAAAAATAAAACTCATAAGACACCATTAAGGTCTCGTAAATATATTTACAAGTGAAAAAAAACCAAAATATAGTAAACTTTTATCATCAAAATGAATCATAAACTAAATACTATATACACATCAAATTTCCAAAATTGCAGCAAATATAGTAAATGCTATACAAAAACAAAAGGGACAAAAAAAACAAAAATGAAAAATAACCTGTCCAACGCTTAAAAGTGCACAAGCTGGAGGTGAAGTGTGTTCAAGCTCCACACCTGGTTAAAGACGATATTAGTACTTACAATTTAAGAAAACTCTCCATCATAATTAAGATAAACCACATCAACCTTCAGAAGTCCCCATTGCTGTTAAAATACAGTGAAAAATTCATAACGATTTACAGAAATACCCAAAGCAACCTGGCATACAGTGGAAACATATGAGCGAAATATATACAAACTAGAACACAATAAATGTAGGTAATCAAATCACAAAGTCAGGAATCATGTAGGTCCTCTCTGTTTCTCGGTAGTTTTCAAAATTGATAAACATTCTTCTTACTGATAAAAATCAAAGGCTTTCGGGAAATTAACCAATTGAAAAAGCTTTCCCTAACAGAGAAAAACAGAGCGAGAAACCCTAACCCAGTAAAAAGTTGCCCAAATGTCCAATTCGGATAAAATTAAAACTAGGATACAGGTAACAGACGGATCAAAACTGCTGAAATCAGAAAGAAAAATTGGGCAGATTGATTGATACCTGAGACTTGAGAAGGCGCTGAACTCTCCACCACTCTCACCGGCATTTCTTTTGTTTCCTGCAAATGCAAAATCCAATCTCAACAAGAAGAAACACCGGTTCACTATCCAAATGACCCACCTCTCTTCTTTTTCCTTTCAAAGGAAAAAAAAACATAAATTAAAATACTTCATAAAATAGATTTATAAAGTATTTTTTATTTTATTTTATTTTATCTCTCAATTAATAATAGGATAAAAGAAAGCCTCAAAAGTCACATTAAAGAGAAAATACAACCCATAATAAAAAATCATCATCAAATTATAATAAGCAATAAACTGGATTTTAATGTTACATTGAAAAAAGTTCAAAAAATAATGTTTAATATGCATAATTTAATATTTATAAAAATATTAATTCTCCAAAATAATAATTTGAGCGGGAGGTAATATTAAAAACTTAAATGTTAGACAAAAAACAATGAACGATATTATAGAAACACATGCAATATTAAAAAGATCATTATCAGATAACCCATAACTCGATCAAATACAATTACGCAAGTAAAAGAACACAAGACAACACATGAAAATAATAGTCCAAAAGTTTTAAAATAGAAGTGTTTTTCTTTTTCCATTCACATATCAATAAATTCTTATATTTTATAATAAGTATTTTTCCGTCGCAATACATTTATACCGACACTTTTTATGTGTAAATATCAAAAAGTGTTGTGAAAATATCAATTTCCACGACAGTTTGTCGATAATTTACTTGTAGAATATTTTTAAAGCAAATAATTAAAGCAGTGCATTGATTCCTATGTTATGTCAAGCCATTGTCTCATTCTAGCAAAAAAGCTCCAAAAGAATACACATCGATGCTAGTTGTGACCTTCCCGATTCTAGCTAGTATGTTCAGGGGCTAGATACCCGAGAGTTCCAACAACATGTGTAGTTTGAGGGTATGTTCCAAGATCATACAATCTTACAAGCTCAAACTCGCCTAATTTTCCATTTAATTTCCCATCTAACAAAACATTAATTGCTAGTCTTCACATCTCTGTGGATCACCCACTTGCTCCCACTCTTGGTGTAGATAGTTCTGCCCAAGAGTGGTACTATATTCCGATGTCTAAGTTGGCCAATACTTACAATTTCCGCCATGAATTCTTTTATTCATTGTCTTGATTCGTGTGACACCTCACAACAATCTCAACTTTAATTTAAAAGTGTAACACCCCCTTAAACCTTACCAAAATTAAACCTCCAGTCTCCAAAAGCTTCTTATATTTAAACCCTTTAAGGCAACATATAAATCCTTGTACTTGAATCTGTCTGTGAGACCCATATTCAAGTTCCCAATCTTCAAGAACTTCTGCAAACTTCCTCTTCCTCCTTACATAATAAACTATGCCTGAGATTACATTTAACATCAGAAATATCAAAATCAAAGGCAACCCAATAGTCAAAAGTTTGGACTTTTTCTTGGGTCCAACTCGTGGAAACTTAGGAAGTTGCGAGAGATTGAGCTCCCAAGCCATGCCATTCACCATAAAGCTCCATCCCAAAAGGTAATGGGATGTGAGCATTGAACCAGTGGACGAAGAAAAGCCCACATACATTTCTTCATTTATAATTGGAGAAAGAACATAATGCAAAGATAAGGAATGGTTTCTTCGGCTTAGCAACATTGATTAGAGCTAACGTGACATTAATTTGCTTGGCTAGGCCGCCATATTCCACCAAAACTTGGATTGGGTGTCCACTATTTAGTGTCAAGTTCTTTAACTGCTCATTATCATTTTGATATTAAGCTGCAGTTTGTGGAAAATTAGACTTTAGGCCATTGATATCAATCCCAACATGGTTATCATTGATATCACCAACTTCTATGCTTTGAATAGTATCGAGCTCCACAGCAAAAATGTGGTTGTTGGGGTTGCCGTTGTTGGTCTCATTAAAAATGCCAAGATACTTGCTCGGAAGAGCTCCCAGCCGGCCGGAGGCTTCTTGTGGGTAGTGGCAGAACCGGAAAGTATGTATAGGGGGATCAAAATATATCAATAAAAAAAATTTATTTATTGACGGCGGATCAAGGAAGAAGCAGCTGCCAGCGGCGGCTGAGGAGTGAGCGGCAGAAGAAACGAAGAGAAAATGAGGAAGAAGCAAAGAAGAAAAAGAGAATCTATTTGTCTTATGTCTAAATCCTGGTAAGATGATGGATTTTTTTAATGAAACGACGTCGTTTCATGTTAGTTGATGAAACGTCGTTTCATGTTGTTCGGAATGGTAATAATTATTTTAGATTGTGGTTTGAGTCGGTTTGACATTTATTATGATTGACTTGTGGTATTATGATATTAATCAGATATTAAGATTATTCTTTTGTGGTTTTGAGCCTTGCTATTGAATTCATTAATTTTGTTGTGTTTTGAGTAACCTCACTTTCTATTTCATGGGGTGTTACATGGACATTGACAAATCAATAAATTATTTGAAGCTCTTAACAGAACTGGTACTTGTGTATGTATCCTAAGGAAAAAACAAAAACATGAGCAACTCAAGTTGTTTATGTGAAGCCATTTTCACATTCTGTGTCTAAGTTTCTGGTTCACTCAACTCAAACTCATTCCATGCTTGTGGAAAAATTGATATCGAAATAAAAAAAGTTTTGACAAATAAATTGCAATACTGATACTACATGTACATTAATAATGCCTAACTAAATGGATAGAAATATAAATTGTAAATTTATCAACTATATGTTTGTATTGTATACAGAGAAATCAATAAAATATTCAATTTAAATTTTAAAACCCATAACACTTGTTAATATTTAAATTTTAAAAAAAAGCCTTATTAATAAACCTTTGCTCTATGTAATACTCCCTTAATTATGTAGAAATATGTATTTAATTACGAATGTGCAAAAATTCTTTGTAGTATCTGGACGTCAATAGCATATATGGACGTCCATGGTGGTTCTATTGCAAGACTTTGACAAATGAGTCCTTAGTTATGTCTAGGGGTGAGCAAAAAAAAGAGAGGGTAAAATCTAATTATATTATTGAGACGAATCGAAAATTTTTAACTCAATTATTTCGGTTATTTAGTTAATTTATTTAATTCAGTTATAACTATTTAATTATTCGGTATTCGAGTTTGGTTAAAATTTTTAAAATTTTGCTATTCAAATATCCAAATAACCGAATTAGATATTAAAAAAAGAAGTATTCGGCTTTATGTAGTTATGTATTGTTAATTCAGCCAAGTCTATTGGGAGCTGTCGTTTACACTCCTAAATTAACCTCACTTTCACTTTATAAATTTAAACAATTAGCACAGTAGTAAGCAAGGATCGATCCCACAGAGAGTGATTTATTTTATATTTATCCTATGATTTCTAATGAAAAGGGGATTTTGAATTAATTAATTAAATTAACAAGAATGAACTAATAAGAATAAACAATGAATAAAAAGCTTCAGTTCTTCAGTTCAGTATCACCTTTTTACAATAATAGATTAATCAAGTGTAATATTATTTACCCTTCAATGAAACTAATAGTCATAGGTAACAACAAGCTCTGCTACCCGAAACTCCCCTTAAATTGTCACTCAATGAAACAATCTCTTCACAAGATTCTAACAATTATATAACCTCGAACAAGCTCTCTAGATTTAATATAATAGTAGCATTAAGAACTAGGGAATTAGACTATTCCAAGCAACAAACACATAAGCTCGTATTGTTTAACTTGTCTTCTGATAATCATAGCAATACTCAAAAGTTTGTCCACAATCAGATATTACTAATTACTACTTGTGATTAGAAACAATATCAATTACACGTAATATTATTCCTTGATCTAGCATATGATATTCGTTAACCAACTCAATCCTGCAGAAATCAAATTAGTTAAGCCAAATAGCATTCAGAAATTAAATCAGGTTATCAAGAATGAATTTCATGTGAGAAGGAATAAATAATGAATACTCAATTAACCATTAATTATAAATAAAGTTCAACATCCCTTAGAACTGAATAAAAATAACTTAGCTCATGTCTTCAATCCTCCAATGTTGTAGATGAGAGAATGTAGTAGATGATTGAATGTGTAAAACCCTAACTAGCATCCTCTATTTATAGTGCTAGACAAAGTCCTAAATCCTATAGGAAATAGAAATCCAAATCCTAAAAGGAATTACAAATCATAATTAGTTTCCATAAAGAAATAGAATCTAATTTGGAAATAAATCTTAGTATAAAGTAAATCCTAAAGCTAATAGAAATATCAATCCAATTCCATGTAGAAGTATGCCAAAATCTGCATTTAGAAACTTTCCAAAAATCCAAGATTTTCTAATTTTCGCGCTCAAATTCGCTGGGGCGAATTTCCATTTTCTGCTGCGACGTCCTTTGGTAAAATGAGCATAACTTTTGATCCAGGAGGAGTTACGGGACCTGCTACCTATCAAAACGAAGATATCGACGAGATCTACAACTTTCGTTCTTTCAGAATCGACAGAATCGCTCTGCATCAAGGTCGAAATCCGGCTCCAAGGGACTGCTGTGTAAATTGCAACTTCCAAACTTTGAGGTTCAATGTCTGTTTGGTAAAATGATCATAACTTCTTCATACGTACTCCGATTGGGACGATTCAAGATGTTCCGGAAAGCTAAGGAAGAGCTCTACAATAAAATCCAAGTCCCAAGCCAAGAACATGCATCCAACTTAATGCTAAAAATCCTGCAATTTTTGTTTTTTCCTCATTTCAGCTCCAATTCTTCCTGAAATCATTAAACACCTTAATAAGCTCATATACACATGAAACATGCAATAAAACTAAATATAATGGAATCAAAATACATGAATAATATGCACTCATCAAATTCCCCCACACTTAGCCTTTTACACGTCCTCGTGTAAACCAAAAGTTTGATTTCCAAAAAATTCTATTCAACCATAGTGTCAAAAGATTTCAAGATACAAATAATGACTATCAACACTAAATTTGCAGAAATCTAATCAACGCCTTATCAATTAACTCACAATTACCAACTTTATCATTTCACCAATGAATTTCATTAAATCAAATTGTATCCACATAAGTAACTTTTCCAAAATCATCATACTTACTCAACTTAGTTACCATGGAGCAAAAACCGTGCACACTGACTCATACCCAAGAACAAATTTTTCTTGCTTTTTAATTTTTTTCATAGAACCTTCTTTTTAGCACAGATTAATGTATTTTCATGCTTCTTTTTTTCGTATTTTTTTTTCTTGACATGTGCAATGCCTCCTTTTCTTAGGTTTTTCAGAGTTACCCATTAGCGAACTTTCCACCAACGACTCCCAAACCAGATGATCTTAGGGCGCTAGGTGTAGAGACACCCCTAAGGGCTTACTTATTCAAGTAACAAAGGCCACAAAAGTTGACTAGTCAAGCTGCTTTTATCCATCGCACTTTTCAGCGTGAATACCGATGCTTCCCGAGGCTTAGATACCCAGTTATTTCGCACAATGGACATTGAAGCAGATTTTCAATTTTTTTTTCCTTTTTTTTTTCATTCATCATTTTTTTCACATGGTTCTGCAACAACATAAGCAAGTTAAAAAGTTCTAAGTCATGAAATCAGTGCACATAGACAACTCCACAAATAACTTAGCCAAATAAATATGCTTCTCATATTCAAGTACTCATGTATCACAAATTCAATTCAAATCAGTTACTATGGATCATGGCTTAGTCTTCATCATTCATTAACCAACTAAGCATTAAATAGATTTTGAAATGTAGCATTAATTTTCAATCTTTGACTTTAATCTTTTAACACATAGCCAGATAGAATCATGAAATCAAAATTTTCAAAAACATTAATTTTTTTTAAACTCCCCATCAAAATCAGATCAATATTCCTAAATAAAATAAAAACCTAAATCTTCCCCCCACACTCAAACCTTACATTGTCCCCAATGTAAGAAAATCATGTAAAGAAGAAAATAGTACTAGCTAACATGCAATAAAAAAAACTAAAAAGTAAAGGGATAGAAAAATCAAATCTGAGATCTTGGGTTGCCTCCCAAGTAGCTGCCCTTGTTTATTGTCATTGGCTTGACATCATCCTTCTCATCCTATGTAATTGGACTTGTGTACTTCAAGTGGACTGGTAACAATTTCAATTCTTCATTAGGAGCATCTTTAAGATCCTGATTTTGCTCCATTCCAGCCCTTAAATCCTCCTTATATATTTGCTCAAGAGATTCCTGCACCGTAAAGTCAACAACATCAATAGCAAAAATAGAATTAACATTACCAAGATACCTCTTAACTTTATATATGCCGAACTGGACATTTGCGTCGTCTAATTCCATGTGTAAGGTCTCATGGTGTTTATCATTGTGTGTTGTTACTGGTACAAGGAAAGTATCATCATCTATGTCTTCCTTATAGAAATCTGCAGGAATTATTAATTCTTCCATCTCTGCCTCTTGTTCATCATTTTCCGACTTTGAATACCCGATTTCTTCAAATTTAGCAGTAGTCTCGAGCACATTCAAATGGTTTCCACTAGTGAACTCCTTCTCATCTTTAAGTTCTTGTTTCCTATTCGCCATTTCTTCAAGGAATTTTTCATTAGACTCTGTATACCACGTTGCATTCTTTCCAACTTTCCAATTCCTTGTTAGAACTTGGGGAAAAGGTAGTTTCGGTTCATAAGCAGAAAGAGGTGGAAATTTGTGCTTGAGTACATCACTGCTGCCTATTTCACTATTGTTGGACTGGCTTTGTATTGACTTTTCTTGTTGTTGATCCTCTGCACCACATCTCAATGTTATGGAACTTACATTTTCAACAGTGTGAGAAAGTGACCTTCCTACTGTGGTTGCAAGTTGACCAACTTGGTCCCTCAGATCTTGAACAGAAGTTCTTGTCTCTTGCTGGAATTTTTGTTTCTGACACATGAACTGTTGTGTTTGGTTCATGAATGCCTTGAACATATCCTCCATAGATGTCCCAGAATTGACAGGTACTTCTTGATTTTCTGTGTGGTACTGAGGTTGAGCTTGCTGAATACCTTGCATATTCTTTGTAGCCATTTGTCGAACCAAAGCAGTTAAATCAGAAATCTGTTGCTCCAAGTCTCTCGTGCTTACCCCATTTACCCTTTGTAGTGTGTGATCCATCTTAGTTCCATACTGCTGTGAGTTAGCTGCCATGTTTGCAATTAAGTTCCTTGCCGCTTCTGGAGTCTTGTCTACCAGTGCTCCTCCGCTTGCTGCATCAATCATGCTTATTTCCATTGGTAGCAACCCCTCATAGAAGTACTGGATCAAGTAATGTTCATCAATTCCATGAGGTGGACAGCTGGAACACAACTTCTTGAACCTTTCCCAATACTCATAGAGGTTCTCTCCATTGAACTGCCTGATTCCACATATCTCCTTTCTTATATCGGTAACTCTTGATGCAGGAAAATACCTCTCCAAGAATAACCTTTGCATATCAGTCCATGATCGTATTGATCCAGAAGGTAGATAATATAACCAGTCTTTAGCCAAATCTGCTAATGAGAATGGAAAAAGTCTAAGCTTGATCTGCTCCTCTGCCACTCCTTGTGCTTTCATCGTGGAACACACCACATAGAACTCCTTTAGATGCTTATATGGATTTTCACCTGTAAGACCACGAAAAGTAGGCAAAAGATGAATTAGCCTAGAGTTAAGTTCAAAAGCAACATCTAAAGTAAGATACTCAATACAAAAAGATGGTTGAGTCAGATCAGGAGTAGCCAGTTCTTTTAAAGTCCTATTTTTGTTTGGCACCACCATCTTCTCTTCAAGTGATGGAACAAGAGTTTCTTCTATATCTGCAGTTTTCTCTATCTCTTGAACAAAATTTAAGTCAATAGAGTGAGAAGATTAAGTTATAAAAAAAAACAAAAACAAAATAATAAATAATAAAAATAAACGAAAACAAAGAATAAACAAAACAAATAACACTCCCCGACAACGGCGCCAAAATTTGGGAGCTGTCGTTTACACTCCTAAATTAACCTCACTTTCACTTTATAAATTTAAACAATTAGCACAGTAGTAAGCAAGGATCGATCCCACAGAGAGTGATTTATTTTATATTTATCCTATGATTTCTAATGAAAAGGGGATTTTGAATTAATTAATTAAATTAACAAGAATGAACTAATAAGAATAAACAATGAATAAAAAGCTTCAGTTCTTCAGTTCAGTATCACCTTTTTACAATAATAGATTAATCAAGTGTAATATTATTTACCCTTCAATGAAACTAATAGTCATAGGTAACAACAAGCTCTGCTACCCGAAACTCCCCTTAAATTGTCACTCAATGAAACAATCTCTTCACAAGATTCTAACAATTATATAACCTCGAACAAGCTCTCTAGATTTAATATAATAGTAGCATTAAGAACTAGGGAATTAGACTATTCCAAGCAACAAACACATAAGCTCGTATTGTTTAACTTGTCTTCTGATAATCATAGCAATACTCAAAAGTTTGTCCACAATCAGATATTACTAATTACTACTTGTGATTAGAAACAATATCAATTACACGTAATATTATTCCTTGATCTAGCATATGATATTCGTTAACCAACTCAATCCTGCAGAAATCAAATTAGTTAAGCCAAATAGCATTCAGAAATTAAATCAGGTTATCAAGAATGAATTTCATGTGAGAAGGAATAAATAATGAATACTCAATTAACCATTAATTATAAATAAAGTTCAACATCCCTTAGAACTGAATAAAAATAACTTAGCTCATGTCTTCAATCCTCCAATGTTGTAGATGAGAGAATGTAGTAGATGATTGAATGTGTAAAACCCTAACTAGCATCCTCTATTTATAGTGCTAGACAAAGTCCTAAATCCTATAGGAAATAGAAATCCAAATCCTAAAAGGAATTACAAATCATAATTAGTTTCCATAAAGAAATAGAATCTAATTTGGAAATAAATCTTAGTATAAAGTAAATCCTAAAGCTAATAGAAATATCAATCCAATTCCATGTAGAAGTATGCCAAAATCTGCATTTAGAAACTTTCCAAAAATCCAAGATTTTCTAATTTTCGCGCTCAAATTCGCTGGGGCGAATTTCCATTTTCTGCTGCGACGTCCTTTGGTAAAATGAGCATAACTTTTGATCCAGGAGGAGTTACGGGACCTGCTACCTATCAAAACGAAGATATCGACGAGATCTACAACTTTCGTTCTTTCAGAATCGACAGAATCTCTCTGCATCAAGGTCGAAATTGGGCTCCAAGGGACTGCTGTGTAAATTGCAACTTCCAAACTTTGAGGTTCAATGTCTGTTTGGTAAAATGATCATAACTTCTTCATACGTACTTCGATTGGGACGATTCAAGATGTTCCGGAAAGCTAAGGAAGAGCTCTACAATAAAATCCAATTCCCAAGCCAAGAACATGCATCCAACTTAATGCTAAAAATCCTGCAATTTTTGTTTTTTCCTCATTTCAGCTCCAATTCTTCCTGAAATCATTAAACACCTTAATAAGCTCATATACACATGAAACATGCAATAAAACTAAATATAATGGAATCAAAATACATGAATAATATGCACTCATCATCTATGTACATCCCCTACATAATTACTTATTCATCTCATCTTCCAAAAGTCTAGATGTAAGTTGTAATCAGCATCTCCCACAGCTAGACTATCTGATGAACTATATTTAGTCCATATGACATCAACAAATGTCCTTTAGTCTTCCATCTTTCCAACAGATGAACTATCCCGTGGACTATAATATAAAAAGATTAAAATAATCTATGCATTCAAAAAAGTTCCAATCTCCTTCCACTCTCCCATTTAAATATAATTAAAATTATAGTCCATGGACTATCAAGTTCTTAGATTTAGTCTTGTTGGTGCTTCAAATATAGTCACAGACTATATTTAGTCTACCTGCTGGAGCTAGAACATAAATCTTAGACTAAATATAGTCTAGGATTGTGCTGCTGGAGTTGTTCTAACATCTGCAAAGATTACCTTTGTCCATACTCAAACTCGTTCCATTCTTGTGGCATAACTGATATGGCAATAAGGAAAGTTTTGACAAATATATTGTAATACTGAAGTTACATGCACATTAATGCCTAACTACTAGGATAGAAATATAAATAGTAAATTAATTTATCAACTCTAACGGCAACTCAATTCCAGGTGAGTCTTGGAATTGGATTTGAGTGCCTAATTTTAGCTTAATTTTAATTTCATGAAACTGAAAATGTATGGGATTGCCAAATATAGAATTATAAGAGAAATTCTAAATCATCTTCCACCAGATAGAAGGGATTCTGCCACAGAGGATTCGTGAGAAAATGTCTTTTCCATAGAAGATGAATAAGACATTCCAAAATCATCAAATCCTTGGTGATGTGCAAATGATATGCCAACAGAAGAAATGCCAAGTGGTGATAATTCTGGCAGACGTGCATACCCTTCCAAATACTGCACTGCTTGCTGCATGCTCGGCCTAGCCTGAGGCTCTGAATTAGAGCACAATAAGCCAAGCTTCAACACTAGCTCCACTTCCTCTACGACATAGTCAACACCCAGCTTACGATCAACTGCTTGAACAATTTCACTTTTATTCCAACAAGAAAACACCCAATCGACTAAAATTATATTTTCATGACCCGCATTTACCTCTATCGGCCTTCTGCCACAAGCAACCTCAAGCAAAAAGGCACCACAAGAATATACGTCGGTGTTAGT
Source organism: Panax japonicus (assembly GCA_020205505.1). Classification (NCBI taxonomy): domain Eukaryota; kingdom Viridiplantae; phylum Streptophyta; class Magnoliopsida; order Apiales; family Araliaceae; genus Panax; species Panax japonicus. The sequence continues at coordinate 2,703,900 of CM035108.1, read as the reverse complement.
CGTGGCTTTTCCAGTTCTAGTATGTTCAGGGGTTAAATTGTGACGCCCCCAAAATAGGTATACAACACCCATTCTGAGTCGTCAAATACATGGTACAGAAAGCAAACTACAACTTCAATAATACAATTGTCGTGCAAAATACGACAACACATACTGTGAGTTTAAATACAAATATTGTCTTGTAGACAATATTCACACTCAAATAAGTCCTCGTTACAATTATTCAAACACAATTTTACAGAAATAGTGAGGACTGCTAAAACATCTTTCTAGAACCACCACTCCGTACCTCGACTAGTTCCTGCTATGTTCTCACCTCCTGAGAAAAATAGAACAAAAAGGAAAAAGGTGAGCTCAACTAGCTCAGTAAAGAATATTATGACTAAGATAATATACAACAAATTATCGTTAGTTTTCAACAGGGAAAAATCTGATAAAATATAATAGCCAACAAGTTTTAGATCAACAACTGCAGCTGAAACAACAATCCATTAGAAGAGTCAAGTAGAGAATGAGTTCTACTATCTTCTAAGATTTAAAAGTTCATCATCAATATTTTATCTCTGTAACAACAATCAATATACATCTTTAATAAAATATTCATCTTTGCACTACAGGCCAAAGATATTCATTTGTATCACCAGTTGGTCATGTTCATCTCAACACCTATTCATCTTTGCACTACGGGCCAAAGATATTCATCAGTTAATCATTTATCTTTGCACTACAGGCCGAAGATATTTAGTAATATCATCATTTAGAACTGAGGATGATGAAAAATATTTTAAAGAAAACAAATCCAGTGAAACGGAATGACAAATAGTAGGGATTCGTATAACAATTTATCCAAGATCAATAATACTTCATAAATACAAATTTTGAAGCAGAATTCAAAAATAATGATCAAACATGGATACAATCAAAAATAGTAACCATAATAGACATCTTGGACAAAAAGAAGAAAATTTTATTTTTTGGTGAATAATGCCATATTCGTGAATAGTGCCGTATACGTGAATAGTAACCCCGACACAAAAAATTCTAAATTTGATAAAAATTTAGATCAATACTTCGGCATAATGATATTGAAGAAATAATATCATATATGAAGAAAATAACATCCCTTACATCAAAATATCAGTACTTCTGATCGGAATATCGGTATAAGGCTGAAGAAAACTTGCACTGATGAATAGAAACTCACAAAGTATCTAAATACTCACAAACTATACTCAATAATCTAGAGAGAGAAAGAGAGAAAACTTATTTCTGGTGTGATTTTCAATTCTAACTTAGCCCTCTATTTATAGGAAAATGTTAGCAGACTTGACCTGCAACCTGATGGCTTTACCTGCTACTATTCCCATCCACCACATTTGAAATAAATTCAGCACATTTCTTTACCAACCACAAGTGGAGCCCACTCAGTTCTAGAATTTTTCACCAAAATCATTAATAAACCTAATTTCTGAATCAGTCACCTCTTAAAATTCATAACAAATCATACGTTCATTTTTAACGGTTCAAAATTTGTGGACATATACTCAACTTATATATGTATAACATATCCAAAAATTACAACGATCCAACGGTCGGATTAAAAATTATAACTCACATAATATATCTCAAAAATATTGGTTTAATTTTTAATACCTTCATTCCGACAAAAATACTGATAAAACACCTCAACATTAACTCCTTCATTTTTAACCACAATTAATATATCCAACATTTATATCCACATAAAATAAATATTTTCTTATCATATGAATCAATTATTAATTATTCACAAATAATATTACAGAATCCCATTTATGACAACCAGGCCGTTCCCAGGAAAGAGGAGGTTTTCCAATAAGAATTTCTCCTTATTGGCGCGCAATTAGGTGACCAAACCTCTCCTTGACAGAACTTTCTAGACATTGCCAATAATGCTATCTAATAATATTATTCAAATAATATGAATTATTGATCTGATAATGGGAAATACTGTGCAGTGATAATTATTGAAACAACAATAATATAAAATATCAACGCAGCAATTATTGAATCAATAAAATAAAATATTGAACATTAACTATTGTAACAAACATTGAGTAGTGCCATCTTACGTAAGGATCAATAATTCATCAATACTGTGCATCCACGTGTATTACTGTATTTTAACCACCGGATATTCCAACAGTGTTAACGGTAACAACTACGCCGTTATTTATAAAAACTCAAACTTGTCATTTTTTTCATCCGACAATTATTCTGTTATGGGGCCCACAAATGACTGCGCCGTCGTACGAATATTCCCCGACAACAACAATATTCCACGACCAAATGAATATTCCCCGACAACAATGATTATTTTATAACCACTTGCATATTATGCAAATTTTGCACATTTCACCCATAGCCAGAGAATTATATCAAATTAATACCTTATTATTCACAAATATAATTAGAGGAAATTCAATTTTATTTATAATAAGTTGGGGTCTTACAACCTCCCATCCTTATGAAATTTCGTCCTCGAAATTGACATACGTACTTGGTACTTCGAAAAGGTGAGGATACCTCGCTTTCATTTCTGATTCCAACTCCCATGTCATTTCTTCAATAACATGGTTTCTCCATAAAACCTTAACTTGTGGTATAACCTTATTGCGTAGGACATGAGCTTTCCTATCCAAGATCTTAACAGGTACTTCTTCGTACGTTAAATTTTCGGCTATCTCGTCTTGTTCTAACGCAATAATATGGTTCGGGACTTTCACATATTTACGAAGCATGGATATGTGAAAAACATTATGAACACGAGACATACTTGGAGGTAATGCGAGTCTATAGGCCACATTTCCTATTCGGTCAAGAATCTCAAATGGACCAATAAATCGTGGATTGAGCTTTCCTCTCTTCCCAAATCTTGTAACTCTCTTCCATGGTGCAACACGTAACAATACATGATCCCCAATATTAAATTCCACGTCTTTTCGATGAAGATCCGCATAACTCTTTTTGTCGATCTTGTGCCATTTGTATACGTTGTCGAATCATTTGGATCTTTTCTATAGTCATGCGTATTAATTCTGGTCCCAACAACGTTGTTTCTCCCACCTCGTCCCAGCATACTGGAGAACGACACTTTCGTCCATACAACGCCTCAAATGGAGCAATTCCTATACTTGTTTGATAACTGTTGTTGTAGGAGAATTCCACCAGTGGCAAGTACTTATCCCAACTTCCTTTAAAATCTAGGACACAAAATCTTAATAGATCTTCAAGGGTTTGAATAGTCCTCTCTGATTGTCCGTCCGTTTGAGGATGGTATGCCGAACTAAATCGTAAATCCGTGCCCATAGCTTTCTGCAAGCTAACCCAAAATCGTGAAGTGAATCTTGGGTCACGATCCGAAACTATGGATACTGGCATGGCATGCAATCTCACAATCTCATTCACGTACATACAAGCAAGACGTTCAAGGGAATAAGTTTTTCGTATCGGCAAGAAATGGGCAGACTTGGTTAATCTATCAACAATAACCCAAATCGCATCTATGCCTTGAGAAACTTTGGGAAGACCTGTAACGAAATCCATAGTAATGTGTTCCCACTTCCATTTTGGAATCTCAAGTGGTTGTAATGGACCCTTTGGCACTTGATGCTCCGCCTTTACACGTTGACAAGTTAAATACCTCGAGATAAACTCCGCGATCTCTCTCTTCATATTGTTCCACCAAAATGTATGTCGAATATCATGATACATTTTGGTACTCTCAGGATGGATTGCAAACGGGGTATTGTGTGCTTCCATCATGATTCTATGCTTCAAGTCAGAATCGTTAGGAACACAAAGTCTGGAGTTGAATCTAAGTATTCCTTCTTCATCGATTCTCGCTTCTGGAATAGCTCCTTCTTTCACTTTCTTCTTTATACGTATCAGCTCCAGGTCCGTAGCTTGAGCAGCTTTAACTTTATCGATTAAAGTCGGTTCTACTCGTATATTCGCCATCATCATGTGGATCCCTAGAGTCTTTAATTCTACCTCCATTCTTTGCAAGTCATACAGAATAGGCCTTTGCATTGACAATATCGCACTCGTACTCGCATATGATCTTCTACTCAATGCGTCAGCTACTACGTTCGCTTTTCCAGGATGGTATTGAATGGTGTGATCGTAATCTTTCAACAGCTCAAGCCAACGTCGTTGCCGCATGTTGAGTTCTTTTTGGGTGAAGAAATATTTGAGGCTTTTATGGTCCGTATAAATCTCCACTTTCTCCCATACAAGTAGTGTCTCCAAATTTTCAACGCGAATACGACTGCTGCCAACTCTAGATCATGAGTAGGATAATTCCTCTCATATTCTTTGAGTTGTCGTGAGGCATAGGCTATGACTTTCCCATGTTGCATGAGAACACATCCTAACCCTTTGCCTGAAGCATCGCTGTATATAACAAATCCATCCGAACCAGATGGTACCGAAATGAGTCTCCTCTTGAGCTCTTGGAAACTCTTCTCGCATTTCTCGCTCCATACAAATTTTGTATCTTTTCGAGTCAACTGACTTAACGGAGTAGCGATTCGAGAAAATCCTTCCACGAATCTCCGATAATAACCAGTTAAGCCCAGAAAGCTACGCACTTTGGTCACCGACTTTGGTTGCTCCCAACTTTGTACTGCTTCAATCTTCGCCGAGTCAACAGATACTCCATGTTTTGACACCAAGTGCCCAAGGAATGCTACTTCCTCAAGTCAGAACTAGCATTTCTTCAGCTTGGCATAAAGTTTATTTTCACGAAGCCTTTCAAGTATCAGCTTCAAATGGTGTTCATGATCTTCACTGATTTTGGAATAGATGAGGATGTCATCAATAAAGACAACAACAAACTGATCCAAATATTCCTTGAATACACGGTTCATCATATCCATGAAAGTAGCAGGAACATTAGTCAATCCAAAAGACATGACTAAGAATTCATAATGCCCGTACCGAGTTCTGAAGGCAGTTTTTGGAATATTCTCAGTTTTAATCTTCAGCTGATGATATCCAGAACGAAGATCGATCTTTGAAAAGAATTGTGCTCCATGCAACTGATCGAACAGGTCATCAATGCGAGGTAACGGATACCTATTCTTGATTGTGACATGGTTTAATTCTCGGTAGTCAATACAAAGTCGCATACTCCCGTCTTTCTTCTTTACGAATAAAACAGGAGCACCCCAAGGAGATGTAATAGGACGAATGAAACCTATGTCTAACAATTCATGTAGTTGGACTTTTACTCCTGAAGTTCAATAGGAGCCATTCGATATGGGGTTTTAGAAATGGGTTTTGTACCCGGCTTAAGGTCAATAAAGAATTCAACATCACGTTCTGGGGGTAGACCGGGAAGTTCTTCAGGAAATACATCAGAAAATTCTCTAACAACAGAAATATTATTCAAATCTGACTTGTCTTTGTTCAAATCAATAACATGGGCTAAGAAAGCTTGACATCCGTTTTTCAATAAACGAATAGCTTTATGGCTTGATATGATAGTGACTGATTTTAGTGGTTTAGTTGTTTGAATTCGTATGACAGGTTGGTTAGGAATATGAAAACTAACAACCTTACGAAAATAATCAATTTTGGCATAATGAGTGGTTAACCAATCAATTCCTAAAATCACATCAAAAGCAAGTATCTTTAAAGATATAAGATCAACAGGTAATGTGATAGTGCCAACTTGGATCATGCAAGATTTATAAACTGTAGATGTAACGAAGGTTTCACCCTACGGAGTTTAAACAGATAAGTCAAAGTCCAATTTCTCCAGAGTCAAGTTTAAACGTTGAGCACAAGCAGGAGAGATAAAAGAATGGGTAGAATCGGTATCTAGTAACGTATAAACTTCGCAAGAGTTCAAGATTAGCTTACCCGTAATCACCTCGTTCGGGGTCCTCATATTTTGGCCAGTCACGAAAAATGCTTTTCCAGGAACCGCTGATTTCGACTTATCCGGGACAGCCCTTAGAGTCACCATCCCCGTTGAACCTGGTTTTGCTACAGAACAATCCCGAGCTATGTGGCCTTCCTTTCCACGCCGGACTAGGTTCCGTTTCTATTATTCTGTCTTTATTATTCTGTTGGAACATCATGTCTGTGCTATACGCTGGACCTGGTTCCGTTTTTATTATTCTGTCTTTATTATTCTGTTAGAACATCCTATCGGTGTGATTTTTACCTGACCTGGTTCCATTATTATTATTCTGTTGGAATAACCTGCCAGTGCGGTCTATCGCATGTATGGTGATTTCTTTTGTTATTTCATTCTTTATTATACTCAGTTGGTTAAAACTTTGACTTCTATGCCCATGAAATTAGTGGAATATCTTTGATATTTGCGCTTCATCCAGTATCTTTTTATGGAAATATTCTTCTCAGCATTCTTAAATTTTACTCTACAAAGCAGTATCATGTTGACAATTTGGACGTTATCAGTTCCTAGATAAATTAATTCTTGAACTTGTTTTATTGAATTCTTATATCATTGTCATCATCCATGGTATGTTACAACTGTGGAAAGGAAGGCCACATAGCTCGGGATTGTTCTGTAACAAAACAAAGTTCAACGGGGATGGTGACTCCAAGGGCTGTCCCAGATAAGTCAAAATCAGCGGTTCCTGGAAGAGCGTTTTTCGTGACTGGCCAAAACATGAGGACCCCGAACGAGGTGATTACGGGTAAGCTAATCTTGAACTCTTGCGAAGTTTATACGTTACTAGATACCGGTTCTACCCATTCTTTTATCTCTCCTGCTTGTGCTCAACGTTTAAACTTGACTCCGGAGAAATTAAACTTTGACTTATCTGTTCAAACTCCGTTGGGTGAAACCTTCGTTACATCTACAGTTTATAAATCTTGCATGATCCAAGTTGGCACTATCACATTACCTGTTGATCTTATATCTTTAAAGATACTTGCTTTTGATGTGATTTTAGAAATTGATTGGTTAACCACTCATCATGCCAAAATTGATTATTTTCGTAAGGTTGTTAGTTTTCATATTCCTAACCAACCTGTCATACGAATTCAAATAACTAAACCACTAAAATTAGTCACTGTCATATCAAGCCATAAAGCTATTCGTTTATTGAAAAACGGATGTCAAGCTTTCTTAGCCCATGTTATGGATTTGAACAAAGACAAGTCAGATTTGAATAATATTTCTGTTGTTAGAGAATTTTCTGATGTATTTCCTGAAGAACTTCCCGGTCTACCCCCAGAACGTGATGTTGAATTCTTTATTGACCTTAAGCCGGGTACAAAACCCATTTCTAAAACCCCATATCGAATGGCTCCTATTGAACTTCAGGAGTTAAAAGTCCAACTACATGAATTGTTAGACATAGGTTTAATTTGTCCTAGTACATCTCCTTGGGGTGCTCCTGTTTTATTCCTAAAAAAGAAAGACGGGAGTATGCGATTTTGTATTGACTACCGAGAATTAAACCATGTCACAATCAAGAATAGGTATCCGCTACCTCACATTGATGACCTGTTCGATCAGTTGCATAGAGCACAATTCTTTTCAAAGATCGATCTTTGTTCTGGATATCATCAGCTGAAGATTAAAACTGAGAATATTCCAAAAACTGCATTCAGAACTCGGTACGGGCATTATGAATTCTTAGTCATGTCTTTTGGATTGACTAATGTTCCTGCTGCTTTCATGGATATGATGAACCGTGTATTCAAGGAATATTTGGATCAGTTTGTTGTTGTCTTTATTGATGACATCCTCATCTATTCCAAAATCAGTGAAGATCATGAGCACCATTTGAAGCTGATAATTGAAAGGCTTCGTGAAAATAAACTTTATGCCAAGCTGAAGAAATGCTAGTTCTGGCATGAGGAAGTAGCATTCCTTGGGCACGTGGTGTCAAAACATGGAGTATTTGTTGACCCGGCGAAGATTGAAGCAGTACAAAATTGGGAGAAACCAAAATCGGTGACCAAAGTGCGTAGCTTTCTGGGCTTAGCTGGTTATTATTCGGAGATTCGTGGAAGAATTTTCTCGAATCGTTACTCCGTTAACTTAGTTGACTCGGAAAGATACAAAATTCGTATAGAGCGAGGAATGCGAGAAGAGTTTCCAAGAGCTCAAGAGGAGACTCATTTCGGTACCTGTTCGGGTAATACCAACTGGTTCGGATGGATTTGTTATATACAGCGATGCTTCAGGCAAAGGGTTAGGATGTGTTCTCATGCAACATGAGAAAGTCATAGCCTATGCCTCACGACAACTCAAAGAATATGAGAGGAATTATCATACTCATGATCTAGAGTTGGCAGCAGTCGTATTCGCGTTGAAAATTTGGAGACACTACTTATATGGGGAGAAAGTGGAGATTTATACGGACCATAAAAGCCTCAAATATTTCTTCACCCAAAAAGAACTCAACATGCGGCAACGACGTTGGCTCGAGCTGTTGAAAGATTACGATCACACCATTCAATACCATCCTGGAAAAGCGAACGTAGTAGCTGACGCATTGAGTAGAAGATCATATGCGAGTACGAGTGCGATATTGTCAATGCAAAGGCCCATTCTGTATGACTTGCAAAGAATGGAGGTAGAATTAAAGACTCTAGGGATCCACATGATGATGGCGAATATACGAGTAGAACCGACTTTAATCGATAAAGTTAAAGCTGCTCAAGCTACGGACCTGGAGCTGATACGTATAAAGAAGAAAGTGAAAGAAGGAGCTATTCCAGAAGCGAGAATCGATGAAGAAGGAATACTTAGATTCAACTCCAGACTTTGTGTTCCTAACGATTCTGACTTGAAGCATAGAATCATGATGGAGGCACACAATACCCTATTTGCAATCCATCTTGAGAGTACCAAAATGTATCATGATATTCGACATACATTTTGGTGGAACAATATGAAGAGAGAGATCGCGGAGTTTATCTCGAGGTATTTAACTTGTCAACGTGTAAAGGCGGAGCATCAAGTGCCAAAGGGTCCATTACAACCACTTGAGATTCCAAAATGGAAGTGGGAACACATTACTATGGATTTCGTTACAGGTCTTCCCAAAGTTTCTCAAAGCATAGATGCGATTTGGGTTATTGTTGATAGATTAACCATGTCTGCCCATTTCTTGTCGATACGAGAAACTTATTCCCTTGAACGTCTTGCTTGTATATACCTGAATGAGACTGTGAGATTGCATGGCATGCTAGTATCCATAGTTTCGGATCGTGACCCAAGATTCACTTCACGATTTTGGGTTAGCTTGCAGAAAGCTATGGGCACGGATTTACGATTCAGTTCGGCATACCATCCTCAAACGGACGGACAATCAGAGAGGACTATTCAAACCCTTGAAGATCTATTAAGACTTTGTGTCCTAGATTTTAAAGGAAGTTGGGATAAGTACTTGCCCCTGGTGGAATTCTCCTACAACAACAGTTATCAAGCAAGTATAGGCATGGCTCCATTTGAGACGTTGTATGGACGAAAATGTCGTTCTCCAGTATGCTGGGACGAGGTGGGAGAAACAACGTTGTTGGGACCATAATTAGTACGCAATGACTATAGAAAAGATCCAAATAATTCGACAACGTATACAAACGACACAAGATCGACAAAAGAGTTATGCGGATCTTCATCGAAAAGACGTGGAATTTAATATTGGGGATCATGTATTGTTACGTGTTGCACCATGGAAGAGAGTTACAAGATTTGGGAAGAGAGGAAAGCTCAATCCACGATTTATTGGTTCATTTGAGATTCTTGACCGAATAGGAAATGTGGCCTATAGACTCGCATTACCTCCAAGTATGTCTCGTGTTCATAATGTCTTTCACATATCCATGCTTCGTAAATATGTGAAAGACTTGAACTATATTATTGCGTTAGAACAAGACGAGATAGCCGAAAACAAATAATAATAGTACTAAAAATAAATATAATAATAATAATAATAATAGTACTAATAATAGTAATAATAATAATAATTATTATTATTATAATAGTAATAGTAATAGTAATAGAAATAATAATTATAGTAGTAATAATAATAATAATAATAATAATAATTATAATAATAGTAATCTATATAATAAAGATTCTGATTCATTCTAATTGATTTGAGCGGGAAAGCACAAGTACGGTTCAGATTCATTCTAATTTTAATTCAAAATAATAATAATTATACTATAATAATAATATTATTATAATAGTAATAATAATAATAATAATAGTAATAAAGTAATAATAATTATAATAAAATTAATATTAATATTAATAATTATAATTAAAATTATAATAATAATAGTAATAATAATAATAATAATAACAACAACAACAACAACAATAATAACAATAATAATAATTATTGTGGTGGTGTGTTGAATTATGATAATTTTTATTGATAATTGTAAGTTTTGTAGACAAGTTTAATTTTTTCTGGATATCTATTTTTAAAGAAAAATTAATTATTGTGATAGTGTGGTAAATTATGATAATTATTATGTCTGATTTTAAGTTACAAATAATCTTTAGGTAATAAAGTATTTTTCAAATTTTAATCTAATTTTTCGTTACGTCGTGCCTTCACGAGCAATTACTGGTATATATATATCACACGATGTCGTAACTTCAACAATATCTTTGACAACTTGGCAACTAGCTAAGCAGCTATGATTGACGCCTAACAGCAGTGGTCCCGTGGACTCGACGCTTCAACTAATTAACTAGAAGCTTCATAGAACTAGTGCATGTATATTCCCAAGGAAAAAAAAACATAATAAACTAAATAAATGATTTGAAGCCAATTCTCATTCTAGTTCTCAACTTCTCATTTGTAGTCAGTGCGAAAAGAATAGTCCATCATCATGGAAACCTCATTCCATTCCGGTTCATTCAACTCAAACCCAATCCATGCTTGCATGTGGATAATAACAATCGAAATTTGGACCAAGAGTCTACAAATCTTTGTTATTTCTATATAAGCAAAATTTGACACATACATTTTTCTGAGCATTGCAATCTGCAACATACATAGCTATTCTTATATTACATGCACATTAATGCCTAACTTATTGATCAAAGAAATATAAATAGTAATGTTATGATCAACTTTAAGAGAAATTCTAAATCACCTTCCTCCAGAGAGAAGGGATTCTGCCACAGAGGTTTCGCGTGAAAATACATTTTCCGTAGAAGATGAATATGACATGACAAAATCACTAAATCCTTGGCGATGCGAAAAGGTTAGGCCAGCGGCAGAAATGCCAAGTGATGATAAATCTGGCAGACTTGCATAACCTTCCAAGTATTGCACAACTTGCTGCATACTTGGCCTAACCTCAGGCTCAGAATTAGAGCATAATAAGCCAAGCTTCAATACCAACTCCACTTCCTCCGCGATATAATCAACACCAAGATTAGGATCAACTGCCTGAAAAATTTCATCTCTACTCCAACAAGAAAACACCCAATCGACTAAAAGTATATTTTCAAGATCCCCATTTACCTGTATTGGCCTTCTACCACAAGCAACCTCGAGCAAAAAGGCTCCGAAAGAGTACACATCAGTGCTAGTTGTGGCCTTCCCGGTTCTAGTATGCTCAGGAGCTAAATACCCAATAGTTCCAACAACATGAGTAGTTTGAGGGTCAGTTCCATGATCATACAATCTTGCAAGCCCAAAGTCCCCTAATCTTCCATTAAATTCACTATCTAACAACACATTACTTGCCTTCACGTCTCTATGAATCACAACTTGCTCCCATTCTTGATGTAGATAGTTAAGCCCTACAGCTACACCTTTGATGACTCCAAACCTCTTGCTCCAATTGAGGGTGAACTTTGGCTGGTTAAAAAGGACCTTGTCCAAACTTCCATTAGGCATGTAGTCATAAACCAAAAGTAATTCACCTTTTCGCCGACAATAACCTAAGAGTGGTACTATATTCCGATGCCTAAGCCGTCCAATGCTGGCAATTTCTGCGACGAATTCTCTCATTCCTTGTCTTGATTCATGGGAGACCTTCTTTACTGCAATTTCAGATGAGGGTAACACGCCTTTATATACCCTACCAAAGCCTCCCGTCCCCAATAGCTCCTTGTCTTTAAACCCTTTGGTAGCAACATACAAATCTTTGTATTTAAATCTATGAGGTCCATATTCAAGTTCCCAATCTTCAAGAACTTCTGCAAATTTTCTCTTCTCCCTTAAATGATAGACTATCCCTGATATCAATATTGACATGAGAAATATAAAAATCAGAGGCAACCCAAAAATCACAAATTTTGATTTCTCCTTTGGTCCAACTCGAGGAAGCTTAGGGAGTTGAAGCAGATCAAGAGCTCTAGCCATGCCATTCACCATAAAGCTCCATCCAAGAACATAATGGGATGTGGGAACTGAACCAGTAGAAGAAGAAAATCCCACATACATTTCATCGTTTATAATAGGAGAAAGATCATAATGCAAAGATAAGAGTGGCTTCTTTGGTTTACCTACATTTACCGGAGCTAATGTGACGTTAATTTGCTTGTCTAGGCCATTATATTCCACCCAAACTTGCATTCGGTGTCCACTACTAAGTGTCAAATTCTGAAGCTCACCATTAATATTTTGATAGTAACAGGCAGGCTTTGACGTTATAGACTTTAAGCCATTAATATCAATCCCAACATGGTTATCGTTGATATCATCAAATTCTCTGCTTTGAATAATATCCATCTCCACAGCAAAAACATGGTTGGTGGCATTACCATTGTTGGTGTCATTAAAAAGACCAAGATAATGGTTCGTAAGAGCTTTCGAAAAGTCTCTTGTCGGCGAAATCACGAAAGCTATTCCATGACCGCTTAATGCCGAATACTTGGAAACAATGGCAAATACAAAAGTGGTGGAGAAAGAGGAAACTGGAGTAGAAGAGTTTTTCTTGAACTTGATTTTGTTGGGGTAAAAGGCATGGCCTTTTTGTTGTGTGCTGGCATTGGTTATCTTCAAGAGACCATTTGGTATGAACTCGGCTACGCCGTCAAGGTTCAGGCTTTTGGATTGGAAGCCATTGAAGGTGAAACCAAGTTGATCTTGAGAAGATGCTAATGTAGTATAGAACAGAAGATTGAACACAAGCATGCGAAGTTTGATCAACATGGCTAGCTAGCTGAAGTTTTTGTTCTTGATCATTAATTGTTAACTTGGTAGCATGTTGTATATGTTTATATTGAGAGAAGTGTGGATCCTAGCCCTTGAAATAAAGTCAATGCATGTAAAACGATGGCTGTGATCATTACTTTGGCAACCTCAATGACCCCACATATAAAATGGAGAAAATCCGTGACCATTATTAATGGCTTATTGACTTTAGTTCAAGTTGCTTCCCTTATTCAAAATTCTCGTCTGTCTGAAGCACAACCTGGCCCAAGAAATTTAAATGACAGACCACATGTTAGGCATCTTATCTTACGGTATTTTATTTTTCTATAAAACGAAATCATAAACCCCAAGTTACTTAAAAGATATTGGTCAAAATTATATCTTATAGTATTTTTAAAAAAAATTAATGATATTAAACCTTTATAAGTCGAGAAAAAATTAATTTAGAAAGACTATACCTTTTTTAACCCGAATGAAATTTTTGACAAATATTTAGTACTTATGTCCAATACACCCTTGTTTCAAAACCAGCCAACTACCCCATAGATTTCGTCCTTCAAAAGTTCAATTCTTGGAGCAACAATGCTGAGACCACTGCCAACAATATCTGGCATTACTGTATGTTCAAACACCTCATTTAAATCCATAATTTTCAAAATCACGATTCCTTATTAACGTTTTTTGTTGTTTTTAATTAGTGAAAATATGGTCATCTGTTTTTGTGCAATCAGTTTTCAAAATCACGATCCCTTACTACTATGTATGATTTTGAATTTATAATTAATCTTGGTGGGACAATTTCTTACATATATAACTAGTACTTGATAGACCAAAACGAAGAAAAATCATGTCTCCGCACTTGTTGCCTGAGCTTGAATTCTCAACCTTGCACTTACAAAGTGAGAATCATACACTTTAAACTAGTTAGTTGATAAAGACTTAAACTTCTGATCGGGCCTATTCTAAGTACAAAGTCATAGATAAATGTTTAAAGTGATAATTTTACAAATTATTTCATACATAAACTTTCAAGTTTGAAATTGAAATTTATATTGCAATTTCGCTCGAGTAAATTTAGAAAATAATAATAGTAATAATAATCTTTTTTGTTCTAAAATTAGAAATACATTTCTTTTTTGTTCGTTTTAAAACTAGAAATATAATACTATTTTAGGAATTTATAAAGTGACATGATGTTATTAATTTATCATTACTTTTTTACTATTATTTTCAATATCAAACAATCAAAATTGAATTCTTAACTAATATTAAGACTATATTTTAAAACATAAAATTATTATTTTATAAATATATATCTAATTTTAAAATAAAAAGAGTAATAAAATTTGTCGAGTCAATCATGCGGAATAGGAGACTAAGAGTATTGATTGAATGTGTAAGAAGTCTTTATAAATCTGAAATTGCAAATGGTCCTACACGGGTTGTAGTCTTGTAGACAACGTTTTGCAAGCCTTTTGACCAAGAAGTCGTTGACTATACCGAAAGAAATTTATTAGGCGTCGTAACTCCTACAGGGTGACAAAGGAACTTAATGATAGGGTTTGTCTAACCCCAATGATCAACGTTAATTTTACATAAACTAGCATGTGGGCCCAAGGCAAGGCCTTTTTTCCTTATTTGTTTTAATACATAAGACTATTATTATTTTTTTGAAAGTTAATATGAGATATTTGAGTTTATAAATTGATCGATGTGATTTATTTATAACTTTAAAATATTATAATTTGTTATATTTTTTAAAAAATATTTATTATTGTATGGACTACAATTAAATGATTTTATGTTAATTATGAGTTTGAAAATATCTCAATAACTTTTATAAAAAAAATCAATAATAATCTTATTTTATAACAGATGGAGTATATAAAATTAACTAACAATCTCACAGTAATAAATTTTACATATTATGCTTAGAAAATCAGTATATAAAGCACAAACAAACAAAACAATTTTTATTAAGAACATATAATATGACTTTTAATATGATAAGTTGACATATCCTACTGATGATGGAACTTTATTAGTTTGTAAGATATAATTTTAGTGTTTAAGTCGTTGGAAAATATTTTTAGAATTTATTTTATAATAAATAGCTCAAACAGAAAATTAGAGTCAACTCATGACCAATAAAAAAAAATCTGAATTGACTCAGCCGACATAAATGATAATTTTAATTAAATTTAAGAGAATTTAAATAATTTATTTCCAAAATAACTTCTTAAAAAACTCTTGACTATAAGCTGTTGACATAGTGGTTACAATCTTATGGTTATGGATCATGCATCATCACCACCTTAGGACCATGCATCATCCTCTGAAAATTATTCAAATTTTATTATTTAAATTTTAACCTCTTCTCATTCTCATTATTTAATCTCTATATGTGAATCGTACTGTATTTTTATTTATAGGAAGTTGTTAGTATGAAATTTATTTTTTTGAATAAATTGGTTAATTGATCAATAGAGTGCTGACACGCAAATAAAATTTTATATGTGTCAATATTTTATTGACCAACTTATTAATAAATAAACTTCATGCTAATCGGGTTGATATTTATATATAGACCGACATGATACAAGAAGTGCCAACTAACCTACACCCAATAAACCCTACCTTTAACCAATCACAACTGAGTGAGTGACCACGTGTGTAAACTATGTGGATGCTTCTGATCCGCGAAATATTGGTGAATGTCACAATGTGTTGTACCTTGCTTTTAGGAATAAATTATACAAACATACACACGCGAGTATATATATATATATATATATATATATATATATATATATATATATGGGAGCCCTTCCATAGTAACCGGTTGCTATGAGTACTGTGCAACACCCCCTTTTTGTACCGTTGATAAACTTATTGGAAGACTGAGATGAAACATAAATATACAAGCCGACACAATTTGTACCGGCTTTTATTTTAATATGAGGACCCCACCATAGTCAACATGTCGTCAGTTTATTGAAATAAAATGAATTTTTAATATTAAATAATACCTGACTGTTACAAGCTCTTACGGCTGTAAAAAAAAAATACCAACCGGGACAAGCTCTAACGGCTGTAAAAAAAAAAAAAAAACAAAACCGGGACAAGCTCTTTCGGCTTGTCCTTTGTTGGTATTTTGTTTGTTGCTATTTTGTTTATTTTATTGTTTATAATTATTTATATAAAATTAGCAAATATTTATAACCTATTTTATATCCTATTATAAAATAACAAATATATGATATAAAATAATAAATATATGTTACAGTCATATAAAATAGGATATAATTTTTAGATGAGCAAATATATGCTATTTTATATAAAGAATTATAAAATATCCTATTTTATATCCTATTATAAAATAACAAATATTTTTATAATTCTTTATTTGCTATTTTTATAAAATATTTTATATTATTTATTTGTTATTTTATAATAGGATATAAAATAAGTTATAAAATATTTGCTATTTTTATATAAAGATAGCAACAAACAATAAAATAAACAAAATAGCAACAAATAATAAAATAAACAAAATAGCAACAAACATATAAAATAAACAAAATAGCAACAAACAAAATACCAACAAAGGACAAGCCGGAAGAGCTTGTCCCGGTTTTGATTTTTTTTTTACAGCCGTTAGAGCTTGTTCCGGTTAGTATTTTTTTATAGCCGTAAGAGCTTGTAGCGGTTGGGAGTATTTTATAAAAAAGGCACAGCCGGTACAAGCTGTGCCGGTCGGGTATTATTTAATATTAAAAATTCATTTTATTTCAATAAACTGACAACATGTTGACTATGGTGGGATCCTCATATTAAAATAAAAGCCAGTACAAGTTGTGCCGGCTTGGTATATTTATGTTTCATCTCAGCCTTCCAATAAGTTTATCAACGGTACAAAAAGGGGGTGTTGCACAGTACTCACAGCAGCCGTTTGCTATGGAAGGGCTCCCATATATATATATATATGAGTAAAAAGTATCTTGGATCGATCATCTTATGTTACTTTTAATATAATATAATTATTTGATCATAAACTTAATAATTTAATTTTACGAATATAATAAACATGTAAAAATATGAGATTGTGTAAAATTTGGTTTGATTTAAAATTATGCATCAACTTTATAACAATAGAAGTACTAAAATTTGATAAACTTTCGAAATATATACTTATATACAAATTATTTACATTATTATAAGAATAATATTACGATACCTCAAATAATACAAAATTTTGCATAATCTCATATTTTTGCAATAGTCATTACATCCATACGGTTAAATTATTAAGTTGACTATCAAATAATGTTATATTGGAAGTGACATAAGATAACATAATTATTTTAGGTCGATCTAAGATACATATTTTAGGATAGTGATGCTGTAAGATCCCAACTTTTTAATGAATAAAATCAAATTTCTTTTATTTATTATTGTGAATAATAAGGTATTAATTTGATATAATAACTTTGGTTATGGGTGAAATGTGAAAATTTTACAAAATATGCAAGTGGTTATAAAATAATCATTGTTGTCGTGGAATAGTCTTGTTGTCGGGGAATATTTGTACGACGGCGCAGTCGTTTGTGGGCCCCATAACAGAATAATTATCGGATGAAGAAAACTACAAGTTTGAGTTTTTATAAATAACGGCGTAAATTGTTACCGTTAACACTGTTGGGTTACCAGGTGGTTAAAATACAGTAATATGCGTGGTTGCACAGTAGCACACGGTATTGCACAGTATTTTTGAATTATTGATTCATACGTAAGAAGGCACTACTCAATAATTGTTACAGTAATTACTGTTCATTATTTTATTTTATTGATTCAATAATTGATGCGTTGATATTTATATTATTACTGTTTCAATAATTATCACTGCACAGTATTTTCCATTATCAGATCAATAATTTATATTATTTGAATAATATTATCAGATAACATTATTGGTAATCTCTAGAAAAGTTCTGTCTAAGGAGAGGTTTGGTCACCTAATTGCGCGCCAGTAAGGAGAAATCCGTATTGGAAAGCCCCCTCTATCTTGGGAACGGCCTGGTTGTCAGTACCGTGATTCTGTAATATTATTTTTAAATAATTAATTATTGATTATTATGATAAATAAAATATTCATTTTATGTGGATATAGATGGAGAAAATTTTTAATGTGACAATTGTTGAAAATTAATATTTTATCTTTTTCTGATAAAATAATTCATTTAAATATATTATTTTAATAATATATTAACAGTGATATTTTTACAATGAATGTGGGATATATGAGTATATGAGGAGGAAGAGTATTTTTATGGCATTAAATGTTTAACACATGTTTTGTGTGTCGGTGGACACAATTCTTGACCGAAAATTGATTATAGACTGTAAAATCGTCCGTTTGTGGATTTTGGATTATTTCTGTTTGGAATTTGGAAAAATTTTCTTCTGCAAAGTTGTAGAGAATTGGAATTCCTATAAAAATTAGCGAAATTTGAATTCTCTGATAAAAGGGCTATTTATTGTGAATTATTGAAGTTTCGGAGTTCCGAAATAATTGATTTTTGGAAGTTTTAATTATTATTTTCAAGAAAAACGTTTTTCAAAGGTTGGTGAGCATCTTTAACATGTGTTTGGTGGCTGAAATCAGATTCCTTGGTGGTGGGCTTGAATATTTGGTAAATATTAATATTTTATTAATTTAGTCTCCTTTGGCGTTCCAGCATTTTCCTATAAATAGATGGCTAAGCTAGAATTGAAAACCACACCAGAAGCAAAGTTTTCTTTCTTTCTATCTCTATATTATCGAGCATAGTCTTGTGAGTATACTTCGAGTGTTGCTATACGGTGCGAGATTCTGTCAGCACTATACCGAAATTCAGTCAGAAGTACGGTTATTTTGAGGTAAGGGATGTTGTTTCTTCTTAAATGATATTATCTTCTTCAATATCATTATGCCGAAATATTGTTCTGAACTTTTATCAATTTGGAACTTTTTCATGTCGGAGTTACTATTCATGAGTTACTATTCACGAGTACTATTCACGAAGCGTGATGATGTTTTTGTGAAATTTCTATTTTTTGGTTTCGGAGTTACTATTCACGTGTACGACACTATTCACGTATACGGCACTATTCACGAATACGGCACTATTCATCGAAAAATAAAATTTCTTTTTTTTGTCCAAAATATCTATTTTGGCTACTATCTTTGATTGTATCCATGTTTTGATCGTTATTTTTGAGTTCTACTTCAAAATCAGTTGTTATGAAGTATTATTGATCTTGGACAAACTGTTGTATGAATCCCTAATATTTGTCCTTCTATCTCACTGGATTCGTTCTTAAAAATGTTTTTCATCATCCTCAGTCCTTAATGGTGATACTTGATGAATATCTTTGGCCTGTAGTGCAAATATGATTAAAGATGTATATTGATTGTTGTTACAGGGATGAAATATTGATGATGAACTTTTAAATCTTAGAAGACAGTAGAATTCATTCTCTACGTGACTCTTCTAATGGATTGTTGTTTCCGCTGCATTTGTTGATCTAAAACTTGTTGTCTATTATATTTTATCAGATTTTTCCCTGTTGAAGACTAACGATAATTTATTGTATATTATCTTAGTCATAATATTCTTTACTAGGCTAGTTGAGCTCACCCTTTTCTTTTTGTTCCATTTTTCTTCTCAGGATGTGAGAACATAGCAGGATCGAGTCGGGGTATGGAGTGATGGTTCTAGGAAGATGTTTTAGCAGTCCTCACTATTTCTATAAAATAGTGTTTGAATAATTGTAATGAGGACTTATTTGCGTGTGGATATTGTCTAGAAGACAATATTTGTATTTAAACTCACAGTAGATATTGTCGTATTTCACACGACATTTGTATTATTGAAGTTGTAGTTTGCTTTCTGTACCATGTATTTGGCGACTCAGAATGGGTGTTGTATACTTATTTTGGAGGCGTCACAGATGCATAGCAAATGGTTGCAATAGACACTATTCCAACAAACAAATCTTACACTGCTAATTCACAAATTCGATGTTCATATAACACGTACACTTGTCGTTACTAAGAGTAGCGGCAAGGGATTTTTTTTTTTTACGTATCTCTATTCTTAGTAAAGGCAATTAACGAGAAATGTCCAAAATATCAATTTTAAAAATCAGTTCGAAATCGACGGTTCGACTGGTTAAACCAGGAACCGGTCGATATAATTAGGACTATTCATTGGTAATATATCGGTCTGGACCGGACCAGATCAGATCGGAATGATTATTGAATCCACCCAAAACTAGGTACCGATCAGTCCTGGTTGGACCGATATACTGAACGTCGATACGAAACTGGTACGATACTATTTTTATCTACTTTTGTATCAGTTGTTTTTTCAGAAAAAAGGCTCTTTCCGCAAGGAAACACGTCTTCCTATTCCATCTTTTCTTGAATCTTTTTGAATGGAAGAAATAGAAGCTCGAGTTGTTTTTCAGCCATGAAAAGTTTTTACAAATTAACTAAAAAGTTTTCAGCCATGAAGCACATCCAAGGAACACTAGGACCTGCAGGTAGTATAACTAAATATATGCATGGAAAGATAATACAAGTAAGGTTAACAACCCAAAGCTACAGGTTCTAAATCATTTCCCCCTAGAGAGAAGGGATTCAGCCATAGAAGATGTTTGACCAGTAACATCAACAAATCATCTCCCACTAGAGAGAAGGGATTCAGCCCTTGAAGAAGAATAAGACATGACAAAATCATCAAATCCTACGTTCTGTGCAAATGTCAGACCAGTAACAGAAATACCAAATGATGATAATTCAGGCAGCTCTGCATGCCCTTCTAAGTATTGCACAACTCGCTGCATACTTGGCCTACCCAGAGGCACTGCATTCGAGCACAACAATCCAAGCTTCAATACCAACTCCACTTCCTCCGCAACATAATTAGTACCCAAATTACAATCAACCACTTGAAATATTTCGCTTTTATTCCAACAAGAAAACACCCAATCAACCAAAATTAGATTCTCGGGTGCCGCTAGCACTATTGGCCTTTTTGCACAAACAACCTCAAGTAAAAAGGCACCAAAAGAATACACATCGGTGCTAGTTGTGGCCTTCCCAGTTCTACTATGTTCAGGGGCTAGATAGCCAAGAGTTCCAACAATATGAGTAGTTTGAGGATCAGTTCCATGATCATACAATCTTGCGAGCCCAAAGTCACCTAATCTTCCATTTAGTTCACCATCTAACAAAACATTGCTAGCCTTCACATCTCTGTGAATCACCACTTGCTCCCACTCTTGATGTAAATAGTTTAGCCCTGCTGCTACACCTTTGATTACCCGAAATCTCTGACTCCAATTGAGGGTGAATTTTGGTTGGTTATACAGAAACTTGTCCAAACTTCCATTGGACATATAATCATAAACCAAAAGTAATTCACCTTTTCGCCTACAATATCCCAAGAGTGGTACTATATTCCGATGTCTAAGCCGGCCAAGACTCGCAATTTCCGAGATGAATTCTTTTATTCCTTGTCTTGATTCATGGGACACCTTCTTCACAGCAATCTCAATTTTAGAGGTGGATAACACTCCTCTATAAACCCTACCAAAACCTCCCGTTCCCAATAACTCCTTGTCTATGAACCCTTTAGTTGCAACATACAAATCCTTATACTTGAATCTATGAGGACCATATTCCAGTTCCCAATCTTCAAGAACTTCTGCAAACTTCCTCTTCCTCCTAACATAATAAACTATAGCTAAGATTACTATTGACAGCAGAAATGTCGAAATCAAAGGCAACCCAATAGTCAAAAGTTTTGATTTTTTCTTAGGTCCAACTCGGGGAAGCTTAGGAAGTTGGGACGGATCGAGCATCCTAGCCATGCCATTCTCCATAAAGCTCCATCCCAGAAGATAATGGACTGTGAGAATTGAACCAGTGGAGGAAGAAAAGCCCACATACATTTCTTCATTTATAATTGGAGAAAGATCATAATGCAAAGATAAGAGTGGTTTCTTCGGCTTAGCAACATTGATTG
The DNA here is from genome assembly GCA_020205505.1 of Panax japonicus. Classification (NCBI taxonomy): domain Eukaryota; kingdom Viridiplantae; phylum Streptophyta; class Magnoliopsida; order Apiales; family Araliaceae; genus Panax; species Panax japonicus. Next base: position 2,681,663 of record CM035108.1, on the reverse strand, counting down.
GAGCTAACGTGACATTAATTTGCTTCACTTGGCCGCCATATTCCACCCAAACTTGGATTGGGTGTCCACTCATAAGTGTCAAATTCTTTAACTGCCCATTATCATTTTGATAAAAAGCTGCAGGGTATGATAGAATAGACTGTAAGCCATTAATATCAATCCCAACATGGTTATCATTGATATCACCAAAATCTCTGGTTTGAACAGTATCCAGCTCCACAGCAAAAACATGGTTGGTATCTTTCCCATTGTTGAACTCATTAAAAAGACCAAGATACTGGTTCGGACGAGCTCCCGGAAGACCTCTTGTGGGTGCAATCACGAAAGCAATTCCGTGACCGCTCAATCTTGGATATTCCGAGACTATGGCAAAGACGAAAGTGGTGGAGAAAGAGGAAACTAAAGTACTAGTTCCATTTGGATTTGGTGAAGAGTTTTTGTTGAATTGGATTTTCTTGGAGTAAAAGGCATGGCCTTTTTGTTGTGTGGTGCCATTGGTTAGCTTCAAAAGACCATTTGGTGTGAACTCGGCTGCACCGTCAAGGCTTATCAGGTTCCTGGATCGTAAGCCATTGAAGGTGAAATTAGTATGTTGAGAATTACAAGATATCAATAATGTAGGAGTATATAGTAGAAGATGTAGTACAAGTACGAAAATTTTGATTAACATTACTAAATATTGGCGAGGCTAGACACTTGTTCTTGAATAAATATTTGGTAATATCGTGTATGTTTTTATACTGAGAGCAGGGTACGGTGTAGCATGACATGCAACAGATTTAAGGTCCTAAAGCCTTGAAGAATAGTCAATGTAAAAAGTTCGTTCTTACTACTTTCTTCATTTCTTTTTATGTCATTTGTAGATTTTAAAAAATAATTAATGACTTCAAAAATAAAATATTTTAATTTTAAGACATTACACCTTAATATCTCTATATTTCTATAAATAAAACATTTCAAATATATATAGGGAGCGGATCCGGACTCCCGCATTTTAACAAAATGCGGATTTTTATTTTTATTTTTTGCTTTTTTTTAAAACAATTAAAAAAAGTTTAATATTTTATGGAACTGAAATTTTTCCATAATACAGTATTTTGGGTGTGATTTGGATACATATAACAAAACATGTCTGTACACCTGATCCCGATTGTATATATATATATATATATATATATATATATATATATATATATATATATATATATATATATATATATATATATGGGATTCCATCCACAGCAACCGGTTGTTGGGAGCAACCCATTTTTGGTCAGCCGCTACAGCCTGTATCGGCCCTTATGTAAATTTTTTTATAAGCCGCTACAGGCTGTAACGGCTGGCCAAAAATGAGTTGCTCCCAATAACTGGTTGGGATGGAATCCCTATATATATATATATATATATATATATATATATATATATATATATATATATATATATATAGATCGACTTCAATTTTTCTTTATTTTTCTTTCTTTGATTTTATGTTGAAAGTACTGTCATTTCGTGGCCCTCAAATTAAATTTTAACGACATTGAAGACATTATTTGTTGGAAGGACATATAATGTACTCCGTCTATACCACAAAAATTATAAAATTTGTGAATTTTAAAGACACTTTTATTCCATGTATGTATAGCCCTAAAAATAATAAGTTGTTAATTTGCTAGTGTAGGATGAAAATGAATTATGATCCCAAATTAACTTCTTTTTTTGAATGTCCTAATCAATTATAATAATTTATCATAAGGTGGGGTCTAGGTGGGGGAGGAGCGCGTTGCTGGCTTCTGGACATATCTTTGTTGAACTTCATACCCTGCTGTCAACAAGAATTAAATTCTCGATCTCTATATCAGTAAAAGTGAGATCCCAAATTAACTTGAGAATATTGAATTATTTTATATTACTACTATTGGAAAATGAGCTCCTTTTTGTTAAATAAACAATTTGACAAATAAAATTCTTTTTGATGAATGGATAAAATATACATTGTATTATATTAATGTTGCACAAACTAGTATAATTGATTTTAAATATTCATTTTAAACAATATTTGATAATGAAATTGTAATGGTAACCTTAAGTAATTTCTTGTGTCATTTCTTGTTACAATGGAATAAATTAATGGGACTTTTTTAACACAAAAAATGACAACGAATATAAGTTTCATTAAATTTGTTTTGTTAACATGTATTACAAGTAATTATCTTAGAAATATTATTATTTGGGTATATTTCATATATGATATGTTTTGGTGTTTAATTAAGTTAAAAAAAATTCTTATATAAGACTTTGATTCTCTATGTAATTCGCTTCAAGAATTAATATTTCTCTGTAATTTTATTTTGTTTAAAGTCTTAATATATATTATTGCAAGACTTCTGATGATGAAGGAGTCAAGGAGTCGAGTCGAGTCGCGGGGTCGCTGGGTCGCTGTGCCTTGTTGTTCTTTCTACTTAGCTTTTCGCATTAAACCTAATTAATGAATAAGGACGTTGCATGGGACATGCAATTTTAATGTCCACCAGTTATAACGGTGCCCTACCAGCTATGGCAATTTGAAGACTAGAGAGGCAAACTATAAGCTAGTCGGGGGGTCGCTGTGCCTTCTTGTTCCGGCTACATGGCTTTTCAGTTTTTGGCAATATCCTAACGATTAAGGAAGTTGCATGGTGTTAACGCCAAGATCCTTTGCCACGTCCCAATCACGTAAGACGTCCTGATCCTGCACAGTAAACACGATAAACACCTCAAGCTTGACGGCGGTTCCGTCGGGGGATAGCTCAGGCGTGAGAATTAGTAGGTGTTCACAAGGTTAACAATGGAGGAATATAATGTCTAGTGTATTGAGAGATATGATAATGCTTGATCGTGTGTATGGGTGAGAGAATATGAATATATTGAAAGGTATGAGAATCTACCTGTTGGAGAAAGCTTCCTTGCCAAGATATACCGTCTCTGCCTGAATTACCGTGCCAACCACTACCGTCTGACACTCCCCTGTCCTGATGGGTTCTGACGACTGCATAAGGTTTATCTACTGCCTTTTTTCACTGTTTTATCCCGCCGGCCGACTATGATCCCATCCACATTAATGCATGGCAGGAACTTTGGTCAACTATAATGCTTTTTCATCATCACAAGTCAAAGATAATAGATATTAAAATATCCGATGGGTCAGCCCACTGATTTGGTCTGATACTATAAGGACTCAACAAAGAATATAAAGTAACTAGGCCCAATAATGACAACACCTAAAAGTGAAGACCCAATGGACTAACTGAATAAATAAGCCCAATCCATTCGGCCCAATAGGAGAAATATCATGACCCAACATTGCCCCCTAATTTTTTATTAAACAGAATGTTTAATGAAAAAATATATATGGTCCAATATATTTTAATAAAGGCTTATGCTAGGAGATAATAAAAGTGTATGAGATAAAAGGAAGAATAAAAGGAAGCCCAACCCGGGAAGGCCCAATTTAGTAGGTACATGAACCCGGAACCGGACCTTTACTATTCAAATTATGAATCATGACTATCATTTAATGAGCCGACCTTTGGGTAACGTGTAACCGCCAGTACAAAAGGCAACTTTACCAATTTTGACAACTTTACCTGTTCATTTGAAATTTGAGCGCCTTCTGAACTTTCTTCTCCTCTGCACTTCTTCTATTCCTCTGTGAATCAACGACAATGGCTTCTCAAGACTCTGAACAAAATTCTCCTATACTGGTAACTCCCCTTACCATGGTTCCACCGGGCTCCGTCAATGCTCGAGGAGAGTCGTCTCACTCTGACCCCAAGATAAAGAAATCTGACAAAAACCTTCCTCCAAAGAATCTCAAAACTACCTCTGAATACTACAGGAGCACTGATCGATTCTCGCATGCCAATACCGCCTCCAAAATGACTGAGGCTGAACTACAGAAGATACGATCCAGGTACCACATTCCGGATACCCATGCGATTAGGGTTCCCCGATCCGGAGAGAAAATGTACCAACGGCCAGAAGGTTGGACGGCCGTTCCGGTAACATTGATGGAAAAAGGAGTTCGTTTTCCTTTGCATATTTTCATAGTGACCTTATTGGGATTCTTGGGGATAGGGTTCTCCCAACTGGTGCCGAACTCGTACATTCATATCTTGGCCTTCGTGGCATTCTGTCACGAATTAGGTGTGGAGCCCTCTTTGGATTTCTTCTTTACCATTTATAAGATAATTCAATCCAGAGAGAAGGGATTCAAGGCCCTCAACAAACAAACCCCAAAATCCGGTGAAAAATTCGAGAGGCGTTCGCTGGTAAACACCCCTTCTAGCAACAGGGGATGGCACGAGAAGTGGTTCTATGTCAAGGGTCCTGAAATATCTTCCCTTCCTGATTGGGCTACTGATGAGAAGATTTCTGCTGACTTCGGAGACATTTCCGAAGAAAGGGAAGCTGAAATGATGGAATTTTTTGATAATTTCCCCAAGGAGGAGTGGAAATACGGACTTCTCTCGAAACAATCATGGTTATTTGACCATAAATGTAAGTATAGGATCATTTTATAGGTATACGAATTTTTTGAAAATGCTTTTATAATATCGATTCTAACAAAGTTGTATTGGTTATGCAGTATCATTGATCAAACTAAAGTACTAGTTCCATTTGGATTTGGTGAAGAGTTTTTGTTGAATTGGATTTTCTTGGAGTAAAAGGCATGGCCTTTTTGTTGTGTGGTGCCATTGGTTAGCTTCAAAAGACCTTTTGGTGTGAACTCGGCTGCACCGTCAAGGCTTATCAGGTTCCTGGATCGGAAGCCATTGAAGGTGAAATTAGTATGTTGAGAATTACAAGATACCAATAATGTAGGAGTATATAGTAGAAGATGTAGTACAAGTACGAAAATTTTGATTAACATTTCTAAATATTGGCGAGGCTAGACACTTGTTCTTGAATAAATATTTGGTAATATCGTGTATGTTTTTATACTGAGAACAGGGTACGCTGTAGCATGACATGCAACAGATTTAAGGTCCTAAAGCCTTGAAGAATAGTCAATGTAAAAAGTTCGTTCTTACTACTTTCTTCATTTCTTTTTATGTCATTTGTAGATTTTAAAAAATAATTAATGACTTCAAAAATAAAATATTTTAATTTTAAGACATTACACCTTAATATCTCTATATTTCTATAAATAAAACATTTCAAATATATATAGGGAGCGGATTAGGTCCGGACTCCCGCATTTTAACAAAATGCGGATTTTTATTTTTATTTTTTTGTTTTTTTTAAAACAACTAAAAAAAAGTTTAATATTTTATGGAACTGAAATTTTTCCATAATACAGTATTTTGGGTGTGATTTGAATACATATAACAAAACATGTCTATACACCTGATCCCGATTGTATATATATATATATATATATATATATATATATATATATATATATGGGATTCCATCCACAGCAACCGGTTGTTGGGAGCAACCCATTTTTGGTCAGCCGCTACAGCCTGTATCAGCCCTTATGTAAATTTTTTTATAAGCCGCTACAGGCTGTAACGGCTGGCCAAAAATGAGTTGCTCCCAATAACTGGTTGGGATGGAATCCCTATATATATATATATATATATATAGATCGACTTCAATTTTTCTTTATTTTTCTTTCTTTGATTTTATGTTGAAAGTACTGTCATTTCGTGGCCCTCAAATTAAATTTTAACGACATTGAAGACATTATTTGTTGGAAGGACATATAATGTACTCCGTCTATACCACAAAAATTATAAAATTTGTGAATTTTAAAGACACTTTTATTCCATGTATGTATAGCCCTAAAAATAATAAGTTGTTAATTTGCTAGTGTAGGATGAAAATGAATTATGATCCCAAATTAACTTCTTTTTTGAATGTCCTAATCAATTATAATAATTTATCATAAGGTGGGGTCTAGGTGGGGGAGGAGCGCGTTGCTGGCTTCTGGACATATCTTTGTTGAACTTCATACCCTGCTGTCAACAAGAATTAAATTCTCGATCTCTATATCAGTAAAAGTGAGATCCCAAATTAACTTGAGAATATTGAATTATTTTATATTACTACTATTGGAAAATGAGCTCCTTTTTGTTAAATAAACAATTTGACAAATAAAATTCTTTTTGATGAATGGATAAAATATACATTGTACTCCCTCCATCCCATTTTAATAGACGTTTTAGGAGAGTTTTTTTTTCCCAAAACATTTGACGCTCTACAATCCCAAGAATATTTTGCCATTTATTTTCCGGATCTACCCTTCCTTCTCTACCACTATTAATGCCTATTGAAAATAGTTCCGATTAGGATATTAAAAATAAATTCATCTCCGGCACGGCGATCGGACTACTAAATCCATCTCCGGAAATTAAAAAATTTTGAATTAAAAAATCATAGGCATTAATAATGGTAAAGCCATGAAGAAGATCAGATCCGGCGGGTGAAGCCATGAACGGTCAGATCCAGCGACGAAAAAGATCCGGCGGGTGAAGCCATGAAGATCGGTCAGATCCGGCGGTGAAGCCATGAAAAAGATCGGCGACCGGCGATCTGAACGGTCAGATCCGGCGACCGGCAAACCCATGAAGAAGATGAATCCATCTCCGGCGACCGGCGATCTAAACGGTCAGATCCGGCGGATGAAGGGTGATTCGGATGATATTCAATGGAGTAATCTTAATTCTGGAGAGAGAGAGAGAGGGAGAGAGAGAAGATGAAGGCTTGCATCCTGCTATCGGTAATAGGAAGAATGAGTGAGAATTTTTAGAAGAAAACAGAAGCATTAATGGGATAATATATTAATTAAGGGTAAAATAGTAAAATTGTATTCATTCTTAATTTACGTGAAAACTTGTAGAACGTCTATTAAAATGGGATGGAGGGAGTATTATATTAATGTTGCACAAACTAGTATAATTGATTTTAAATATTCATTTTAAACACTATTTGATAATGAAATTGTAATGGTAACCTTAAGTAATTTCTTGTGTCATTTCTTGTTACAATGGAATAAATTAATGGGACTTTTTTTAACACAAAAAATGACAACGAATATAAGTTTCATTAAGATTTGTTTTGTTAACATGTATTACAAGTAATTATCTTAGAAATATTATTATTTGGGTATATTTCATATATGATATGTTTTGGTGTTTAAGTTAAAAAAAATTCTTATATAAGACTTTGATTCTCTATGTAATTCGCTTCAAGAATTAATATTTCTCTGTAATTTTATCTTGTTTAAAGTCTTAATATATATTATTGCAATACTTCTGATGAAGGAGTCGAGTCGCGGGGTCGCGGGGTCGCTGGGTCGCTGGGTCGCTGTGCCTTGTTGCTTTCTACTTAGCTTTTCGCATTAAACCTAATTAATGAATAAGGACGTTGCATGGAACATGCAATTTTAATGTCCACCAGTTATAACGGTGCCCTACCAGCTATGGCAATTTGAAGACTAGAGAGGCAAACTATAAGCTAGTCGGGGGGTCGCTGTGCCTTCTTGTTCAGGCTACTTGGCTTTTCACTTTTTGGCAATACCCTAACGATTAAGGAAGTTGCATGGGACAGTTTTAAATTCCACCAGCTATTAGGGTGCCCAATAGTGGCGAAATCAGAACAAAATTTGAGGAGGTTAAATGAAACAACCCGGGTCAAATCCCGAGTCCGGAACAAATCTTGGGTCAAATCTCAAATCCGAATCGAATCAAATCCATCCAAATAAGGCCTCAAACCACTGGCCCAATAGTATCTTCTTGGGTTATCTAGCCCACCACAGGCTCCCAAAAGGTCATGACTTGAAGGTACTATTGGTAGTTACTTAATTCCTTATATGCAGACAAATTTTCCCCCTATCTTTCGATGTGGGACTGGGATGTTACAAACTCCCCCACTTAAATCTCTGACTTCGTGTCCCCACCTCCGGACCTACATCTCTCCATTGTGGGATAATACCACCAGCCTTCGTGTCCCCACCTCCGACAACTCGATCGGATGACCCGACCCGAGCTTTCGAGAGTCGGCTCTGATACCATATGAAACAACTCGGGTCAAATCCCGAGTCCGGAACAAATCTTGGGTCAAATCCCAAGTCCGAATCGAATCAAATCCATCCAAATAAGGCCTCAAACCACTGGCCCAATAGTATTTTCTTGGGTTATCTAGCCCACCACAGGCTCCCAAAAGGTCATGACTTGAAGGTACTATTGGTAGTTACTTAATTCCTTATATGCAGACAAATTTTCCCCCTATCTTTCGATGTGGGACTGGGGTGTTACATTAAAATTTGAGATTAGTTACCGGAGGTCCGGAGCAACAACGTGTAGGTTACAACGGCAAGAGAGCGGAGTTAAGCCATTAATGCGGTTGGCTATCGACGACTCCCGACAAGGCAGCCGTGGTTCATCTACAAGAACTCATTTCCAGCCATGATTTGCAACGAACAAGTACACTCCACAAAACAGATCCCAACATAAACAATTAACAACAGAGGAAAAAAAGGAATCCAACATAGAAAAAACAAGACAATATATGAACCCCAACCATCCCAGGTCCAAACACGCCATAGTCCATAGATGCCGTCAAAATGAACAACAAAAGATAAATCAAAATCCAACAAAATCAATCAATCAGAGGGTAAGAAATAACAATAAAGATCTGATAATTGGAACACAACCCTTCATAATCATGCGAGGTCAGATCGAAAAACCCAAACCATGAATGACGAGAGCAGGGGAAGGAACAGAGGATAATGAAATCAATACAGATATACAAGAAAAAAATAAGCAATAAAACACAAACAGATAAGCAATAAATCCATATAACAGATCGAAAACACACGAATTGAAAATCAGCCGTGAAAGATCACCAGAAAGAACCCATTACCAGGTACTGGCGAGATCAAATCAAGATCTGGAGAAAGATGGTATGCACAGTACCAGATGGTCCAGATCCGAAGCAAAGCTCTCTTTCAAAACCCCGTCACCATATCAACCAGCAAGATCCGAGCCCAAACGCATGGAAGAAAACTGGAGCGGCGGAGCAGACTGTTGACAAGCAGTGGCTCTGTGGTTGGCGTCTGGCTGCCCCCTGCTCCTGCCCCCCCCCCCACCCCTGCCCGTGCCCGTGCCTGTGCCCCCTAGTTCCGCCTCTGGTGCCTAAGGAGCAATGACAAAGATTTGATCAAGGAAGAAAGTGACTCTGCATCTTCTGCTTCATTTTCTCTCACTTAGTGATTTTAACTTTTTCTTGTCTCTCTCTTGAATGTCTCATCTGTTCCCACCATCGATGAATCCTTCTGCGTGCAGCGTACTAGAAAACTCTGGTTGCTCCATTTTGAATCCCAGATCACTGGGATGGTCCTCACGGTCACGTCGTTTGTAAGACCCCAAATTTTATGAAATAAAGGTATTCAATTTTTCTTATAATTACTATTCAGTAAATGGTTAAATTGATAAAAAGTAAAGTTAAGGGTGATATATGAATTTTTTTTAAAAATAAGCAAGTGGCTATAAAATACTTATTATTGTCGGGGAATATTCGTTTGGTCGTGGAATATTCTTCTTGTCGGGAATATTCGTACGACGGCGCAGCCATTTGTGGGCCACATAACGGATAACGGTTGGATGAAGAAAATGACAAATTTGAGTTTTTATAAATAACGACGTAGTTGTTACCGTTAACACTGTTGGAATACCTGGTGGTTAAAATACAGTATTACGCGTAGTTTCACAGTAGCATACGGTATTGCACAGTATTTTTTTCAATTATTGATCCTTACGTAAGAAGGCACTACTCAATAATTGTTACAGTAATTACTGTTCAATATTTTATTTTATTGATTCAATAATTGCTGCGTTGATATTTTATATTATTGTTATTTCAATAATTGTCACTGCACAGTATCTCCATTATCAGATTAATAATTCATATTATTTTAATAATATTATTAGATATCATTATTGGCAATGTCTAGAAAGTTCTGTCAATGAGAGGTTTGGTCACCTAATTGCGCGCCAGTAAGGAGAAATCCTTATTGAAAAGCCCCTCTTTCCTGGGAACTGTCTAGTTGTTATTATTGTGATTCTGTAATATTATTTGTGAATAATTAATTATTGATTTATATGATAATGAAATATTTATTTGATGTGGATATAAATTATGGATTTATTTATGTGGTTATAAATGAAGGAATTAATGTTGAGGTATTTTATCAGTATTTTGTCAGATTGGAGGTATTAAAAGATCAAATCAGTGTTCTTATAGCTTTATTGTGTGAGTTATAATTTTTAATCTTACTGTTGGATCATTGTGATTTTTGGATATGTTATACATATATAAGTTGAGTATATGTTCACAAATTTTGAACCGTTAAAAATGAACGAATGATTTGTTATGAATTTTAAGAGGTGACTGATTCAGAAATTAGGTTTATAAATAATTTTGGTGGAAAATTCTAGAAATGGGTGGGCCCCACTTTTGGTTGTTGGGAAAGATGGCTGATTTTTGGTGGGTGGAATAGTAGCAGGTAAAGCCATCAGGTAGCAGGTCAAGTCTGCTTCGGCATGCTAACATTTTCCCATAAATAGAGAGCTAAGTTAGAATTGAAAATCACACAAGAATTCATAAATTTTCTCTCTTTTTCTCTCTAGATTATCAAGTGTATTTTATGAGTATTTAGATACTTGGTGAGTTTCTATTCATCAGTGCAAATTTTCTTCAGCGTCATATCCGATATCTAGTCAGAAGTGCTGCTCTTTTGAGGTAAGGGATAGTAAGGGATATTAAGGGATGTTATATTCTTCATAATGATGTTATTCTTTCAATATCATTATACTGACATCTTGGTATGGATCTTATTGTGGAATTTCTACCTTTTTGAGTCAGGGTTACTATTCACGTATACGGCTCTATTCATGTATACAACACTATTCATGTATATGACACTATTTACGTATATGACATTATTTACGTATACGGTACTATGTACGAATACGGAGTACTATTCACGAGTTACTATTTACGAGTTACTATTCACGAGTTACTACTCACAGGTACTATTCACGACAAAAATTGGTTTCTTTTTCTGACTAAATTATCGTTGATTTATGATTGTTGCTCTTGAAAATTAAATGCAGTTGTTGATCATATTATTTTTATTATCATATATAATATTTTTATAACCCTGATGTTAAAATTCTCTTTCACTTGAGTGTAAAGATGGATAGATTATTGGTATGATCATGACTAGGGTTCTCTTTGGCCAGTAGTGAAAAGTTGAATTGTGACTTGTATGATCATGACCATTGAATTTATAATTGAATATCTTTAGCTTAAGTGCAAAGGTGAATTGATCAATATGGTTATAATTATTGTTTATATAAATTCTGAAATGATTATATATTTCGTCGAGATATGAATATCTTTGGCCCGTAGTGCAAAGATAACTTATTGATGAATATCTTTGGCCCGTAGTGCAAAGATGGTCTGTTGATGAATATCTTTGGCCCGTAGTGCAAAGATGGATTAATTAGTATGATTATGAACAGGAACTGTGGTTTGGTATAACCATGATCTTTGATGTTTCAGGTAAAGACAGGTGATGAAAATTATCTTCGTCCTCGGTGCGAAGAGGAATTTAGAATCACAATTATGATTATGAGTTATTCATATGATTGTGGAATGGAACTGTTGATTAATTTTACAGGGATAAAACATTGTTGGTGGACTTTTAATGTGGAGAAAATAATAGACTTTATGGTCTATTTGACTCTTCTAATGGATTGCTCGTTCCGCTGCAACTATGGTTGAGAAATTTTATCATCTACTATATGTTCTAAATCTCTGATTTATTACTGTTGAAGGCTATTGATAATTTATTTATCTTTAGTCATGATATTCTTTACTGAGCTAGTTGTGCTCACCCTTTTGCTTCACAATTCCTTTCAGGTAATAAGAGTGTAGCTGGGTCGAGCGAGGGTAACAGGGGAATAGAACGGTGGTCATCATTTAATAGTTATATTTGGTGAATCAAATAGGGTGAGGCGAACCCAACGTTGGAAGAGTGTTTTGCCACTATCATACAAGATGTCTAAAGACATATAACCTCGTGTCATCATAAGATAGGGTTGTGCTCATCCACTTGCTGAGTATATTTACGATCACTACCTATATAATCTTGGTGTTTGTTTGAAGTATAATTCTCAATTAGAGACAGTGGAGATAATGATATGTCAATAGAAGACTCACCATTGGGAAGAATATAATAGTAATCTTCTCGTTTTTCTTTAGGGTCTATTGGGTCAACCAAGGATAATTCTGTGGCCATATGATATCTATCATAACCTAGAAGCATGGCCTCCCATGTACGAAGGTTTCTATGAGTACTTTCCAAAGATTCTAATTTTTAAAACAGTTTTTGACTATACCTTTATGTAAGGTGTCATTGTGAGGTGCTATCCACGGTTGGGACATGAGTCACATTTGCTATATATTTATATCCAAACTCACAACATATATGTTGTTGTATTTTGCACGACAATTGTTGTAATAAAGTTGTAGTTATTTTCTGTACCATGTATTTGGCGACTCAGAATATGTTGGATGGAATGGACCTGTTTTGGGGGCGTCACATCGTTCCCATAGCTGCCTCTTACGGTGATAAGGGTTATCATAACTCGATTCAGAATCATAGGATTTTTCATCGTGTTCAAGATGTGGGACTTCCTCATCCGAAACCTGTCCACGATGACCCAGATCTTGCACTGCTAAGTGATGGGTTAGCTCTGTAACCTGTCTCTGTAAATCCTCAATCATCACATCCTGGACGCTACGATCACAGTGCGGAACTTTCTCAGCCAGAATCTGCCCTCTACGTCCACAACCACCATCCATTAAAATTGATGAGTCTATTCCCAGAAAGATGCTTGAACTCTGATACTAACTGACGCCGGACAGGATATCGATTATTGTGACGACCCCAAAATAGGTCCATTCCATCCAACCCATTCTGAGTCACCAAATACATTGTACAAAAAACAAATACAACTTCAGTAATACAATTGTCGTGCAAAATACGACAACACATATACTGTGAGTTTAAATACAACTATTGTCTAATAGACAGTATAAAAACTCAAAAGGGGTTCTCATTACAATTATTGATACGCTATTTCACATAATAGTGAGGACTACTAATGCAACCATCTGGACCCTCAATCCATTCCCCGACTAGTCCCAGCTATATTCTCATTTCCTGAAGAGAACAATGAAAGAAAGGGTGAGCTAAACTAGCCCAGTAAGAAAATATTATGACTAAGATAATATACAACAAATTATCATTAGTCTTTAACAGGAAAAAATCTGATAAAATATAATAGACAACAAGTTTTAAATCAACAACTGCAGCGGAATAAGCAATCCATTAGAAGAGTCAAGTAGAGAAAAGAATTCTACAATCTTCTAAGATTTAAAAGTTCATCATCAATATTTTATCCCTGTAACAACAATCAATATACATCTTTAATCAAATATTCATCTTTGCACTACATGCCAAAGATATATTCATTTGTATCACTAGTTGGTCATGTTCATCTCAACACCTGTTCATATTTGCACTACGGGCCAAAGATATTCATTAGGTAATCATTCATCTTTTCACTACAGGCCAAAGATATTCATCAGTTAATCATTCATCTTTGCACTACATGCCAAAGATATTCAGTAATATCACCATTTAGGACTGAGGACGATGAAAAATATCTTAAAGAAAACGAATCCAGTGAGATAAAAAATCAAATATTAGGGATTCGTATTACAGTTTATCCAAGTTCAAAAATACTTCATAATAACCAAATTTTGAAGTAGAATTCAAAATAAAGATCAAAACATGGATACAATCAAAGATAGTAACCATAATAGACACCTTGGATAAAAAGAAGAAAATTTTATTTTTCGGTGAATAGTGCCGTATTCGTGAATAGTGTCGTATACGTAAATAGTAACTCCGACACCAAAAGATAGAAATTTCACAAGAAAAATTATCATGCTTCGTGAATAATACTCATGAATAGTAACTTGTGAATAGTAACTCATGAATAGTAACCCCGACATGAAAAGTTTCAAATTTGATAAAAAGTTCCAACCAATATTTCGGCATAATGATATTGAAGAAATAATATCACGTACGAAGAAAATAACATCCCTTACCTTAGAAAGATAATACTTTTGGCTGGAATACTGGATATAGTGCTGAAAGAACTTGCACCGTGTGAGACCCCAGATTTTATGAATAAATATTTAATTTTCTCGAAATATTTTTTTAAAATTATGGTGTGGATTTCATATAATGTTATAGTTGTGGGTAATATTTATAAATTTTGCAAAGTAAGCAAGTTGTTATAAAATATTCGTTTGGTCGAGGAATATTCTTTTTGTCGGGGAATATTCGTACGACGGCACAATCATTAGTGGACCCCACAACGGAATTATTGTCGGATTGAGAAAACGACAAAAATACTTTATGAAAATAACGGCGGAGGTGTTACCGTTAAAACTGTTGAACTACTCGGTAGTAAAAGTACAGTAATACGCGTGATTGCATAGTAGCACACGGTATTAATTATTGATGCTCACGTGAGAAGTCACTCAGCTATACTCAATTATTGCTACAATAATTGCTGCATCATATCTCTTATATTATTAATTCAATAATTTTTCACAGTATCATCTGTATAATATGTTATATTATTTAAACAATAATTGAGACGACAAGTTATAATGATTAATAATTGTTGAAAGATTAATTATGTGTTGATTAAAAAATAAAATAATTTTTGGTAATTTTTATTCAATCCTTGATGTATATAAAGAGTCTATTATGAGACGTTGGTGATAAGTTTAATTATTTATGGGGGGCCATATGTCGTCATCTAAGAGTCTCTTTCGTAAATGGTAATTACCTTCGTAAATAGTAAATACTTTTGTAAATAGTAATTACTTTCGTAAATAGTAATTACCTTCGTAAATAGTAATTACCTTCGTAAATAGTAATTACCTTCGTAAATAGTAATTACCTTCGTAAATAGTAATTACCTTCGTCAATAGTAGTTACCTTCGTCAATAGTAGTTGTCCCTTCAATATTACTAAGAGTTAACTGCCTCTTCGGTGTTCCAAGGGTTAATTACCCCTTCATAAATAGTAGTTGTCTCTTCAATATTACCAAGAGTCATTTTGACCCTTCGTTAAGACCAAGAGCCACCCTCAGTTTTTCTATAAATAGAAAGCTCATTCCTTCATTATTTCTTACGAATTCACTAAAACTCTAGAGAGAAAGAAGAAAAGTATTCTGCTACTTCACTTTTCCAATATTCAGTTCTTCTAAGGTAGGGAATATTATTTGTTGTACTCGTAAGGGGTGTTATTCTTTCTTATTCATGAAGAGAACTGTTGTTATTCCATTTCTTATTATTCTGTTGGAATAACCTGTATACGCGGTCTACCCTATACTTGGTGACATTCTTCTATTATTCTGTCTTTATTATTCTGTCAGAATATCATGTCTGTGCTATACGCCGGACCTGGTTCCATTTTTATTATTCCGTCTTTATTATTCTGTCGGAATATCCTGTCTGTGCTATACGCCGGACCTGGTTCCATCATTTACTATTCCGCATTTATTATTCTGTTGGAACATCCTGTCGATATGAATTTCACCTGACCTGGTTCCGTTATTATTATTCTGCGGGAATAACCTGTTTGTGCGATCTCTATCGCATGCATGGTGATATCTTTTGTTATTGTATTCGGTATTACTCAGTTGGATAAAACTTTGACTTCTATACTCCATGAAATTAGTGGAATATCCTTGATATTTGCGCTTCATCCAGTATCTTTTCATGGAAATATTCTTCTGAGCATTCTTGAATTTTACACCACAAAACAGTATCGTGTTGACAATTTGGACGTTAATAATTCCTGGATAAAATAATTCTTGAACTTGTTTTATTGAATTCTTATATCATTGTCATCATCCTCTTATTTATATTTTTGAAAGTCATCTCTGGCCTGTAGTGCATAGATGGACTTGGTATGATTATGACCAGGGATTATTCGGTGTAATCATGACCGTAAAGTTACAAATGATGTGGTAAAAGTCTCATTTACCGTAGTGCATTGATGGACAGTTGTTGGCATGATCATGACCATTAATGAATACACAAATATTCTTGGCCGTAGTGCATGAATAATTGTGGTCGTGATACTAAAGAATATCCTTGGCCGTAGTGCAGGGGTGATTCGATGATGTGGAATATTTATTAAGCTGAGTCTCAGCTATAACAGTGATGAAAAACCTTTTAAATCATAAAAGATAGTAGATTTTATTTTCTACTTAACTCTTTTAACGGATTGCTGGTTCCGCTGCAGTTAAACTTGATGTTTATTATATTTTATCAGTTTAACACTGTTGAAGGCTAATGATAATTTACTCTGCATTATCTTAGTCATAATATTTCTTACTGGGCTAGTTGAGCTCACCCTTTCTTTCACTGTTCTCTTCAGGAAATGAGAATATAGCTGGGACGAGTCGGGGAACGAAGTAATGGTCCAGAGGATAGCATTAGTAGTCCTCACTATTCTGTTAAATAGTGTGATAATAATTGTAATGAGAACTCCTTTTGAGTTTGTATAATCTCTAGTAGACAATATTTGTATTCAAACTCACAGTTTATGTTTTGTCGTATTGTACACGACAGTTGTATTAGTAAGTTGTATTTGAATTCTGTACCATGTATCTGACGACCCAAGATGGGTGATGTATACCTAATTTTGGGGGCGTCACACACCGTATAACAACACTCAAAGTATCAAAATACTCATAAAAATACGCTCGATAATATAGAGAAAGAAAGAGAGAAAACTTATGAATTCTGGTGTGATTTTAAATTCTAACTAAGTACCCTATTTATAGGAAAATGCTTAGAACGTCATAGAAGACTAACCTGCTACCTGATGGCTTTACCTGTTACTATTGTCACCCATCACATTTGAAATTCAATTGAGCACATTTCTCACCAAACAATTCTAGAATTTTCCAAAATGTTTTATCATTTAAACAATAATCAGAAACTTTAATAATTCATACAAAATAGCCCGTTTATCAGAAAAATACGAATTTTATGTCCATTCCACACGAAATTGAATTCTCTACAACTTTTTAGCTTTGAGTTTTTCCAAATTCTAAACAGAAAAAAACCCGAAATCCACAAATGGACGATTTTTAAATACTTCCAATCCGACAAAATACTGATAAAATATCTCAGCATTAATTCCTTTATTAATAACCACATAAATAAATCCATCATTTATATCCACATAAAATAAATATTTCCTTATCATATGAATCAATAATTAATTATTCACAAATAATATTACAGAATCACATTTATGACAACTTTCTAGACATTGCCAATAATGCTATCTAATAATATTATTCAAATAATATGAATTATTGATCTGATAATGGAGATACTGTGGAGTGATGATTATTGAACAACAATAATATAAAATATCAACGCAGCAATTATTGAATCAATAAAATAAAATATTGAACAGTAACTACTGTGACAATTATTGAGTGGTACCTTCTTACGTAAGGATCAATAATTCAACAATATTGTGCAATACCGTGTGCTACTGTGCAACCACGCGTATTACTATATTTTAACCACCGGGTATTCCAACAGTCTTAACGGTAACAACTACGACGTTATTCAATTTTGTCATTTTCTTCATCCGACCGTTATCCGTTATGGGGCCCACAAATGGCTGCGCCGTCGTACGAATATTCCCCGATAGAAAGAATATTCCACAACCAAACGAATATTCCCCGATAATTTAATATTTTATAACCACTTGCTTATTTTGCAAAATTTGCACATTTCACCCATAACCAAAGTATTATATCAAATTAATACCTTATTATTCACAATAATAATTAGAGGAAATTTGATTTTATTCATTAAAAAAATTTGGAGTCTTACAACCTCCTCTCCTTATGAAATTTTATCCTCGAAATTGACGTACGTACCTGGTGTTTCGAAAAGGTGAGGATACCTCGCTTTCATTTTTGATTCCAACTCCCAGATCATTTCTTCAATAGCATGGTTTCTCCACAAAACCTTAACTTGTGGTATAACCTTCGTGCATAGGACATGCTCTTTCCTATCCAAGATCTTGACAAGTACCTCCTCGTACATTAAATCTTCGGCTATCTCGTCTGGTTCTAATGCAATAATGTGGTTTGGGTCGTCCACATATTTACGTAACATCGATACGTGAAAAACGTTATGAACACGCGGCATACTTAGCGTTAAGGCGAGTCTATAGGCCACAGTTCCTACTGGATCGAGGATTTCAAATAAATCGAAGGCTTGAGCTTTCTTCTCTTCATCGACTCTTACTTCTAGAATAACGCATTCTTGCACCTTCTTCTTTATATTCATCAGCTCCAGTGTGTAGCTTGAGCGATTTTAACTTTATCGATTAAAGTCGATTCTACTCGTATATTCGTTATCTTCACGTGGGTCCCTAAAGTCTTTAACTCTATCTTTATCATTTGTAAGTTGTAAGACCCCAACTTATTATAAATAAAATTGAATTTTCCTTTATTCATTATTCTAAATTAATAAGGGTTAATTTGATATAATGCTTTGGTTATGGGTGAAATGTGAAAATTTTTACAAAATAAGCAAGTGGTTACAAAATATTCTTTTTATTGGGGAATATTCGTTTGGTCGTGGAATATTCTTATTGTCGGGAATCTCCGTACGACGGCCCAGTCATTTGTGGGCCCCATAACGGAAAACGGTTGGATGAAAGAAAACGACAAAGATTGAGTTTTATAAATAACGGCGTAAATTGTTACCGTTAACACTGTTGGGTTACCTGGCGGTTAAAATACAGTAATACGCGTGGTTGTACAGTAGCACACGGTATTGCACAATGTGGTTGAATTATTGATTCGTACGTAAGAAGACACTACTCAATAATTGTTACAGTAGTTAGTGTTCATTATTTTATTATATTGATTCAATAATTATTGCATTGTTAGTTTATATTATTATTGTTTTAATAATTGTCACTGCACAGTATTTTCCATTATCAGATCAATAATTCATATTATTTGAATAATATTATTAGATAACATTATTGGCAATTTCTAGAAAGTTCTGTCAAGGAGAGGTTAGGTCATCTAATTGTGCGCCAGTAAGGAGAAATCCTTATTGGAAAGCCCCCTCTTTCCTGGGAACGGCCTTGTTGTCATAATTGTGATTCTGTAATATTATTTAAGAATAATTAATTATTGATTTATATGATAATGAAATATTTATTTGATATAGATGATGGATTTATTTATTTTATGTGGATATAAATGAAGGAATAAATGCTGAGGTGTTTTATCAGTATTTTGTCGGAAGGGAAGTATTAAAAATCATCCGTTTGTAGATTTCAGATAATTTCTGTTTGGAATTTGGAAAAATTTTCTTTTGCAAAGTTGTAGAGAATTGAAATTCCTATAAAAAGCAGCGAGATTCGTACTTTTTTGATAAACGGACTATTTTTTTATGAATTATTGAAGTTTCGGAGAATAAAATAATTTTTATTAAATTTATGGGTGGAATCCACTTTGGTTGGTGTCAACAACACATGGGCTGCTGAATTCTTCCAACATGGCTGCCCAAAATATTCAAAGCATGCGTGAGATTTGAAAAAATAAATAATATATTTTATTATTTTAGTCTCCTTTGGCATTCTAGCATTTTCCTATAAATAGAGGGCTGAGTTAGAATTGAAAATCACACCTGAAACAAGTTTTCTCTCTTCCTCTCTCTATATTATCGAGCGTATTCTTGTGAGTATACTTTGAGTGTTGCTATACGGTGCGAGTTTCTGTCAGCACTATACCAAAATTCAGTCAGAAGTACGGTTATTTTGAGGTAAGGGATGTTATTTTCTTCTTAAATGATATTATTTTCTTCAATATCATTATGCCAAAATATTAGTGAAATTTTTAATCAAATTTGGAACTTGTTGTGTCAGAGTTACTATTCACGTATACGGCACTATTCACGTATACGATACTATTCACGAATACGACACTATTCACCGAAAAATAAAAAATTTCCTTTTTGTCCAAGATGTCTATTTTGGCTATTTGCTTTGATTGTATCCATGTTTTGATCTTTATTCTTGAAGTTTGGCTCATAATTGTTTATTATGGAGTATTTTTGAATTTGGACAAACTAAAGTACGAATCCTTAATCCTTGTCATTTTGTTTCACTGGATTCGTTTCTTTAAAAAATATTTTTCATCATCCTTAGTCTTAAATGATGATACTATTGAATATCTTTGGCCTGTAGTGCAAAGATAAATGATTACTGATGAATATCTTTGGCCCGTAGTGCAAAGATGAACAGGTGTTGAGATGAACATGACCAACCGGTGATTTAAATGAATATCTTTGGCCTGTAGTTCAAAGATGATTAAAGATGTATATTGATTGTTGTTACAGGGATAAAATATTGATGATGGACTCTTAAATATTAGAAGATAGTAGAATTCATCCTCTACGTGACACTTCTAATGGATTGCTGTTTCCACTGTATTTGTTGATCTAAAACTTGTTGTCGATTATATTTTATCAGATTTTTTCCCTGTTGAAGACTAACGATAATTTGTTATATATTATCTTAGTCATAATGTTCTTTACTGGGCTAGTTGAGCTCACCCTTTTCCTTTTTGTTCCATTTTTCTTCTCAGGAGGTGAGAACATAGCAGGATCGAGTCGGGATATGGAGTGAGGTTTCTAGAAAGATGTTTTAGCAGTCCTCACTATTTCTGTAAAATAATGTTTGAATAATTGTAATGAGGATTTGTTTGCGTATAAATATTGTCTAGAAGACAATATTTGTATTTAAACTCACAGTATGTATTGTCGTATTTCACACGACATTTGTATTATTGAAGTTGTATTTTGCTTTATGTACCATGTATTTGGCGACTCAGAATGGGTGTTGTATACCTGTTTTAGGGGCGTCACATAAGTTATATAAAATAGATTTTTGTATTAACAACATCGCACTCGTAAACGCATACGGTCTTCTACTCAACGCTTTAGCTACCACTTTCGTTTTCCCACGATGGTATTGAAAGGTACAATCGTAATCTTCAACAACTCGAGCCAACGTCTTTGGCGCATTATATGTTCATTTTGGTTGAAGAAATATTTAAGGGTTTTAGAAATGAGTTTTGTACTGGGGTCAATACAAAATTCGATTTCACACTCAAGGGGTAGGCTAAGAAGTCCTTTGAGAATACGTCAGGAGATTTATTAACAATAAAAATATCATTTAAAAACTATGACTCTCATCCAAGACTTGGATAGCATATGAAATGAAGGTTTCTACTAACGAAGTTTCAATCGATAAGTCAAAGTTTAACTTCTCTAGAGTTAAATTTAAACATTGAGCGTAAGCAAAAGAGATAAATGATGGGTAGAATCGGTATCTAATAAGGTATAGACTTCACAAGAATTTATAATTAACTAACTCGTGCTAACTTTGTTCAGGTTACTCGCTCTTTGAGAAGTCACGAAAAACGCTCTTCCTGAAACTACCGACTTTGTTTTGTCCGTATCCACCTTTGGTGCCACCGTCCCAACTGGACTTGATTTCGCTACAGGAAAAAATCGAGCTATGTGACCGTCTTTTCCACAATTAAAACATATCTTGGAAAGCTGTGAACAGTTTTGACTTATATGTCCCTCCTCTCTGCATCTGTAGCATCTAACTGGCTGTCGTTCTCCTCCCCTAGAATTTGTTGCTGGTGTTGGTGCTGTTGCCGACGTCTTCCCGTCATCGTTAAATCTTCTCTTCTTGAAATTTCCACTTGAATCTTTCTTCTATTATCTTGGCCATGATTACCACCGAAGGGGTTACTATTTCTGGCATGATAATTTCTTCCACGATGGTTATAATTGTTCCGATGACCGTTGCCACCGGTACGATTATTATCGTGTTGTTGCTCGTTATCCTTCGGTTGGGCTGGCTCATTATCGCGCTCCACTAACTGAGCCCTATTCACAACATCTGAATATAAACAAAGTTAATGAGGTATTGACGTATTTCGGGTTTCAAACCTCGCAGAAATATTCGTGTCATTCGTTTTTCATTATCAACCAAATGGGATGCAAATCGGGATAACTCCGCAAACTTAGCTTTGTACTGCGACACGTTCATATTGTTTTGCTCCAGCTTGATGAACTCAACCTCTTTCATGTGACGAATACTTTCGGGAAAGTACTTGTCATTGAATAATTTTGAGAACATCTCCCAAGACATCTTCAGTGCGGCAGATTGAGTATGCTTTACAGATTCCCACCAGTAATTTGCCTCCCCTCGCAACATGAAGGTGGCAAAGGGAACCTTTTGCTCCTCGAAACATCCCAAGACATCAAATATCTTGGTGATCTGCTTTATCCACGTCTCTGCCGTAAGTGGATCTGGCTTTCCCAGAAACTCTGGTGGTCCCAGCTCCTTGAACTGCTTAGTGGTGACCGACGGTGGGTTGCCATTGTTTCCACTTGCATTTTGAATAGGAATCGCTTTCGCCTGATGTTGCATGAATTGCATAAAGCCTCTGAACATCCCATCGTTCACCATTTCATCAGTGTTATTGTTCACCTAAGGATTATTGTCTTCCTGATGCACCTTATCCTGTGTATTGATTAAAGGTGTTTCCACTGTCTCATTCACTCCATCGTTAATATTTCTTGATGCCATTCTTAAATACTGCCATAAAAAAAGGGTTAATTAACAAATCACATATTATCCCTATACTCTGACCGACCAATTAAATACCAAATAAACTTAGGTAGGTCATACTAGTGAAGGAATTCCCCGTCTCTCCCCTCCTAGTTCTTGTCTCACAACTCAGCCAGAGATCATATCCCTAAGCTTTGATACCAACTGTGACGACCCCAAAATAGGTTAATTCCATCCAACCCATTCTGAGTCGCAAAATACATGGTACAAAAACAAATACAACTTCAGTAATATAATTGTCGTGCACTACGGAAAAGGATATTCTTTAGTATCACGACCACAATTATCCATGCACTACGGGCCAAGAATATTTGTGTATTCAATAATGGTCATGATCATGCCAACAATTGTCCATCAATGCACTACGGGCCAATGAGGACTTTTTCCACATCATTTGTAATATTACGGTCATGATTACATCAAATAATCCATTATCATAATCATACCAAGTCCATCTATGCACTATAGGCCACAGATGACTTTCAACAAAATATAAACATGAGGATGATGAGAATGATATAAGAATTCAATAAAAACAAGTTCAAGAATTATTTTATCCAGGAACTAATAACGTCCAAATTGTCAACATGATACTAATTTGTAGAGTAAATTTCAAGAATGCTCAGAAGAATATTTCCATGAAAAGATACTAGATGAAGTGCAAATATCAAGGATATTCCACTAATTTCAAGGAGTATAGAAGTCAAAACTTTAACCAACTGAGTATAATAAGGAATGGAATAACAAAAGAAATCACCAAGCATGCGATAGACCGCACTTGCAGGTTTTCCAACAGAATAATAAATAACGGAATCAGGTCCGGCGTAAAATGCACAGACAGGATATTCCAACAGAATAATAAAAACGGAATCAGGTCCGGCGTAGAACGCACAGACAGGATATTCTAACAGAATAATAAAGACGAAATCAGGTCTGGCGTAGAACGCACAGAAAGGATGTTCCAACAGAATGATAAAGAATGGAACAACAGAAGAATTTCACCAAGTATAGGGTAGCCCGCGTATACAGGTTATTCCAACATAATAATAAGAATGGAATAACAGAAGTTCTCTTCATAGATAAGAAAGAAATAATACTCCCTACCTTGGAAAAACTGGATACTGGAATAGTGAGTAGCAGATTTCTCTTCTTCTTTCTCTCTATAATTTCTCTCTATAATAATCGCTCTAAAGCTTTTGTGAATTGGTGAGAAATGAAGGAAGAATGAGCTTCTATTTATAGGAAAATATAGTTTCGATAATTACACGTTTTGGGGTTGGAAAATTACAGTACAATACCTCCAGCTTTTCTTTCATTTTTAATTTAGTCCTGCAAGTATTATCAATCTTGCACCAACTCCCCTAATAGTAAATAATGTGAATCAATAGTTCAGTCATGTGAATCAATAGTATAATCATGTGAAAAAAATACGAATTACAGTATAGTACCTCCATCTATACCTCAATTTTTAACTTAGTCATGCAAGTATTATCAATCTTGCACCAACTCCCCTAATACTAAATAATGTAATTCAATAGTACACATATGTGAACAAATAGTTATATAAGCATGTAAATTATTAGCAATTAATTGCTCATTTATCTAATAAATTACCCGATTTATCAATATAACCCCTAGGCATCAATTTTCATCAGAATAAATATCGATTTTCACTAACACAAACAATTCCAACATAATGAAACTATTTTTATAAAAAATATAAATTTTGAAATTTCGAAGTTTAACTTTTCCCGAAAAAGTCAACTGTTGACTTTTTGACAAAATAGTGAATCCCAAAAATTTTTGTGTTTATAGACTATTTTTACTAATTTCTTCGTTCGGGACTCAAATATCACGTCCGCGTCTCCAAATTCAACTTCGAACAACATTCATCATTAATATTATAACTCACAATATTTATCAACTAGGTCGTTCCCAGAAAAGAGGGGGCTTTTCAATAATGATTTCTCCCTATTGGCGCGCAATTAGGTGATCAAACCTCTCCTTGATAGAACTTCTAGACATTGTAAATATTGCAGTTTATAATATGAATAACTTTGTCGTCTCAAGTATTGATTTAATAAAAAAAAACATTTTATGCAAATGATACTGACCATAATTGAATCCATAATATGATAGATATGATGCAGCAATTACTGTAGCAATAATTGAGTATAACTGAGTGACTTCTCACGTAAGCATCAATAATCAATATAGTGTGCTACTATGCAACCACGCATATTACTGTACTTTTAACACCGGGTATTTCAACAGTTAACGGTAAAACTTCCGCCGTTATTTTCATAAAGTATTTTTGTCATTTTCTCTATCCGACAATAATTCCGTTTTGGGGGTCCACCAATGATTGTGCCGTTGTACGAATATTCCCTGTTAAAATGAATATTTCCCGACCAATCGAATATTATATAACAACTTGCATACTTTGCAAAATTTATAAATATTACCCACAACTATAACATTATATCAAATCCACACCATAATATTCAAAAATATATTTCGAGAAAATTTAATCTTTATTCAAAAAGTTGGGGTCCTACAACCTCCCCTGCTTATGAAATTTCGTCCTCGAAATTAGGGTCCGTACCTGGTATGTCGAAGAGGTGAGGATACCTTGATTTCATTTCAGATTTTAATTCCCAAGTCATTTCCTCAACATCGTTGTTTCTCCACAAAACTTTGACTTGAGGTATAACCTTGGAGCTTAGAATATGTTCATTCTTATCCAAGATTTTAACAGGAACCTCTTCATACGTTAAATCTTCCTCTATTTCGTCCGGTTCTAACTCAATAATGTGGTTTGGATCTTTCACATATTTACTTAACATGGATATATGAAAAATGTTATAAACACGAGACATACTTGGCGGTAAAACGAGTCTATATGTCACAGTTCCTACTCGATCGAGGATTAAAAATGGGCCAATGAATCGAGGGTTGAGTTTTCGTCTCTTTTCAAATCTCGTAACTCCCTTCCATGGAGCAACACATGATCTCCAATATCGAATTTCACGTCCTTTCGATGAAGATTAGCATAACTCTTTTGTCGATCTTGTTAGATTTTTATACGTTGTCGGATCGTTTGAATCTTTTTCGTAGTCATACGTACCAACTCTGGTCCCAACAACGTTGCTTCAACCACCTCATCCCAGCATACTGGAGAACTACACTTTCTTCCATACAACGCCTCAAATGGAGCTATGCCAATACTTGTTTGATAACTGTTGTTGTAGGAAAACTCCACCAATGGTAGGAACTTATCCCAACTTCCCTTGAAGTCAAGGACACAGAGTTTTAATAGATCTTTAAGAGTTTGAATGGTTCTCTCCAACTGCCCGTCCGTCTGAGGATGATATGCCGAGCTAATCGTAAATCCGTGCCCATAGCTTTTTGCAAACTAACCCAAAATCTTGAAGTGAATCTTGGGTCTCGATCAGAAACTATGGATACTGGCATACCATGCAGTCTTACAATCTCATTTATGTACATACGAGAAAGACGTTCAAGTGTATAAGTTTCTCGTATAGGTAAGAAATGAGCAGACTTGGTCAATCTATCAACAATGACCCAAATTGCATTTATGCCTTAAGAAACCTTGGAAAGACCAGTAACGAAATCCATAGTAATGTGTTCCCACTTCCATTCTGGAATTTCAAGTAGTTGCAATGGATCTTTTGGTACTTGATACTCCGCCTTGACTCGTTGACAAGTTAAACACCTGGAGATAAACTCTGCTATCTCTCTCTTCATATTGCTCCACCAAAATGTCTGTCGAAGATCACGATACATTTTGGTACTCCCAGGATGGATTGCAAACGGTGTGTTGTGTGCCTCCATCATGATTTTATACTTTAAATCAGGGTCGTTAGGAACACAAAGTCTGGAGTTGACTCGAAGTATTCCTTCTTCGTCGATTCTTGCTTCCGGCATAGCACCTTCTTGCACTTTCTTCCTCATACGCATCAGCTCCGGATCTGTAACTTGAGCTACTTTAACTTTATCAATTAAAGTCGGTTCTACTCGTATATTCGCCATCATCACATGGGTCCCTAGAGTCTTTAACTCTATCTTCATCCTTTGCAAGTCACACAAAATGGGCTTTTGTGTTGTTAATATTGAACTCATACCCGCATATGATCTTCTACTCATTGCGTCAGCTACCACGTTCGCTTTTCCAGGATGGTATTGGATGGTATGATTATAATCTTTCAAAAGTTCAAGCCAACGTCATTGTTGCATGTTGAGTTCCTTTTGAGTGAAGAAATATTTGAGGCTTTTATGATCCGTAAAGATCTCCACTTTCTCTCCATACAAGTAATGCCTCCAAATTTTAAGTGCGAAAACAACACCTGCCAACTCTAGATCATGAGTAGGATAATTCCTCTCATATACTTTGAGTTGTCTTGAGGCATAGGCTATGACTTTCCCATGTTGCATGAGAACACATCCTAACCCTTTGCCCGAAGCATCACTGTAGATGACAAATCCCTCCGAATCAGATGGTATTGTCAGAACAGGTGCTGAAATGAGTCTCCTTTTGAGTTCTTGAAAAATCTTCTCACATTCCTCGCTCCAACTGAACTTTGTATCTTTTCGAGTCAGCTGAGTTAATGGGATAGCGATTCGAGAAAATCCTTCCACGAATCTCCGATAATAACCAGTTAAACCGAGAAAGCTACGTACTTCGATCACTGATTTGGGTTGCTCCCAGCTTTGAATAGCTTCAATCTTTGCCGGGTCAACGGATATTCCATGACTTAATACTACATGCCCAAGGAATGATACTTCCTCAAGCCAGAACTCACATTTCTTTAACTTGGCATAAAACTTATATTCACGAAGCCTTTGGAGTATCAGCCTCAAGTGTTGCTCATGATCTTCACGGCTTTTGGAATAAATAAGGATGTCATCAATAAAGACGACCACAAAGTGATCTAAATATGCCTTGAATACTCGGTTCATCATATCCATGAAGGCAGCAGGAGCATTAGTCAATCCAAAAGACATGACTAAGAATTCATAATGCACGTACTGAGTTTTGAAGGCAGTCTTTGGAATATCCTCAGTTTTAACCTTCAGCTGATGATATCCAGGACGAAGACCGATCTTTGAAAAAAATTGTGCTCCTTGTAGCTGATCAAACAGGTCATCAATACGTGGCAATGGGTACCTATTTTTGATGGTGACATGATTCAACTCCCGATAATCAATACAAATTCGCATACTCCCATCTTTCTTATTCACGAATAGAATAGGAGCACCCTAAAAAGACGTACTAGGACGAATGAAACTAATGTCTAACGATTCCTGTAATTGGGTCTTTAACTCCTGAAGTTCAATAGGAGCCATTCGATATGGGGCTTTGGAAATGGATTTTGTACCGGGTTCAAGGTCGATACAAAATTCAACTTCACGCTCTGGGGGTAGGCCAGGAAGTTCTTCTGGGAATACGTCAGGAAATTTATTAACAATAGAAATATCCTTCAAATCTGACGTATTTTTGTTTAAATCCGTGACATGAGCTAAGAAAGCTTGACATCCGTTTTTCAATAAACGAATAGCTTTGTGGCTTGAGATAACCGTGATTGATTTTAATGGTTTAGTCGCTTGAATTCGCATAATAGGTTTATTAGGAATATAAAAGCTAACAACCTTATGAAAACAATCAATTTTAGCATGATGAGTAGTTAACCAATCAATCCCTAAAATCACGTCAAATGCAAGTATTTTTAAGGAGATAAGATCGACAGGTAACATACGGTTACCGATTTGAATCACATAAGACTTATAAACAGTGGATGTAATGAAGGTTTCTCCTAATAGAGTTTCAACAGATAAGTTAAAGTCTAATTTCTCTGGAGTCAAATTTAATCGTTGAGCGCAAGTAGGAGAAATAAAAGAATGGGTAGAACCGGTATCAAATAAGGTATAGACTTCGCTAGAGTTTATGATAAGCTTACCCGTGATGACCTCGTTTGGGTTTAACTTTTCTGGGACGGCCTTTGGTTCCTCCATCCTAGTTGAAATTATCTTCGATGAACGACAAAATCGGGCTAGGTGACCTTCTCTTCCACAATTATAACACGCTTTGGATGGAATCGCGCAGTTTGGACTGATATGTCCCTCCCATCCGCATTTGAAGCATATGATAGGTGGTCGTTCTCCTTCCTTAACCACGGTTGCTGGTGCTGACGTATTTCCATCACTGTTGAATCTCCTTTTCTTGAAATGTCCATTTTTACTGTCTTGGCCATGATTACCACCGAAGTGGTTACCATTTCTGGCATGTTGATTCCCTCTGCGCTTGTTGTCACCGTTTCAATGACTGTTACCACTGTTATTTTCATGCTGACGGCTGCTTTCCCTTGGTTGCGTTGACTCGTTATCGCGCTCCAATAACTGAGCCCTATTTACAACATCTGAGTACAAACACAGTTTATTTGAAATAAGATATTGACGTATCTCTGGTTTCAAACCTCTTAAAAATATTCGTGTCATTCGCTCCTCATTATCGACCAAATGGCATGCAAACCGGGATAACTCTATAAATTTAGCCTCGTATTGCGACACGGTCATATTATTCTGTCCCAACTTGATAAACTCCACCTCTTTCATGTGATGAATACTTTCAGGAAAGTATTTGTCGTTGAATAACTCTTGGAACTTCTCCCAAGACATCTTAAGTGCGTCATGCTGGGTACGTTTAACAGATTTCCAGCAGTAATCTGCCTCTTCACGTAAAATGAAGGTGGCGAAGGGATCCTTTTGCTCCTCGGAGCATCCCAAGACATCAAATATCTTGGTGATATGCTTTATCCATGCTTCCGCCTTAAGTGGTTTAGGCTCTCCAATAAACTCGGGTGGTCCCAGCTCCTTGAACTGTTTAGCAGTGACCGTCCGAGAGTTTCCTGTGTTTACACCTATATTTTGAACAGAAGCCACTCTCGCCTGATGTTGCATGAATTGCATAAAGCCTCGGAACATTCCATCGGTCATCATTTGGTTAGTGTTGTTGTTTGCATGAGGATTGTCGCCTTCCTGATTCACGTTGTCCTGGTTATTTATCTGTGGAGACTCAACAGTCTCCTGTGCTCTATTGATGTTCTCAACATTCTCGGATGCCATTTTCAAACACTGCCATAAAACAAGGGTTAATTGACATGTAATATATTATCACTATACTCTGACTGACCAATCAAATACCAAATAAACTTAGGTAGGTCATACTAGCGAAGAAATTCTCCGTCTCTCCCCTCCTAGTTCTAGTCTCACATCTTAGCCAGGGATCATATCCCTAAGCTTTGATACCAACTGTGACGCCACCAAAATTAGGTATACGTCTCCCATCTTGGGTCGCCACTTACATGGTACATAAATTCAAATACAACTTAATAATACAACTGTCGTGTACAATACGACAAAACATAAACTGTGAGTTTGAATACAAATATTGTCTACTAGAGATTATACAAACTCAAAAGGAGTCCTTATTACAATTATTATTACACTATTTCACAGAATAGTGAGTACTACTAATGCTATCATCTGGTCCATCACTCCGTTCCCCGACTTGTCCCTGTTACGTTCTCATTTCTTGAAGAAAACAATAAAAGTAAAAGGGTGAGCTCAACTAACCCAGTAGGAAATATTATGACTAAGATAATGCAGAATATATTATCGTTAGCCTTCAACAGTGTTAAACTGATACAATATAACAACCATCATGTTTAACTGTAGTGGAATAATCAATCCATTAAAAGAGTCAAGTAGAGAATAAAATCTACTATCTTTTATGATTTAAAAGGTTTTTCATCACTTTTATCGCTGGGACTCAGCTTAATAAATAATCCACATCATCGAATCACCCCTGCATTACGACCAAGGATATTTTTTAGTATCACGACCACAATTATCCATGCACTACGGGCCAAGAATATTTGTGTATTCAATAATGGTTAGGATCATGCCAACAACTATCCATCAATGCACTACGGGCCAATGAGGACTTTTTCCACATCATTTGTAATATTACGGTCATGATTACACCGAATAATCCCTGGTCATAATCATACCAAGTCCATCTATGCACTATAGGCCACATATGACTTTCAACAAAATTTAAACATGAGGATGATGAGAATGATATAAGAATTCAATAAAACAATTAGTTCAAGAATTATTTTATCCAGGAACTAATAACGTCCAAATTGTCAACATGATACTAATTTGTAGAGTAAATTTCAAGAATGCTCAGAAGAATATTTTCATGAAAAGATACTAGATGAAGTGCAAATATCAAGGATATTCCACTAATTTCAAGGAGTATAGAAGTCAAAACTTTAACCAATTGAGTATAATAAGGAATGGAATAACAAAAGAAATCACCAAGCATGCGATAGACCGCACTTGCAGGTTATTCCAACAGAATAATAAATAACGGAATCAGGTCCGGCGTAAAATGCACAGACAGGATATTCCAACAGAATAATAAAGACGGAATCAGGTCCGGCGTAGAACGCACAGACAGGATATTCCAACAGAATAATAAAGACGGAATCAGGTCCGACGTAGAAAGCACAGACAGGATATTCCAACAGAATTATAAAGAATGGAACAACAGAACCAAGTATAGGGTGGCCCGCGTATACAGGTTATTCCAACAGAATAATAAGAATGGAATAAGAAATGTTCTCTTCATAGATAAGAAAGAAATAATACTCCCTACCTTGGAAAAACTGGATACTGGAATAGTGAGTAACAGATTTCTCTTCTTCTTTCTCTCTATAATCTATTATATATACTAAATCACAGTTTTTAACACAATATTTTGACATCTGTCTTTCTAAAAATTTGACATTTGTCCTCCTAAACATCCAACATCTGTCCATCATAATTAAAACTCTTTACTGTCTTTTACAACAATAACCTTCAATCCTAGCTCAATCGAATAACATTCCCAACAGTTGTTTTCTAAAAAAAATCTCTGAAATCCCTAAATATCTCGAATCCCTAGCTCATAACCTTCAATCGGCGCAATCTGTCCTCCTAAACATTCAACATCTAGCTGTCCATCATAATTAAAACTCTTTACAGTCCTTTACAACAATAACCTTCAATCCTAGCTCAATCGAATAACCTTCCCAACAGTTATTTTCTAAAAAAAATCTCTAGAATCCCTAAATATCTGGAATCCCTAGCTCATATCCTTCAATCGGCGCAATCGATGGACACTTTGAGTATCAAATCCCCTAAATCTGGGATAAACATCCTATAGATTCCAGTTGCGTCAACAATTCCAGTATTGCTCACTTTTACAAAGTTTGAGGAGCTTGCTCGCCGAGTTCTTCCGCGGCTTCCTCCGCCGCTGTGCTTCTTTGGGTTAAAATCTCTGGTAAGATCCCCTAATCATGTACCCTAAATTTTTCAAATTGATAATACTTAGATTTGTGTTGATTTGATGAGTCATGAAGCTGTAAAAAATTAGGGTTCGGTGTGGTAATTCAGTTTTACCACATTTTTGCTTAGTCTTGGATTATAGGTTTGCTTCAACCACAAAACATGTATCTAAATCAGTTTATGGTTGGGCGCTGGGATTCGTCTCTTAAGTCTGTCTCTTTTAAATAGTAAACATACAAATTAGAGAGCCATAATTCACCCCTCCCTCTTCACTAATCAATTGAATGGCTTTACAGTCAACCCATCCAAGGAATGGGATGTGTGTTTCCTGCCTTTTCAAGGTCTGAACAATTAAGAGTGTTTAAAAGTCATAGCTTTGGCAGTCTCAATAAGTAATCTGTAGCTATAATAAAGCCTGCAAGAGATAATCAACCTAATTCATCAATTGACCAAATTAAAATTTATTATAATTAGTTTATGCTATTAAAATTTTGGTAATCAAAACTTTTCCTTGATATGGGCCCATTTCATGAACAAATTTTGTTTTAGTGCTTCCATCTTTGCTTCATTTCACTTGAACTTGAATAATTTCTGGTAATCTATTTTTCTGCAGCAAAGAGGAAGGTCTAAGGAGGAAGAGTTCAACAAGAAAGTAAAAGAAATGATGATGGAGGAGGAAAAGTAGTGGATACCAATTGCCCAAGGTCTCCCGTGGACAACAAATGAGCCAGAGGTGATCCTGTCTAAATATTCAATTAAATTTGCAATACAGAAACAAAGAAAGTCTTTATTGAATTTGCACATGTATGAATGATTCTGTTGGATCATTATGAAAATTCACTCTTTTTAATTAGAAGTAATATTTAATTGCTCGTTTAGACACAATCAAAAGCTAAGCTATTTGATTATTTGCATTAATCAGTTGAAGTTGACTTTGATTACATTTCTTAGTCTGCTGATTGTTAAATTCTTGGTTAAATGAATTAAATTGGAGTTATTTGTATATTTTTTAGGATGTTGAGAGTTATTTGTATATTTTTTTTAGGATGTTGACGTGGATCGTGATTCTAAATTCCTTGCTTATTTTTAGATTACTTTATGGAGTTGTTTTGAGACTCATTTGAAATAGAGTAGTTCAACCCATCCTCAAACTGATGGCCAGATGGAAGTTTGTAATTCGTACTATTGGTAATATACTTCGTTCTATTTGTGGGAACAAGATTCGACAATGGGAGTTGGCTATTGGGTAGACTGAGTTTTCTTACAACAGTGTACATAATTCTCATGGTATGTCTCCTTTCGAAGTTGTTTATCGGAAATTACCTAAGCATGTATTGGATTTGGTGCCTTTGCCAAAGCAAGTAGGTTCTAGCTGGGGCAGTTGTGTCTTATGGCTGAGCAGGTGTCGGATGTCAATCTTATTTACTGGTATACATTGGCCTTGACAAAAATACCCTTCACAAATCGGGCGACTAAAATAATAACTGAGATAGTAAAAACCTAAATACAATCCCCTAATTAGATAGGGATTGCAGCGATGATTTTCCCCAAAAAAAAAATTTTCTGTTAATGGAGCTGCATTCTTCGGCAAATCTGACCGGAAAATCGGAAGTAGCCGTCGATATGAGAGGATCTAATGGCTTCAGCACGCAGAAATAACTGAAGAGATGGAAATCATAACCCAAAGCCTGAGATCATAACCCATACCCAATGCCGGCGAAAATAACAACATATTATTTTTCCGGTATGCAAAGTCTCTCTCAATCACACACATACATACATACATATATTGTATTTATTAATATCTCTTAATTTGTTTTGCTATTTGGATTTTGTTAAAAGTTCTAAATTCTGGGGTTTTGCTATTAAAAGTTCTAAATTCTAGGGTTTTGCTATTTCCAAATGGGTTGCTCTTATGCATAACATTAAAGAGTTTTATTGGGATTTGTATTCTTTAGGATACAATTTATTGGATAATATGGATTTTATTTCATTGTTGCCGGTATAATATTAATATTAATATGGATAATATGGATTTTATTTCAAGAACTGACATTTGTGTTTTTTGCCCCTGGTATGTAGAATGTATACTACTTTGTGCTCCGTTTGTTACCAATAAACAATGAGAATGTTTTGCAATTTAGAGGTAGGTGGGTGGATGAAAATTAGACTTGTTGTTTCATGACAATTTAGTAATTCATTTAATCAAATGAGTGGTTTAGGCTCATTTTACTCTGAGGCTACTTTAAATAATTGTGATTTACTTGGTTTCTTAAGTTTTTTTCCATTGGCTTGTGTTTAATTATTTGTCCAACGAAGGATTTTGTTTTTCTTTCCCTTGCGTGTCTCCTTTTTGAGACCTGTTCTTTGAGATATTTTTAATATAATGTGTATATTTAGTAAAAAAATAGAAATCTGAGAGACAGTGAACAGAAGGATCATTAAACCATACAAGTATTCTAACAATTAAAATCATATATTATATAATGTATTGTTTGTGGGTATGTGTGGCCTTTTCTTGTGATTGATTTGCATCAGTTCTAGAAGGATTTAGACTTGATTTTATTGATGAATATTCTTTATGGAACATGCTTAATATATGAAATTATTATCAGCCTTTGATGTTCACTTTGTTTGATAATTGGTTATTAGATCGATTGATCAAGCTCACTGTGTATTAGTTTTGCTATTCATTGCTTTACGAATATATGTTGTATCGTTGACCAATATTGCATTCATCCTTTTGCTTTGTGTTAATTTTTGAAATCCTTTTGTTTTTCTAGCTGTAATTGTGTTATGGATATATGTTTTTTTAAGCACAAAGTATAATTGTTTATACTTTGTATTTACACACTGCAACAGTATAACCAAAAAGATGAAGACTGTTCACTCCAATATTAATGAAGGTCCAATTAGCCCAGTAAAAGCATTTTACGCCATAAACACCTATAGAGGCGCATCTCTTTGATTCAATAGCTTCCTCTTTGTATTAGATTCCTGTTAAGTCTAAATTATGATCTTAGTAATTAATTATGCTAAAGTCAAACAATTTTAAGACTTTCGAAATTGGACTTTCTTTTGTGATGGAGGGAGAAGCATATTAATGTCTGTGCTTTCTATGGCATCTTTTTCTACCAAGATTTTTCCCTGGCATTTACGTCAAGTCACATGGATTTTGAGTGATTGGATGTTCTCTTAGGCGGTATTTTATCCATTTTAGTAATGCATGATCTTAATTTCATAATTGAGATGGGATTTTGATGTAATACTAACTAAGTTTTTACTCTCATTTTGTGACAATTTTTCCCTGATATAACAATAAATGCACATTTTTTAGCAGGTTCGAGGTGCATTATGTAAAATCACTTAGTAATTTTTCTGTAATTTTAGTAAGTCAAGCCTATGGGGTATTTATAAGTTTTTGTCTGGCATTAGATTGTACTTTATTTGTAAACATTCTGCTGCATTTGTTGAATCACTAGCACACAGATCCATGTTAAGTGAACAGAAAATGTATTCAAAACATTCCCTGCGTAAGTTATTACTTTTACACATACAGATTAAAAAGTTTATACTGCTTCTTAAATGTGTTGATATGGTATACATATATGTGTTTGTGTGTGTCTATGTCTAAGGTGTCAAATACTTCACATTTGATCAAGACATGGCTTCTAAGTTTCTGTTTCATCATTTTCATTTAATTTTTTTCGTTCATTCTGTCCTTTCCCTTTTCTTAGTTATTTTAATTATCTAAGTTTTAGTTTGTATTCTTTGTGTTATCATTGAACTAATATATTTAGCAGTTCATTATTCCTGCAAGAAGCACATTATTTTATAATCTTTTATTAATTATTTGTTATACATGCTAATAAGTATGAATGACAATAATTTGCCTAATTGCAAATCACATGATATCATTCGTGCTATAAACAACAGTTCATGATATAGTTGTTGTTTGTCGTTCAGCCATTACGTACTTCAGCTTTACGCAATTGAAATAGAGTGTTACAATTCATTTGGATAGTATTAAGTGTGCTATAGTTAATCTTTAATAGATTTACTAGATTTTAACCTACTATATCTTATCATTATTTCACTGAAAAATTTTCTTTTGTATTTCTAGGATTTCTTTGAATCCTCTCTAGCACATATACGTTAAAGTTGACTTTATGAGACTGTATGAAGATCAACATACCGCAATTTTGAAATATCCATAGTAATTGATTTTAATTATTTTGTACTTATAGTCAGTTGAATATGAGAAATATCTGAACAAAACAACCTTTATGATGTAACTGCTATCAAGTATGATGATGGAATTGCATTCCTATATAGTTGGATAACGTGACCGATATGATTATGATGTGAAATTTATTCTCTATGCATATTTGTTCTAATCTAATGATTATCGGTTATATATAATTGTCATCCTAGATTTTATATATTTTTCTTCCGTATCCATTCACGTTCATAGAGAGAGCCATCTCTTAAAAGTACATATTTCAGTAACTGTATATTTCTGATAATATGAATTAGTATTTAATTTTTAATATTAGATTTGTCAAGCTTTTTGTGTAGACATTTACATGTGATGCAATAGATAAATATAATTACATTTTCAACTATTGAGAAACTAATGATCTATCCTCACCTGTATTAGGTAGTTTCATAGTTTGAATTTTGTGAACGTCAAATTCTTGGATAGAAGTTTATCTGTGTTATAATCGACTTTTGGCTTACCTAATTTCATTATAGATGCTTCTTTCTCACTTACATTGATTCCAAAAGGTGTACATTTATGGATTCACATCAACAGTTTGAGTTTCTCCTTATTCAAGTCAATAAATTATATTTATGGATTCATTATATCAAATATGAAAGAGTGTGCAAGACTAACTAGCATAAATGCATTTGAAGTTTTATTACAAAATTATGAAAAAAGTAGTTTAAGGCCTTTTCTAAGAGTAAACTTTTTTTTTTCGTTTACAGGGTCCAGAGATTAGAGCTGGTTTCTTAAAGGATGGGAAGAAAATCGATCTCAAACAAGGTCAAGTGATCACCATTTCCACTGACTAAAACATAGATGGTGATGAGAATACGATTTCTATGAGCTACAAGAAGCTGGTTGAGGATGTGAAGCCACAAAGTGTGATTATTTGTGCTGATGGAACAATATCACTCACTGTTCTGTCTTGTGACAAGGAAAAGGGATTGGTCCGATGTCGATGTCATTGTGAAAACTCTGCACCTTTGGGTGAAAAAAAGAATGTCAATTTTCCCGGTCCTATGTTTGGATCGATGATGATGGGTTTGTTTCCAGATATCCTCTGTGACCTTCAATTAACCAGTCCAAAATAAATAAAGCACACCATTCCAGCTTTATTTTTTAGAAAATCCTATTATGTAGATTAATGTTAGCATTTTTTACTGCTCTGAACATACTGAAGTAAATACTATGAACATAATATTTTATGTATTCCCCCTGCAAGTTCAAGTGTATCCAAGAAATATGATTTAATAAAACTATTATATTCTCATGCTTAGTCGAGAATCTACATACAATACTAATTTCCACTACCTTTGATATTCATATCTCTAGGCCCTGAATAAAGTAAAAAATTAAAAGAAAACTAAAAGAACCAACTTCATTTTTAAGGCCTCTTATGAGTGGTTGGTTGCATATTCATTTTAATAATAAGCAGGGATAGCACGTAGAAAGAGTCACAGATGCAAATTGCTCAAAGTAACTAAACAAACAAATTTTAAATACATTAAAGACTATTACTTATCTTCCTCACAAATATAGTTATAAGTTGTTCATATTCAGTGAACATGAATTAGTCAAAACTGTGGCTCTAAATTTAGAGTTTAACTTTCCTAGCCTGCTAACAAATCAATACAGAACGCTCCAAAAGAAGGCTACTTTTTCCAGATGTTCATGATACCAACGTAAAATCATAATACTAAATACTAATTGATATAAAAATTTTAAAATACTAAATATTTTAGTATTATGATTTTAGTATTTTAATGATGTAATTTGAATTTTTGTTGTTTTGATTAATTAACAAAATAATTTGAATTTTAGTATTCTTTAATTTGATTTTTTTAATTAGTATTTTAGTTTTTTTTAATTAGTATTTGATGTAAATATGTTATGTTTTGAATTTTAGTATTTTGATTAAATGATGTAAATATGTTATACAACTTATTTTATTTAATTAGTTGTTTTGATTAGTTAACAAAATAATTTGAATTTTAGTATTTATTAAATGATGTAAATATGTTATGTTTTTTTTATTTTTTATTTTAGTATTTTTTGTTTTGATTAAATGATATATATTGTTTTATTTAGAATATATTTTATATTTAAGCCTCCATATGTCTGCCACGTCACTATATTTTAACCCCGTTTGTCTTCTGTGAAAGGCATGGGCACGTGTGATCCAAAAATGTAACATTAAGGGTACTTTTGAACAAAAAAAGTATATGGTTCTCGGTAGACATCGCGGTAAAAGTCAGGGGCATTTTTGACCATTTGCCCTTTAAATATTATAAATTTCTAAATACAATTAGAACGTTGATCTTTGAATTTTTAATTTGGATTATTTGGATGTTTTGTGTGAAATATGATCATTGCACACTAATTTATCATCTTTTTATTATATTTTAATTTATTAATTGTACGTGCATATTTATTATTAAAAAATTGAATAATCCTGCCGCAACGCGCGAGTTTGTATCTAGTAATCGCTCTAAAGCTTTTGTGAATTGCTGAGAACTGAAGGAAGAATGAGCTTCTATTTATAGGAAAATATAGTTTCGATAATTGCACATTTTGGGGCTCGAAAATTACAGTACAATACCTCCAATTTTTCTTTTATTTTTTATTTAGTCCTGCAAGTATAATCAATCTTGCATCAACTCCCCTAATAGTAAATAATGTGAATCAATAGTTTAATCATGTGAATCAATAGTATAATCATGTGAAAAAATACGGATTACAGTATAGTACCCCCATCTATACCTCAATTTTTAACTTAGTCATGCAAGTATTATCAATCTTGCACCAACTCCCCTAATAGTAAATAATGTGATTCAATAGTACACATATGTGAACAAATAGTTATATACGCATGTGAATTAGTAGCAATTAATTGCTCATTTATCTGATAAATTACCCGATTTATCAATATAACCCCTAGACATCAATTATCATCGGAATAAATATCGATTTTTACTAACACAAACAATTCCTACATAATGAAACTATTTTTATCAAAAATATAAATTTTGAAATTTTGAAGTTTAACTTTTCCCAAAAAAGTCAACTGTTGACTTTTTAACCAAATAGTGAATCCCGAAAATTTTTGTGTTTATAGACTATTTTTACTAATTTCGTCATTCTAGACTCAAATATCACGTCCACGTCTTCAAATTCAACTCCAAACAACATTCATCATTAATATTATAACTCACAATATTTATCAACTAGGTCGTTCCCAGGAAAGAAGGGGCTTTTCAATAAGGATTTCTCCCTATTGGCGCGAAATTAGGTGACCAAACCTCTCCTTGACAGAAGTTCTAGACATTGTAAATATTGCAATTTATAATATGAATTACTTTGTCGTCTCAAGTATTGATTTAATAAAAAAAACATTTTATGCAGATGATACTGACCATAATTGAATCCATAATATGATAGATATGATGCAGTAATTACTGTAGCAATAATTGAGTATAACTGAGTGACTTCTCACGTAAGCATTAATAATCAATACCGTGTTCTACTATGCAACCACAGGTATTACTGTACGTTTAACACCGGGTATTTCAACAGTTAATGATAAAACTTCCACTGTTATTTTCATAAAGTATTTTTGTCGTTTTCAATCCGACAATAATTCCGTTGTGGGGGTCCACCAATGATTGTGCTGTTGTATGAATATTCCCTGTTAAAATGAATATTCCCCGACCAATCGAATATTATATAACAACTTGTATACTTTGCAAAATTTATAAATATTACCCACAACTATAACATTATATCAAATCCACGCCATAATATTCAAAAATATATTTCGAGAAAATTTAATCTTTATTCAAAAAGTTGGGGTCTTACATTTTATCCATGTAACAACAATCAATATACATTTTAATCAAATATTCATCTTTGCATTACAGGCCAAAGATATTCATTTGTATCACCAGTTGGTCATGTTCATCTCAACACCTGTTCATCTTTGCACTACAGGCCAAAGATATTCATTAGGTAATAATTCATCTTTGCACTACAGACTAAAGATATTCATCAGTTAATCATTCATCTTTGCACTACAGGCCAAAGATATTCAGTAATATCATCATTTAGAACTGAGGATGATGAAAAATATCTTAAAGAAAATGAATCCAGTGAGATAAAAGATCAAATATTAGGGATTTGTATTACAGTTTATCCAAGTTCAAAAATACATCATAATAACCAAATTTTGAAGCAGAATTCAAAATAAAGATCAAAACATGGATACAATCAAAGATAGTAACCATAATAGATACCTTGGATAAAAAGAAGAAAATTTCATTTTTCGATTAATAATGTCATATTCGTGAATAGTGCCATATACGTGAATAGTACAGTATACGCGAATAGTAACTCCGACACCTAAATATAGAAATTCCACAAGAAAAATTATCATGCTTCGTGAATAGTACTCGTGAATAGTAACTTATAAATAGTAACTCGTGAATAGTAACTCACGAATAGTAACCCCGACATGAAAAATTTCAAATTTGATAAAAAGTTCCAACCAATATTTCGGCATAATGATATTGAAGAAATAATATCACTTACGAAGAAAATAACATCTCTTACCTCAAAAAGATAATACTTCTGGCTGAAATACTGGATATAGTGCTGAAGGAACTTCCACCGTATAGCAACACTCAAAGTATCAAAATACTCACAAGAATACGCTCGATAATATAGAGAGAGAAAGAGAGAAAATTTATGAATTCTGGTGTGATTTTAAATTCTAACTAAGCACCCTATTTATAGGAAAATGCTTAGAACGTCATAGAAGACTAACCTGCTACCTGATGGCTTTACCTGTTACTATTGCCACCCACCACATTTAAAATTCAATTGAGCACATTTCTCACCAACCAATTCTAAAATTTTTCAAAATATTTTATCATTTAAATAATAATCAGAAACTTTAATAATTCATAGAAAATAGCCCGTTTATCAGAAAAATACAAATTTTATGTCCATTCCACACGAAATTGAATTCTCTACAACTTTGTAGCTTTGAGTTTTTCCAAATTCTAAACAGAAAAATACCTGAAATCCATAAATGGATGATTTTTAAATACTTCCAATCCGACAAAATACTGATAAAACATCTCAGCATTAATTTCTTCATTAATAACCACAAAAATAAATCCATCATTTATATCCACATAAAATAAATATTTTCTTATCATATGAATCAATAATTAATTATTCACAAATAATATTACAGAATCACATTTATGACAACCAGACTGTTCACAGGAAAGAGGGGGCTTTCCGATAAGGATTTCTCTTTACTGACGCGTAATTAGGTGATCAAACCTCTCCTTGACAGAACTTTCTAGACATTGCCAATAATGATATCTAATAATATTATTCAAATAATATGAATTATTGATCTGATAATGGAGATACTGTGCAGTGACAATTATTGAACAACAATAATATAAAATATCAACGCAGCAATTATTGAATCAATAAAATAAAATATTGAACAGTAACTATTGTGACAATTATTGAGTAGTGTCTTCTTACGTAAGGATCAATAATTCAACAATATTGTGCAATACCGTGAGCTACTGTGCAACCATGCGTATTACTGTATTTTAACTACCGGGTATTCCAACAGTCTTAATGGTAACAACTATGCCATTATTCAATTTTATCGTTTTCTTCATCCGACCGTTATCCGTTATGGGCCCACAAATGGCTGCGCCGTCGTACGAATATTCCCCGACAGAAAGAATATTCCACGACCAAACGAATATTCCCCGACAATTTAAAATTTTATAATCACTTGCTTATTTTACAAAATTTGCGCATTTCATCCATAACCAAAGTATTATATCAAATTAATACCTTATTATTCACAATAATAATTAGAGAAAATTTGATTTTATTCATTAAAAAAATTTGGGGTCTTACAATTATCCTTCGGGCTGGGTAAGCAAATGAATTCACAAATAAAGGAACAAATGATTCATCGAAAAAAATAAAAAAACTCTCTCTAATTATAATGTGTAAATTTATATTTATCAAAATCAAAGTCTCATATTCC
Source organism: Panax japonicus (assembly GCA_020205505.1). Lineage (NCBI taxonomy): Eukaryota > Viridiplantae > Streptophyta > Magnoliopsida > Apiales > Araliaceae > Panax > Panax japonicus. The sequence continues at coordinate 2,638,994 of CM035108.1, read as the reverse complement.
AACCCACAAGCCAGGTTTATATAGCTTAGCAAAACTTCATCTCCAAGTCACTCTAGAATATTCCTAGAGATAAGGAAATAAAAATGAAAATAAAATTCTCCTAGGGATATGAAAAAGATTTTAACAAACTTTCTAGGGATGTGAAAAAGGATTCTAACAAATTTCCTACTTTTACGGGAAAAAAACGAACTTGTAAATAATAAAATATTATTAATTAAAGAGTTAAAAAGAAAGAGAAAGTAATTAAACTAATAGTATGTCGAACTCCGAAGTCAAGACGTCATTTCGTCTCCCGAAGTCGAAGGTGAAAGTGTCATTCCAACTCCCGAATCTGAAAGTATTCCATCACCCGAAGTCGAAGATAAAAGATCTTATCTCCGAAAGCTGAAGGTATTAATGTCGAAGGTGTCTAATAGCATCTTCGTTTGTGACGATCATCTCATCTATGATATTCCAATGCCATTAACATACTATCCAATAATTCGGAGTCATCGATCTCGGACCATCCTGCATCAGCTAGTCCACTTGTCTGATGTATTCATTAGATATTTCACACTCTTTACATTGATCCACACACCAAATAATATTTTTATAATCACTAGAAAAGTCTAGTTGCTATAACATTAGCTCAAACACATGAGGCACAATACATTAGTAAAATCTAAGACCAGACTACTAACAAATTCTCAAGTCCATTTACACTTTGTGCTTGGCTTCTAAGGGCGCTGTCCCCTTATAACCCCTGCCAGTTTATCGACGAATTGAGCAGCCGCTCACCCACTGTCACTACTAGAAAAACGAGAATACGTGACGAAATTTTGTGACAGTTTTTAAAAATAATCACAAAAGATAGTAATTTGTGATCATGGACTTTTTAAGCAATCACAAAATAATAGTATATATGATGGCTCTTAATGATGGCTCTTAGTGTGATGACTAATATTGCCATCAATGTATTATAATTGTGATAGTCATGTCAATCACACTAATTTTTTCACGCAAAATAAATTTTCTTTTTATAACGCACTAAGTCATCACTTATAGATATACCCTTTTCGTGACTGCATTTAAGCTATCACTAATATTTTAATGTAAAAAATAATCAAAACAATATTTTATGACGGTCGTGACAATCATTAAAAAAGATAGATTTTTGTGATGACTTTTATTTGCAATTACAAAAAGAAGGTATTTTGTGATGAAATTTTTAAACCATCACAAAACGATAAAATATATGATGGCTCTTAGTGATGACTAATTTTACCAAAATTTTATAGTATTTATGACTGTCATTGCAATCACCAAATCTTATGTGGAAGTAATTTTGTTTAGTATCAACTCACATATGTTTCCTTTTATATTTTGTTTTAAAACTGTAATCATGATCTAGACTTTGGTCTAGTGGTAATACTCATTATTTAGTTTGCAAATGGGAGAGGGTTCGAATCCTACAAGTATCATACGGCTGGTACATTTTTTTTAATTTTTTTTTATTTTTTCGGCCGGTATATGCTCATACAGCTGGTACATTTTTTTTTAATTTTTTAATTTTTCCCGGCCGGTACAGTCTCATACGGCTGGTATTAAAAAATTGAAGAAAAAAAACCGGCCGGTATAGCTTGTCACGGCTTGTATTAAAAAAATAAAAAAAATTATTTTATTCAAGCAACTCGCTGCTAAACAGACTCGAACTCGCAACCTCAAACTCCAAACACACGTCATATGACCACCCGAGCACCACGGGCCTAGGTGTTAATTTCAGCCAAGGATATGTCTTTATATTAAAACTTCACCATCCCCCAAAATCTATATTCTTGCATTATTATTATATTACGATTTATTATTATTAACAAGTCTATATAATACATATGAGGGTTTGATATTTAGAAATAAGTTAATATGTATATTTATTAAGCAATGATTATTAGTAATGATTTTATATATTAAGCAATAATTTTATATATTAAGTAATGATTTTATACATTTGATACATTTTTTTATATATTTTATACATTTGATACATTTTTGATAATTGATACATTTTTGATACATTTGATACATTTTTGATACATTTGATATATTTTTGATATATTTGATACATTTGATATATTTTTGATAATTGATATATTTTTGATACATTTGATACATTTTTGATACATTTTTGATACATTAATATATTTTTGATATATTTGATATATTTTTGATATATTTTTGAAATATTTGATATAATTTTGATATATTTGATACATTTTTGATATATTTGATACATTTGATATATTTTGATATAATTTTAGATATATTAAAAATGTGTCAAAAATATATCAAAAATGTATCAAATGTATCAAAAATATATCAATTATCAAAAATATATCAAAAATATATCAATTATCAAAAATATATCAAATATATCAAATGTATCAAAAATATATCAAAAATGTATCAAATATATCAAAAATATATCAAATATATCAAAAATATATCAATTATCAAAAATATATCAAAAATATATCAAAAATGTATCAAAAATATATCAATTATCAAAAATATATCAAATGTATCAAAATTGTATCAAATGTATCAAAAATATATCAAAAATGTATCAAATATATCAAAAATATATCAAATATATCAAAAATATATCAAATGTATCAAAAATATATCAATTATCAAAAATGTATAAAAAATGTATCAATTATCAAAAATCTATCAAAAAATGTATCAAATGTATAAAATATATAAAAAATGTATCAAATGTATAAAATCATTGCTTAATATATAAAATCATTACTAATAATCATTGCTTAATAAATATAGATATTAACTTATTTCTAAATATCAAACCCCCATATGTATTATATAGACTTGTTAATAATAATAAATCGTAATATAATAATAATGCAAGAATATAGATTTTGGGGGATGGTGAAGTTTTAATATAAAGACATATCCTTGGCTGAAATTAACTGCTAGGCCCGTGGTGCTCGGGTGGTCATATGACGTGTGTTTGGAGTTTGAGGTTGCGAGTTCGAGTCTGTTTAGCAGCGAGTTGCTTGAATAAAATAATTTTTTTTATTTTTTTAATACAAGCCGTGACAAGCTACACCGGCCGGGTTTTTTTTTCAATTTTTTAATATCAGCCGTATGAGTCTGTACCGGCCGGGAAAAATAAAAAAAAAAATTAAAAAATGTACCAGCCGTATGCGCCTGTACCTGCCGGAAAAAATAAAAATAAAATTAAAAAAAACGTACCAGTCGTATGAGCCAGTATCGGCTGGAAAAAATAAAAAAAAATAAAAAAAAATGTACCAGTCGTATGAGACTGTACCGGCCGAAAAAAATAAAAAAAAATTTAAAAAAAATGTACCTGCCGTATGAGCCTGTACCGGCCGGAAAAAATAAAAAAAAATAAAAAAAATGTACCAGCCTATGAGCCTGTACCGGCCGAAAAAAATAAAAAAAAATAAAAATAAAATGTACCTGCCGTATGAGCCTGTACCGGCCGGAAAAAATAAAAAAAAATTAAAAAAAAATATACCAACCGTATGAGCCTGTACCGGCCGGAAAAAAAATTAAAATAAAATGTACAAGCCGTATCATCCTGTACCGGCCGAAAAAAATAAAAAAAATTAAAAATAAAATATTTCAGCCGTATCAATCTGTACCGGTCGGATTATTTTAATAGTAAATATTCACTTTTTATAACTATACTGACAAGTTAATATTCACTTATTAAAATAGAACCCGGTACATGTGTATAATTAGGCACAACAACCTGTGTCGGCTTATCAAACACAAAAGCTAATCCCAGCCATCAATTCACTTTATCAACGGTACAAAAATGGGTGTTGCACAGTACTCATAGCAACCGGTTGCTATGGAAGGGCTCCCAATATATATATATATATATAGAGAGAGAGAGAGAGAGAGTCCGGATCAGGTCCGGACTCCCGGATTTTAATAAAATTCGGACTTTTTTTTTGCTATTTTTTTAAAACAACTAAAAAAAATTATGGAACTTGAATTTTTACATAATACAGTGTTTTGGGTGTGATTTGGATACGTATAACAAAATATATCTGGACAGTCTGGACAGACTGTACATACATTGGTTGGTGTAGGTATTAAAAACACACCCAAAACACTGTATTATGGAAAAATTTTAGTTCCATAATTTTTTTTAGTTGTTCTACCAAAAAAAAATGGGTCCGGATTTTGGATCAGGTCCGGACTCCCGGACCTGATCCGTGTTATATATATATATATATATATATATATATATGAGTCCGGATCCAGTCCGGGATCCCGGACTCTACTAAAATACGGACTTTTTTTTTTTTTTTTTTTTTTTGTTTGCTTTTTTTTTTGAAACAACTAAAAAAAAAAAATTATGGAATTGAAATTTTTCCATAATACAGTGTTTTGGGCGTGATTTGGATGCCTATAACGAAATATGTCTGTACAGTCTGGGCAGACTGTACATACATTGGTTGGGGTAGGTGTTAAAAACACGCCCAAAACACTTTATTATGGAAAAATTTCAGTTCCATAATTTTTTTTTATTTTTTTTTTAGTTGTTTCAAAAAAAAAAATCAAAAAAAAAAAAAAATTTGGGGTCCGGATTTGATCAGGTCCGGGAGTCCGGACCTCATCAATCCTGATATATATATATATATATATATATATATATATATATATATATATATATATCTTATTTAACTTATTTTGTGCTTCAAAATGTTAGGAGTACCCTAATTTTCGAGTATTTTATTTTTCTATAAAACGTCATCTTAAACCCTAAGTTAGTTAAAGATATTTGTTACAGTTATATTTAATATTTATTTTAAAAATTAATGATACTAAACCTTTTTAAGTCAAGAAAAATATATTAATTTAGAAAGACTACCTTTTTCTTGGGTACTACTAAATATTTGGATATTTACCTGAGCTTGATTCTCTCAACCTTGCACATGCTCTTACACAAAGGCTGTATACAACATGTTGCAAGCTTTTGACCAAGAAGTCGTTGACTTGAGTAAAGGAAAAGTTATTAGGCGTAAGGGTATAAATCGAGTTGAGTGGATTATTAAATTGCTCAGATTTAATTTATAAAATTTATTAAGTATCAAATAAAATTTGTTTGAAGTTCGTTTAGTTATCGAGTTGAGCACAATTTCGAATCGAATCTGATCAATTTAAATTTTTCGAACGAGTATTAATAGAAAATTATAATTTGAGAAGGTTCGAATAAATTATCGAACTTTAAAATTTATTCATATTTAATTCATTTATATTTCGAATCGAGCTCGAATCGAACTTTTAGTCTAACGAGTACGAATCGAGCCCGGATTATTATTAGGCGTCGTAACCCCTTCTTGAGTAACACTAGTCTGTTCTAAATAAAATCTATTTTATACATTTTTAAACTTATTATGATATTTTTAATATAATATTGATATATGGATTTATTTTTTAACAATAATAATTGAAAATGTTATATACAAACTATTTAAAAACATATAATTATCTCTATTCCATAAAAAGACCTCAATTTTAACATTTTATAGTCAATTTATAAAATCATAAACCTTAAAATACTAGTTGTAAAATTATTTAAATTAATTCACACTAATCTAAGAGTTCATAAATTGATTTTTATAAAGTCATAATAATAATAAAACTCTTTTTTTTTGTAAAATGAAGAGAATAAAGTCATAATAATGTTATGGACCATCATCATGATCTTCTGAAAACTGTTCATACAACTTTGTGTGGATAGCTCTCATCTTCATTATTTAATCTTATCTACAAAATGTGTATTTAAATATTGACCGACATGATACAAAAAGTGCCAACTAGCCTACACCAAATAAACCTTGCCTTAAGCTTTCACAATCATAACTGTGTAAACTGTGTGGACGCTTCTTATCCGTGTAATGTTGATGATATGTTGCTACTTATTATTCTGTAAATGTGTTAACTTTTAGGTTACCACTAATAAAAATATGTGACTTAATTAGTTTGTGATAGTTTTTAAAAATAATTATAAAAGATAATAAATTGTGATAGAATTTTTTGAAAAAAATAATAGTATATATATATATGTGTGTGTGTGTAACGGTTCTTAATGATGATTAATTTTGTCATTAATATATTATAATTGTGATGATGATGTCGATAACTATTTTTTTCACGCAAAATAAAAAAAAATTATGACGCACTAAGTCATTACTTATGGATTTACTCTTTTCGTGATTGCATTTAACTATCACCAATATTTTAATGAAAGAAATAATCAAAACAGTATTTAATGACGGCCATGATAATTATTAAAACAGATAGATTTTTGTGACAACTTTTATTTATAATTACAAAAAGAATGTATTTTGTGATAAAAATTTCAAGTCATCACAAAATAATTAAATATATGATGGCAGTCAGTGATGACTAATTTTATTATAATTAGTATTTGTGAATGCCATTACAATCACTAAATACTAATTTTATTTAATAAGACAATTCATAATATGTTTGCTTTTAATATAATGAAATTAATTGTCCATAAATACATATTCATGCTCTTACCTACTTTTAATCCTTAAAGCTGATGAGAATATACAAGACGGTTTAAGTAATCACAAAAACTTTTTAAGATAATTTTTTAAACTTATGCGATAGATTTGAGCTATTACAAAAGGCTATTTTTTTTAGTATACATTTATTAATTAACAAAGACAAAACATACACTCGCATATATATATATATATATATATATATATATATATATATATATATATATATATATATATATATATAAACTTTAATTGAGTAACTATTTTTATTGGTATCCAATTAGTGAAATTATAAATGTTAAAATGATACAAATTCATTAGTCTTTGTTGATATCAATAAAATCTTATCAGAATATATAAATTTGGCATATATATAAGATGGTGAAATCTCAAAACAACATGATATTACAATATCAAAATCTGAGTAATCTTCATGCACATATAAGAGAGAGCTAGAGAAGCATTATTTATTTATTTAGTAGTAATACATATATATATATATATATATATATATATATATATATATTTAGCCAATTCTTGGTGGACTGGCAACTTTTCCAGAGGAATCAATGAAAATCCGAACTCGGTCGGTTCTGAAATCCATGGTAACAAAGCTACCTTGTGGAATTAAGTGGACAGTAATCCCTGGAATCTCTTGGTCTATTTTTGTCTTTGCTTCTTCTCCTGCCATCCCCACTAACTCCGGCCATGTTGTTTTGCTGCTACTACTGTTTTCTTTCTCATAAGATCCTGAAAATCCCCTCAAATTTCAGCTTACCAATTAAATACAATATACCCAAAACACATTAAAGATTCATAAAATAATACATATATATATATATATATATATATATATATATATATGTGTGTGTGTGTGTGTGTGTGTGTGTGTGAAATAAAAAAAAAGGTAGAAAAAACAACTTACTTTGTACAAGTTCTTGAGGAAGCTCAGCTGGTTTGTTCTCATTCTCGGCCATAATTACAAGGATAAATTCTCTCTCCTCTCACATACACAAAAACAAACTTTGGCTACATACAAAATATATATATATATATATATATATATATATATATATATATATATATATATATATATTTGCAAAATGTCCAAAGCACACCTCTTTGACATTGTCAATTCTCTCTTTATTTGTCAAACCCTATAATTGCCGGCCAAACCAACCTCTATCTGTGCACAATTTATTCGCATTTTTGGACATTATCAAAATAAAATTTACTATTAAAATCGAAAACACCTGCATTTCGAAAAAAATATATATATGCAAGTGTTAAAGATATATATTTATTTCACTTTTATATTTTAAAAATAATAAATTACTTTAATATGGAGGACATGATGACTATATCAAAATAGGTCTACAGACTACAATTGAACCACATCAAGTCATCAACTATGGTCATTGGGCTCGAACAAAGCCCCATCATAATTTTCTTGTCAAATTGCCTTCCAAAAGCTTCTTCTTATTCCTTAATTTTTTTTTTATTATTATTTTTATTTCTCAAATCAAAACGTTCAGAATTTTGGAGATTTATGCTTAAATATCAAAAGGCAAAGTAGTTATAGAAAGTTTTATTAATGACAATTTTCTCATTTTATCACTTTTCATTAATAATATATCATTTCACCATTTTATATCTTATAGGCAAGTCATTTATAATATTATAAAAACTTACATTTTATTATTTTGGCATTTTTGATTCTCTAATTTTTTTTAATCAATAAGTGGGTGGATTGGACCGTTGGCGAGCCCATTGCAATTTTTATAAGGTCCAACTGTCCAAGTTCAAACTTAAAACTATATGGACGCATGTGGGTTAAAAGGTTTACAACAATAGAGAGAATTAACCCACTAGATTGGTGATTTATGATTAGGACCCCTAAAAGAACTACTTTATTGTTCAACAAACTTAGCTGCGTAAATTCAAAGACTGAAATTTTGACCTCTAGAAAGAAACTATTTTTGTTAGAGCATCCCAGTATTAGCAAAACAAACTCTTCATATCGAAATTGATGTTTGTTGATTTACGTGTCAATTTGAAGAATATTACTCCCTCGGTTTCATATTAAATGTCGTTTTAGAGAAAAAAATCTTTTGTAGATTTTAAGAGAATTTTTTTTCATATTTTCCTGATTTAGCTCTAAATATCTCTCTTTTCAAATGCAACACTTTCTAAGTAAATTTATTTCCATAAAAACACTACACCTAATTCATCTCCACTTTCCAAGGAAATTTATTCCTATAAAACACTACTTACTCCATTCTATTCTCTCTATCTTATTTAAGGAGAGATACACGTTAGTTTGCACCGTAATTGGAGGAGAGAGACTACCAACACATAAGGGGTAAATATGGAAATTGGGACATATATTAATTACAAAGTAATGATATCCTTAATATGTGTGTTTTATGTAAAAGCGACTAATAAAATGGAACGAGGGAGTATTTGTTTCTTTCATATTTTGTCTCATCAGTTTTTTCAATTTAATGAGCTATACATCAAACCCATCAAGCGTAATAAATATTTTTAGCCTTTAATTGTAGATTTGAAGGTTGAGAAGTAGGTTGTTGATTTGAAGAGTGGGAAGAATGTTTGTTGACCTATGTGACAGTTTGAAGAGGTTGTTGGAGAGGATTTTTCTGATGTGACTCACCTATTAGAGTATTCCAACAACCTTAGTTGCACGATTTTCAAGGCTGAAGTAAAACTTGGTGCCCAATAGCTTCTAGTGTCGACAAGAGCTTTGCATCTTAATGCATCTTAACAGTAATGTATCTTAATAATTCATATTTTTATATTAAGAAGTCTTCTTAATAGTTTATACTCATATTTGTATCTTAACTACTCAAAGCACATTTCAATATAAAGATGTGAGCTGTTAAGATACATTAAGAGGTAGACTCTTAAAATACATTAAGATGCAATCAAACACAATCTAAATGGAGTGTATTTGAACATTGTTGAACATAATGAGAACTCGATAAAACATTGATCTTTGCCATTATTGTACTAAAAAACTCATGAACTATAAATAAGGATCAACTTAAATCCAAATGCAAGATAAAATATAGTACCAATAATTTAGGATGCCATTTACAAGAATATATGAAGAAGCAAAGATATCCCCACAAACTTGTACAACTGGCGGTACCAAAGAAACTTGACTTTTCCAGTTGGACAACAAAAAATGACTGTGAATTTCCAATCAACCATACAAACCATTAGAAAATGACACACAACTAACTAAACTACCTAGCATCCCCCCTTTTATAGATTAGTGGTAATGGTGAAGTTGAGACTGTAGCGAAACTAAGATCAACATCTACATGCGTCCCATATGAATGAGTACTCCCCTTATCAAATGAAGACGAGGCAAACGAATTCAAGTAATCATCAAACCCTTCCTCACCACCCTTTCCAACTTCGTACCCACCGGGCGGTCTCACCACCTCCGGTAACCCAACCTCGCCTTCCAAATACCTAACAACATGCCTCATACTAGGCCGTGCTAATGCTGCGTTATTCGAACACATCAGACCCAATTTCAACACCATCACCACCTCATTCTCATCAAACTCACCCATCAATTTTGCATCCACCACATCAAACACTCTGCCTTGTATCCATTTCTCCCAGACCCAATCCACCAAAACAAATTCCTCGGGCGGCGCCATGTTCTCAATAGGCCTTCTGCCGCAGACAACCTCAAGCAAAAGTGCACCAAATGCAAACACATCAGAACTTGTTGTGGCCCTTCCTGTCCTAGGAAGCTCCGGTGCAAGATACCCCAAAGTCCCCACTACCCGAGTCGTGCTCGGATTCTTCCCATGCTCGTATAATTTCGCCATCCCAAAATCTCCCAACCGGCCATTTAGATCACCATCAAGCAAAACATTACTAGCCTTAATGTCTCTATGTATCACAATTTGCTCGTACCCTTCATGTAAATAAAAGAGCCCAGACGCAACACCTTTAATGATATTAAACCTCTGCTCCCAACTGAGTATCGATTTGGGTTTATCAAACAATAATCTATCTAAACTTCCATTGGGCATACAGTCATAAACAAGTAACAAATCACCGCGAAGACGACACCATCCTTGTAACTGAACCAAATTCCTATGCCGAAGCTTGCCAATAGTTGAAATTTCAGACACAAATTCTCGCAAACCCTGCTTTGATTCGTTTGAAACTCGCTTCACAGCCACTTGGGTTTTTGAATTTGGAAGAGTACCTTTATAAACTTTACCAAAACCACCAGACCCAAGTAGCTCACTGTCCTTAAAACCTCTAGTGGCTTTCTTGAGTTCTTGATATGAATACCTATGTGGCCCAATCTCAAGCTCCCAATCTTCAACTACATCTCTGTTCTTGACTTTATTTATCAAATAAATAACCAAGAAAACTGAAGCAATCGAAACCAAAACTACAAGAACAGAGACACTAATTATGAGACCTAGGCTTTTTTTCTTCTTGGTGCCCGAATGTGAATCAAGTGATGGTAAAGATTCTAAATTTAGAAACTTGGCATCACCATTCATTTTAAAGCTCCAACCCAGTAAATAATGGGAGCTGGCAAGCAAACCTGTGGAAGCAGAAAACCCAACATACATGGTCTTTTCCAGAATTGGAGAGAGATCCAAATGGTAAGACAAAATTGGCAATCTGGGTTTTGAAGAAGATGGTGAAATAGTAACATTAATCAGGTTTGAAAGTGAATCATATTCGATCCAGGCTACTATAGTTTTTCCACTCTTGAGATTCAGATCTTGCTCCACTAAATCATCAGTAAAGTAGGCAGCTTTGGAAGACTTGTTTGATTCTAAGCTGTTGATGTCAATTCCAACATGATTATCATTAATATCCCCAAATTCAAAATCTTGAACTGTGTCGAATTCGACGGCGAAAAGGTGGTTAGAGAAATTTCCAACTTCTGTGGCATTAAGGAGTCCTAAATATTGACTGGGAAGAGCTGATTTGATGAAATCTTCAGATGGGGAGATTGTGAAAGCAAGGCCATGGCCGCCTAGTTTTGGGTATTCAGGGACAATATTAAAAGCAAAAGAAGTGGAGAAAGAGAAAACAGAGCCATTGGTAGAGTTCTTGAATTGAATTGGGGATGGAAACAAAGCATGACCCATCAATCTACCAGTCTCGTTTGTTAAGTGAAGAATGCCATGTTTGTCTATTTTTGCAACTCCACTCAAGCTTATGTTCGTGTTTGGTTGATTGAATCCATTATAGATGAACCCATCTAGCTGAGATAAAGCTGGGACTGTGAGGAATATTAAAGAACAGAGGAGTTCAAACAAATTTGGCATGGTGGAATGAAGAGAGAGAAAGACTAGATTTTGGGACAAAGGATGTGCAAGATATGATATTTGGTAGCCAAGATTGGGCTGAACATGAGAGGGATTTTGTGTTTGTTAGGTGGTTTTCGTTTCCTTGAATATCTGATAGAGAAAGGTCTTTATGCATACGAGGAATTATAAGAGGTCACATGAAGGTGACTGACTATCTTGACTGTCCATACTCCAGAGTATAGTTCTGTGCAATTACAAAATTAGCCTTTTCCTTTATATCAATTTGCTTTCAAACTAAAAATCCTGCCCCTCTAGAATTGGCCCGGGTTTAGTATTGCCATTTTAATCAGGCTGACCACACAGCCCACTATTTTTTGAAACACTTAACAGCCAGTGGCAAGCTGTGGTCTTAAAATGAATGGCAGAAATGGGAACTACTTCATTTTATTCATTAACAATCGGTGGTGTTGGGATTGTATTAAATTCTGTATCAATGTGGAGACATGAAACTAGAAACGTACATAATAGGGAAGATTATTCAAACCTTCTTGCCGAAATTCAAAAATATGTTTTGCGATTGATTTAACCTAGTGAGATTTTAAACATTTATTTTTTAAAAAAATTAATCAAAGAGACTAGGCTTTAAAGGGTAGAACTTAAAAAGAAATTCATGATATTGATAATATCAAAATATAGTTGCGATATTGATGCTTCCCTTCGTACAAAGTTGAAAATTTTAAGTATGATGTATGATATTGATAATATCTATTTTCATGATGTATGTTTGAAATATAGACTGATTTTACATCATCTAGTACCATGACTTCAATTTAGCTTGTCTATCCTCTGCTGACACATTATGCCCTATGGTTTAAAAATGTCCGGGAGTGGTTAGCATGAACATAACTTCATGTTAAGCTCACTTCATGTTCAATATAGTGCACGTCGGCAAAGAGACCCTCACGTCTGTGTGTCAAGAAAATTTACTTTATTTATTTTAAAAATTTTGGAGTTGGCACTTAGAAAAAAATCTCCTGAATGCACACGATTGATGTTAGGAGTGCGTCCTTAAAATCTTCCGGAAAAGAATTTAGTGTCAATTAACGTAACAATAAAAAAAGACTTGAGAAAATGTCTAACAGTTGAGATTTGAAAGACAAAACATACTTGAGCTGTTTAGAATTTTTATTCTATTTTTTATTTTATTAATATGAAAAATATACTTGAGCTGTCATTTTGAGAACGGATCGAGTAATACTCTTTCATTAATCATGGGTATCAAAATATGTATATTTATTTTTTTAATGAGATAAACACTTTTAAATGGGTCTACAAGTTTAATATATTGTAATTTATGTACTTACACAATTTTTTATTAATGATAATTTTTATTTTATTTCCACATTCACCCATTTCTTCAAGAGGGAGATTTTATATTCAGTACAGCGGCATGTGGACCTCCGTCGATGTGTGACCAGCGTTTTCTGGTACTTGCAGGTCCTCAGAGTCTAGACAAACTCTCATGGCATGCAACATTGTGTAGGCCAAAATAAGGGTGGTTTAATGGAAAATTAAGAAGAGGGTTGGGGAGAAAATTGATATTTTTATATGAAAATTGTCGTTTGACAGTTTATACCGTACGCTTTTCATAAATATCAAATTTAAATTAAAAAAAAAAAGCAACATTAGGGTTCCTTCTAGATCTAGGCAACATTAGGGCTCCTTCTAGATACACCATCTTTATCTTTTTAGAAGCAACTTGTTTTGAGAGGTGGCGTGGAGGAGAGAATCTTTATTTCTCCGCCACCAAAAGACTGGGGTCTCCCATCTCTGCAATTTTCAATTATTTATTTATTAATCAAACTGACACTGAAAAGAATTAGGTCGTTCCAAACAAGAATTCCACTATCTTTTCTTAAATAATGAATATATATATATGGTGCCGTGCGTCTCTTTTGTTGTTGTAGAGACTAGAATGATAGTAACAACTAGAGAAGGGTGATGAATTATTAAATTTATCCACATAAGATGTGTGCAGTTAGTTGCACCAACAGACAATAATGGCGAAGATATTGGCTGTACATGCCTATGTTGTATTCAGTTCACACTATATACATACAGCTTGAGGGTATATAAATTGCAGAAAAACAAACGCTGCTAATAAGTGAGCTTATATATATATATATATATAATTCAATTTTTTATACGCTGATGACTTGCAATTTGTGCAACAAAATAGAAAAGGAAGTGTACAGTTCTATAGCACAATTACACAAGTCACTACTAACCTTTGAATCAATTCTTACATTTTTTTAAATATAATTTTGACATTATTGGTTCCATTCCTTTTATTATAGAGGCAATTCTATCGTTCGATCGATCACCTAATCAAATTCATATAGGTAATCACTCCTACCTGTTGAGTTTAAGTTTGCAGCAGATGGATTAGTGCAGCCTTCAGTTTAACTTGTTGGGGCAGCTTTGCCTGCATAATACAGACAATAAGAAGAAACTTTAAAACACTCGTGTTGTTATTGCTTTCCATCATAGTCTGCTAACGATAGAAAGTTCCACTTTTTATGGCATCATCGTTAGCATCTCCGAGTGCAGCCTCCCTCATGTACTTGTCGGCCAATTGGACTCTATTCACATTTTCCTGTTCTTGAACAAGCATATTCCCATACTCAAGGACCTTCCCAATACTCATCTTTGGTTGCTCCACATTGGGAGGTCCCTCCTTGGAGTTCACTAGTCTTTTCCCCACATTTTCTACACCAATGCCCGAAACAAATTTCCTGATTTCATCATCATACACCCTTGCCCTGATAGCACCAAAGAAGTCTGCACAAAAAAATACATGTTTGATGATTTTTAAATTAGTCAATTATGTTTGCTAGAATTAGATCTACAATTCTAAAACATAATTCATATAAATACTAAATATAGCTTACCAATTGATTGCCCTTGAAAGGTGTCAACAAGCTGGACAATGTCTTGTTTGGGAACATTGTCAGTTTTGAAAATACCGGTGCAAACGCCAATTCGATCTTCTCTAGTAGGAGCCCAGTAGAACTTGTCCATACGACCATCACGGATTAGAGGGGCATACAGTGTGGAGAAGTCGTTACCAGTGACAATGAGCGGAACACGAGGATTATCCTGCTTGTTGTACATGCCAGGGAGCTGGACATTTGTTGGGCTATCAGCAATGTTCATAAGGGTAGCATTCACCATCTGGTTGTTAACTGTGTATTGTGTAGTTCCACCCATTCTGCCCGCTCCTGCATCGAGATCATTGATGAAAAGGACACACATTTTTCCTTTCTTGATGATATCTGCCGCCTCTCGATACCTTTGCCTGATCAGTTTTGCAGGTTCTCCTGCATTCCCACTTTCCAATTCTCCGGCACTCATCATAATGGGGCTGAAAATTACTCATAAGACCAAAAAGACGGCCATAGATGATGTATATATTCTAAAGTTTTATAAATTGAAGAAATTCAAAACATATTGGAGAAATTTCTTGAACTTACTTGATTCCCATTTTGGAAAACACAAGCTCACACTGAAATGATTTTCCTTGACCTTTGCCGCCCCAAATACCAAGAATGAGAGGAACCTATTTAATTATCAAATTTTACAAGCCATTAATCTTCATTTTACTAGGAAATAGTTGATACTAAAAGTAATGAAGTAAGATGGAGAACCTTAATGTTAGGCAGGTTCAAGAAGTTCTTAGTGATGTGAATAACAAGTTTGTCCATGAAAGCAGGAGCAATGTATAACCCATCCATGTTATTGTCCATATTGTATCTTGATCAAACAAATTAGCAACATTGTATAATTAAAACCAAGTTCTACATATAAAAACTACAAATTATGCAAACTAAGGCTTTTTTAAGACACACTTGGGGATTGAATTTGTTTTTTAGAAAAATAATTTGTAACATTTAGTTTTTTATATCTTTTTTCCCTTTTCCATTTTATGCTCAAGTGCATCCTAGCCAAACCTTAATATGCCTAAAAAGAAAGACAGTTAAGAAAAAAAGTCAAATATGACTCTCATTTCAAGGTTCTTTCTTACTGGCGAATACCGGTACTGATATAATCATAAGAACTCATGATGGCGGTATGAGTACCAGAATTGATAGGAGCTTGAAAGAGGGAATCCACCATTCCCTTTCCTCTGGTGATGTCCTGTTGGTCGTCGGACACGTCGAATGCCAGGCCTCTCCATTTGTCCTTGGTGGTCTGTTTCTCCTCATCCACTTCAGCAACAATCTTGAGATTAGCAGAACAAATGTTGGGGCTGGTGGCATTGAAGTTCACTTTTCTCAAGCTATTCCAAAAGAAAGCTGAACTGGGAACATAAGTTCCAGCACTAGTGCCATTCGAATTTACCTGCACAAGAGATTTCCCTTTGCTTATGGCCAATGAGCCACATAATTTGAATGAAATTATTAACTCCATTTTTAAGGATCGCAATGAAATTAATGACACACACCCGGCCAGATAATCAAATGATCATATTTAATTTGTACAACATAATAGGAAAATGAAACTCCATTGAACTACAGGCTTTATTTAATTAATCAGAGAAAGGGAGAGAGACGATGGAAACAACAGCAAAAGAGGGAGAAAAAACAAGAACGTATTTGGTGAATTAATTTATATTTATATGATTATATTGTAAATTATTTAGTTATAAATTTGTTATTTTCATATTTTAAGTATATTACATCAATTTTGAATTTTAAAATATCTGAATGACTTGAAAATGAAAGTTAAATTGGATCAAGTATATTATTACTAGAATAGAGGGAGTAATTTTTGTTGTGGCCTGTGGCCTGTGGGTGTGATCATCTATATCTATCTAGTAGGGATACTTTATATGTAACCTTACCGGTGTTGATCCAATAATAACCTTACATGGGTAGCCATTGACTACTACGTACAGGTATTGAGATAAGACGGTTTTGTAATTTTTAAGGCAATGATTCTTAAAATACGGTTGAAACTGAAAGGTTGCTGATTCCATAAGTTGGTTCATGGGGGCTGCGTCTTATATTTAGTTAATATAGGATAGGGGTTGGAGTGTGGAGAAGGATAAAGATATGGGCCATTTCAAAAATATGGTCTTGGGAAAGGGATAAAAACAACATTTTGAAATTTTTATGATAAGAATATTGGGATATTAATATAATAATATCCTTTATTTTTTCTCGAGAAGTGCATTCAATAACATTCATTATATTATAATAAGGATAATAATATACTATCTGACTATTTTATATTTTTACGAGCTAAACTATTAACGGGAGTAGAAACCGCGGTAGTTAAGAAATTGCATCTTTTCAAATAGGAACCGGCCAATTCATGGGTATACCATGAAGTTACAAAAGTTGTACCTGTGAACCAACCCCCTAAAGAAATAGATAATTGTAGTTGGTAATATTTTAATAATATATTTGATAAAATAGGTCAATTTTACAAGTCTATTCAATTTCATCCGATATCATGTACTGATATCGCAATACACAAAATTCTCACAATATATCAATACTCTAATAATAATTAAATCATCAAATGATGGCAGTAAATTGAGCAGTACATGGTCCCAAATATGGCCTTCAATTGATGCTAGCTGGAAAATGGAGTACCATGCTCCAAACGACTATAGTCGATAGAGAGAAAACCTTATATCTGTTATAGCCTATTAGCTATGTCTATTACAGTTTAATTTTAGTTGTAGTTGGTATGTCTATGGGTTTCTTTGTTTACGCCTGAATACGTAAACGAATCGAACCGAAGCGAACAGAGAGGTGTTCGAATTCGACTCGAAATATTAAATTCATACTCGAATTCGAATTATATTTGACAAATTCTACTCAAATTCGACTCGACTCGAATATTTATTACTCGAATTCGATCCGACTAGGATCGAATTATATTCAAATTACTCGCGAGTTTCAAATTCAAGTTTGAATTCGAGTCTCCACATAATAACTAGTTTTATAATAAATATAATTATAAATTAAATCTGTTATTTTACTTAGAAATGATAAAATATATTTACTATTACACTTAACAAATATAAAATCACAGTTAAAATTAAAAACAAAACAAAACAATAATAATTAATTATTCTAATTTAATTTAAATTTATATATATTATAAGAGAATATATCGAGCATTTAGTTGAATCTGCATCAAGCGAGTATGTATTAAATCACAATCAGAAATTCGAGTAGTTTGAATCTTAAACGAGTCAAGTATTAACTATTATTAATGCTCAGATCTGGATCATATTATTATTGAATCCGAGTCTGGCTCATATTTTTTCGAATCGTGCTCGGATTATTTGGCTCGTTTATAGCCTTACTACTAAATGAGTCTGAATAAGTCAGAAATTAAACAAATAAGTCATTGAGATCGTTTGTTTAATAATTTTTAAATTCTGAATGAATGTGTGATTCATTCAAAAATTTATGGTTGAATGAGTTCTTAATGTTGAATGATATTTTTACTCTGAATGTTGTTGTAGTTTTTTGTTTTGATTTTATGTGCTATAGAATATTATTAATGTTTTTTAATGTTTTATTCCTAAAACCATATTTTTAATAATGTACTTCATCAAAATTGTTCAAAAGTTCATATTTAATTTTTCTTTGATAACATTGTTTATTTATAATTATATAATAAATTTGTTCATAACAACTCAGAAGATTAAAATAGGATAATACACGTATTCAAATGTTTTAGACATACAATTTTCATTCATATCATTTCATCCCGTATTCAGATTTTCTGCTTCATAATCATTCAATTTTTTTTGTACATTCAAAATTTTTATTTAATTTTATCAAATAACACCTATGTCAAATCTTAATATATGTATGAATAAAAATTGAATGTAACTCTCATTGTGGGACTGAGGAAGTACCTTTAAAGCTTGAACCTATTTTCATCAATGGCCTTAGCCCAAGTTTTAGCCTGCTATATATGTACCAAGTGGCTTAAGCCTTTCAGGCTCATGGGTTGAAGTTTGATGGGCCAATCTAATTGTACATTCTCCAAACTTTAAAAGAATAAAAATATAAACTTGATTAAATGACCAAAAAGCCCATTTACTATTAAATCTTTAGCGATTGCCCATAGGATAGTTGGAGGTTCAGTGACATTGATCCAGAAAATCTTGGAGTCGAAGAGGATCTGGCCTTTGTGTTTGGTTATGAGTTATGACAATTCCACATGAAGTTTTGGATCTCGGCTCCATCATTTGTATGGAAGATAAAATTAAATTAAAAAAAAAATTTATTCCTTAAAGTGTCTACTGTCAAGCATCACTATAAAATGAAGCTAAATATTAGAGGTGGTAAACGGGCGGGCGGGTCCGGGCCGGGTTTTTACGGGCCGGGCCAAAAATGGACCGGGCTGATAAATGAGGCCCGTGGCCCGGGTTGGGCCGGGCCGGGCCGACCCGTGGACTTCTTATCCTATTTTTTTTGTAAAATCTTGTTACACCAAAAATAGTAATAATAATAAATATTACAAATAATAAAATAATTTATAATAAACAATAATTATAATTATCTACATTAACTACATATCTCAATCAATTAAAATTTTAATAGTATTATAAATTACTTTCAAAGTATATAATCAAATTTAATTTTTTTAAATTAATATAATTTATTTAACTTTTAAAAATGCATTCATGACTCCACAAATATTGTTCCAAGAGATATCTAATTAATTTCCAAGATTTACACGGTTGGAACTTGGAGATGCCAAGATTTTAGCACTTTGAATATTTAAATTGATTCTCAGAAGATTTGCATGACATAATTTTAGGCATTACCCAATATCTCATTATTTAATCAATTAGCTTGTTTAATGGTACTTATTAAAAGCCACATCAATTAAGAAATTTCAAACTACATTTATTATTTACTACAACTATAATAGTTAAATACCGTATTAGCATATGATAGTTTTGTATAAAAATATATTTTTATATTGAAGATTGCATTAAAAATAAACAGTTGTTGAAGCTCATTTGGTTTGAACTCTTATTTATTTACTTACAAGTCATGTGTTCAACCCTCATAACCCACAAGTAGCAACATTTTGTTTAAAAAAAAGAGTCGTAGGCCACGGGCCGGACCGACCAAAAAGGCCCAGCTTTTAGTGGGCTAAAAAATGCAGCCAAAAGCCCAGCCAGTGGAGGGCGGGCCGGCCCGGCCCGCGGGTCTGGGCCATCTTTGCCAGGTCTACTAAATATAAACTTATTATGGTAGTATCAGTTATGTTCCAACAATATGAGTAACCAAAAATAATCATCAATAAATATCTATAATAAGTCATAAATTGATCCGTCAAATGAATTTTATTTATTTTTTAATTTGATTGAGCTCTATCTAGTTATTGTTGAGTTAACGATAAAAATAAACTAATTTGACATTGGCCAAAAGTTTAATTACGTTAAATATGTTAAAATTCCACCGAGTCATTTTTGTTCGTGCGATTTATTATTCATATTATCATGTGCAATATTGACAATGTCTAGAAGTTCTGTCAAGGAGAGGTTTGGTCATCTAATTGTACGCCAATAAGGAGAAATCCTTATCGGAAAGCCACATCTTTCTTGTGAACGACCTGTTTGTTAAATATTGTGAATTATAATATTAATGATGAATAAGTTCGTGTTGATTAAAGATGAATTTTATAGTTCCATTGTGTTAAAATTATTTATGTTAGTGAAAATCGACATTTGTTTCGATAATAATTGATGTCTGGAGGTTACATTGTTCAATCGGGTATTCGGGGGCACTTTTCGTGTCGGAGTACTATTCACGAATTACTATTCTCGGGTTACTATTCACCCGTAAGATATATTTCTTTTCGGTCCAAATTATTTTTGGGTACAATATTATTCCATGAGGAGATGTGCTAATTTTTCAGACCGTTGGTTGAAGATATAATAGTAAATCAATATGGACCGCTGGTGGAAAGTATAATAGTAAATCAATATGGATCGCTGGTTTAAAGTTTTAATAGTAAATCAGTATGGACCGTTGCTTTAACTTTTAATAGTAAACCAATATGGACCGTCCATTTAAAAGTAAATCAATCTGGACCGTTCATGAATTAGTTACTATTCAGTCCATTTTCCTATAAATAGAAACTCATTTCTTAATTATTTCTTACGAATTCAGTGAAACTCTAGAGAGAGAAACTATATAGAGAAAGAAGAAAAGTGTTCTGCTACTTCACTACTCCAATATCCAGTTTCTTCTAAGGTAGGGGATATTATTTGTTGTACTCGTAAGGGGTATTCTTTCTTTCTTATTCATGAAGAGAACTTCTGTTATTCCATTCTTTATTATTCTGTTGGAATAACCTGTATACGCGGGATACCCTATACTTGGTGAAATTCTTCTATAATTCCATTCTTTATTATTATGTTGGAATAACCTGTCTATGCAAAGTACTGCATACATGGTGAAATTTTTCTGTTATTCCATTCTTATTATTTTGTTGGAATAACCTGTTTATGCGCAGTACCGCATACATGGTGAAATTCTTCTAATATTCCGTTCTTTATTATTCTGTCGGAATATCCTGTCAGTGCGTTTACGCTGGACCTGGTTCCATTATTTATTATTCTGTCGGAATATCCTATATGTGCGTTACGCAGGACCTGGTTCCATTATTTATTATTCTGTTGGGAATAACATGTCTGTGCAGTCTATCGCACGCATGGTGAATCCTTCTGTTATTCCATTCTTTATTATTTTGTTGGAATAACCTGTCTATGTGGATTACCACATGCATGGTGAATGATCCTTCGTATTCATTCATTATTAAATTGTGGAAATGATCTGTCTACGTGGATTACCGCATGACGGGCAAAAAATCCATTTGCAGTTTTATATATTCCATTATACTCAGTTGGTTAAAGTTTTGGCTTCTATACTCCATGAAATTAGTGAAATATCATTGATATTTGCGCTTCATCCAATATCTTTTCATAAAAATATTCTTCTGAGCATTCTTGAATTTTACTCCACAAAGAAGTATCATGTTGACAATTTAGACGTTATTGAGTTCAAGATAAATTAACTTATAAATCTTTAAAATTTATTCTTGAACTTATTTTATTGAATTGTCATCATCCTCATGCTTATATTATGTTAAAAGTCATCTTTGGCTTACATGCATAGATGGACTTGGTATGATTATGACCAGGGATTATTCGGTATAATCATGACCGTAATGTGACGAATGATGTGATAAAAGTCCTCATTGGCCTGTAGTTCATTAGTGGACAGTTGTTAGTATGATTATGACCAATGATTATTCGGTATAGTCATGACCATTGATGAATACACGAATATCCTTGGACTGTAGTGCATGGATAATTTGTGGTCGTGATACTAATGAATATCCTTGGTCGTAGTGCATGGATGATGTGGATTATTTATTAAGCTGAGTCTCAGCGATAAAAAGTAATGAAAAACTTTTTAAATCATAGAAGATAGTAGATTTTATTCTCTACTTGACTCTTCTAATGGATTGCTTGTTCCGCTGCAGTTAAACTTGATGTTTCTTATATTTTATCAGTTTAACACTGTTGAAGGCTAATGATAATTTATTCTGCATTATCTTAGTCATAATATTTCTTACTGGGCTAGTTCAGTTCACCCTTTTACTTTCATTATTTTCTTCAGGAAATGAGAACGTAGCAGGGACTAGTCGAGGAACGGAGTGATGGTCCTAGATGGTGCATTAGTAGTCCTCACTATTCTATGAAATAATGTGATAATAAATATAATGAGGACTCCATTGAGTGTGGATATTGTCTAGATGACAATATTTGTATTAAAACTCACAGCCTATGTTTTGTCGTATTTTACACGACTGTTGTATAATTAATTTGTATTTGAATTTTGTACCATGTATCTGGTGACTCAAGATGAGTGATGTATACCTGTTTTGGGGGCGTCATAATGTAGTCTTTGACGACGGGTCGAACCGTCGTCATAGACACCAAAGACGACGGTTCGTCTTTGGTTCGCTTTAGAGTCTCTCCGTATATATATATATATATATATATATATATATATATATATATAGGGATTCCATCCACAGCAACCGGTTGTTGGGAGCAACCCATTTTTTCCCAGCCGCTACAGCTTGTAGCGGCTTATTAAAAAAAAAAAAAATTCTAAGTGGCCGGTACAAGCTGTAGCGGCTGGGAAAAAAGGGTTGCTCCCCAACAACCGGTTGCTGTGGATGGAGACCCATATATATATATATATATATATATATATATATATATATATATATATATATACATACACATACACACACACTGATCTTTACTGCCATGCCATATGAGAGAATCATATCAGAAAAATAAGAATTATGAAAATTAGATAGGAAGAAGTGAGAAAGAATGGGAGAAAAGATTAGTTATAACTACCGATGGGAATTAAAGATAGCATATTGGAGATGAACATGGTTGAAACTATGGCGACGGGCGACAGGCAACGGAAGAGGCAGAGGCGACGGCGTCGTTGCTGATGACTTGGAGCTCGACGAGAACAGTTTTGTACTCCCTCCGTTCCTTAATATAAGTCGTTTTAGAGTTGTGCACACGTATTAAGAAAATAATTGTATAACATTAAATATAATATTAATTGTCTATATTGTCCTTGTATTGAAAAAGAGAGTGTTATTTATTGGGCAAAAAATAGTAAGAGGGCCAAAGTTATATTTAATATCTGAGGTAATATTAGAAACTAAGTAATTAATGTTTAGTTGAAATTCTAAAATAACTTATATTAAGGAACAAAAACACTCGAATAGAGGGAGGAGTTCGAAATCCACCAAAGTTTCCTTAACTTTTACTTTTGATCTATTTTAAGCACAATAATTTCTCCAGTTTCATCAGACTTCTTAATACCTAAGTTAGTCCACCTTACTAATAATATAATATTGACTCAATCTGTTGTGTTCTGAAGTTTTGGATGGGCGTTGGTTTTAGTTGATTGTAACGATAACAAGGGGAAAGAGAAGGGGGGAGTTAGGATGCGATGGGAGAGGCTAAGAAAACTGGGAATGGGGAGGAGAAATAAGGAGAACTGGGCAGGAGGTGGTGGAGGAAGGGGCGGCGACGGCAGGAGGTGGAATAGAGAGAGAGAATATGAAATGGGCTAGAGTGAGGCGGCTGAAATAAGACGCGGACTATTTAGGGTTAATAGTTATTTCCGACGGAACTTCAGTCGGAAATAAGTCCCTCGGAATTAGTTAACTCGATCGAATTTCCCTCGAAAATAAGAATAATTCCGTCGAATTTAGCCTTCGCGCTGGCGGAAACTGGTGCCAATAAGGGTGTACTGTCTCCGACGAAATTCCGTCGGAAGTAACTTATAATCGACGGACTTATATTCGACAACGGATTCCGTCAAACGTAAGTTAATATCGACGGATTGCCTCGAGATTAGTTCAGTTAGAATTAGCAATTTTTCTTGTAGTGATATGTCGTAATAACCTATTACCATTATAGTATCACTATATTACATTATGTAGACTTTATATTGTATTATATCAAATTTCTATTCGGGCTCCAAAAAATTAGCACTAACACTCGCCAAATACAATTAAATAAATTTTAAAAAATAATAAGATGTACACTTCTACCCAATCTAAATCCCCTGCAAACAATTTTTTATGTTCTATAGTAAACCTATCAAAAATAAGGTCAACTAGTAGCATTATCTCCACCTTCGTCACCATCCTGATCCACGATTCCCGAATCGACATATGCAACTTAACCCTACCAAAACCTCAGCTATTGCAGCTTCCGTCTTCTCCTTATCCGAAAAATGCAAAGTCTGCAACAACAACACCGGCGGTTTAGACTCAAACTTCATCTTCTCATAGTTCCTCTCAAGCTGCCACCTTACCGTATCATGCGCCATAGGCGCAAGCCACCCCATCATAGACTCCAACGCCTCCCTCCACCCCTCCGCCAACGACTCATCAATATCCGGCCCCTTCACATTTTTTCCTAGCTTTGATCTCACCGAAAATTTCAAATTCTCCGGCAACATTTCATACAAATTCTTCCGTTCATCTCGGCCTATTATCGTAGAAGAATCCAAGTACCTCTCTGCTAGCAAAATCACGTTGGCATAACGTAACGCCAGCCCGGAACCGCCAATAGTAGACGGCCCAGCCGCATGAAATACCCTGTTATTTTTTGAAGCCCCTCTAGCAGTACCATAACTGTCAACAAAAATGATGGATTTTCGATTATAAAGCCGGGCCAAACCGGGCGAGTGAAGCGGCCCTGATTTAGAACAATTTTTTTCTTTGATTGGTTCTGCTACGCAAAATTCTGGCTGAACTTTTATAACCTCTTGCTTTGGCGAAAATAGTACGCTACGCAATGTAACCTTAGGCAAAACGGGGATGTGAGGTCCGAAAACAGAGCAAATTCGGGCATAGACAATACAAATGATTCGAGCCATTTGGCCAACGCTTTTATCAAATGTTTTGCACCATAATGACATTTCTCTAAAATAACGAACCTGTTTGCGTTGATTCGCAATCTTTTGATCGAAAAGGTCGAAATTCATCTTTTGAGTTTGCATTGCCGTGCTATTCTTCTTCCATTGCTGTAATTTCCGCTCCGATATTTCTAATTCGGCCAGGGATTCCAATGAAGTGTACAAATTTGCGGTTGCATATATCAATCTGTCAATTTTTTGAATCCTTTTCTCGATTTCTCTAGACCCGTATTCTAGTTTTTCCAAATCAATAGTACCCAATTTGAGATTGGTGTATACGAGATCAAACCGGTTCAGACCATAGTCAGAGCATTTCTGGCCCAACCGTGCCACGGCAACTGCGATCCTGTCGAGATCTTCAAGCCTTTCCGCGCAGGCGAGGCTTAAGAGGAAGCTTTGGTCCGAGGAATTCAAATACGCGACGCCTTGAGATTTCAGGACCTCGTTTTTGAGCTTGTGGATTTCTTGATCCGACAGAGATTTGTGAATGGCTACTAATCGTGACATGGTTTTAGCTGTCTCGAATGCTAGAATCCCGAGGAGGTTGTTGTTTCGCTTGGTGTTGTCGATGATTCTTGTGCGTTTGAGGTTGTCCCCGAATCGAGTGCCGAACTCAGACAGCCAGCCCATTGTGGTTGCGGCTACCATGGTACTACGTAATATTATTGCAAGCTTGTTTCGCTGTTTTTGGAAAAAATGTTTTGGGAAAAATGGTGAGGTTTTAAGGTAGGGAGGGAGGGGTATATGATGAGTAGGAGGGAGGGTTGGGTTAAGGGAAAGACAGCTTGGGAGAATCTTCATTGGGTTCGGAGCTTTGACGGGACGCGTTTGGACAGTTGGATTATCTGATAAAGGAAAAGAATTGACAGGTCGGTGCAGGTTGTGAAATGAAAATGGAAAATTTTGGAGAGGGAGAGAAAGAGAGACCGTTGACAGTTGAGGCCAAGGCCAGGGCCACGTTTTAAGGAAAGAATCCGGTTATGTCGGTTGAAAACTGTTGCATTAATGATTGTCTTAAGTCTAACCCCAACACACATGAGGTGAAGCTTCCACTTTTTCGATAGACCTGAGGTTTTAGCTATCTTATTGTGCCATCTCGTCTTTCCAATTTTTAGTTATTTTTATTTTTAATATTAGTTGGGAGTATTAAATAAAAATTGATAATACTTTCATTCCAAAATTAAGGAGTTTTTCTTTTTACTCAATTTTAAAAATAACATAAATTCTTAGCGTATCATTATTTATATTTTAGATAGATTGAATACAATTATGCCACCACTACTATAATTTTAACAAGTATTATAAATGGAATAATGTTAGAGACACAAATTATTCTACAAAAGTTTTACAAACTGCTGATGTGGCATACTCTATCTCAGCTTTTTATGTGGGACTAAAGATTACATTGAAGCAATTTGTTTATCTATATGCTGAGGTAGAGTATGACACATCAACAGTTTGTAAAATATTTATAGAATAGTTTGTATCTCTAGCGTTACTCTTATAAATATACTTAAAAAATAAACATCAAGGTTGTGCTTGAGAATCGAAAAAAAGAACGTTTCCTTCCCATATATTCTCTTTCCTCCAAAATAAAACTTACAAACATGGAGTAAAACTCGTCAAGCAATGCAATCCGGAAGATTTGAACCAATCATATATAGTTCTGATACTATATTAAGTAACTAACTGATCAAAAAACTTGACTTTTAGAAACACACCCGGACGAACAATGTATATCAAGCTAATAATACTATTAAAATTCTTTCACAAATTAGCATTTTATTTTTAACATATTTAATGCTAGTATAATTACTAATTTTGACATTCTTTACAACATCAGGTGAGATTGAATAATTGTTGAATGAAAACAATATAGTAATTAGGTGTTTCTTCAACCCTTTTTTTTGTTTAAAAGGAGGATTTGAGTGCTGGCCGTTCTTGTAAACCACAATGTTGGAATTTGGCTTTTGATGCCTTCAACCCGAGAGCAGATTTTCTGTCCCCTCATTTAAATTTTGACACCTAGCCTCTTATTTAATTTTAGAATTAATTGATATTAAGTAAAAGATTAAGTGTAAAAATTTAAGTGAGGGGACACAAGGGGACAGATAAAATGGAGACAGATGATATGCTCTCCTTCAACCCTTCACATATAGAATGTTCAATGATGTGGTATACATTTATTAATTAATTCTTTTGTTCTTTCCTTTTCAATTTTTGGCAAAATCCAAATCTTGTATCCGTGCTACTTGCATTCTTAATTAGGCCATCTCTATGTCACTTGTGCTTGATGCCTTGCCGGTTGAGTTCTTGACGTACCTTAATTACTT
This sequence comes from Panax japonicus, assembly GCA_020205505.1. Taxonomy (NCBI): domain Eukaryota; kingdom Viridiplantae; phylum Streptophyta; class Magnoliopsida; order Apiales; family Araliaceae; genus Panax; species Panax japonicus. The sequence continues at coordinate 2,611,191 of CM035108.1, read as the reverse complement.
TGTTCTACTCGTTTATACACTTGTCTTCTTCAAATGAAACACACTGTTTCAGTAATGAGAATTAGGAAATTAATTCAATTGGATCTTCTCAAGTCAGCAATTATATAGACTATGTCTACATCATTTTGGCAATCTCCGTCGCCATTTCACATAACAATATAACATTATATATTGTCTTTTTGAAGCTAAACTCTTGTTTTAACATGCCCAATCCAAGACTTTTTGAGCTACAAAGGATAGTCACTATCCACTAAAAATTTTGTGGAGTCGAGTATTAATGTTGCTCAGATTTGATTTATAAAATTTATCGAGTATAAAATAAAGTTTAATTTAGGCTCGTTTAGCTATCGAGTCGAGCACGATCTCGAATCGAACTTGAACAGTCTGAAAATCTTAGAGAAGTGTAATGGGAAGGATTCAAATTCGAAAAGGGGATATGTTATAATTAATCACAAAGAAATTGATTTACTTAGCAATTTAATCCATACTTAACATGTTGAACAACCTTTGACAACAATATAAAGTGCTTGCAGATGGCTCATGAGCTTAGCATTGGGTTTGGTTGTTGTCAATAATAATTGGTCTGAGTTGACACTCGAGATGGTTAGGCCTGAAAAATTAAGTACTCAAACAAGCTCAGTACCACCAAGCTTGAAAAAAAGAAAAGGAGAGAGAAAACTTAATTGACTCTAATTCTTGGTATTTCTATTGTGAGCGTTTGATATAATTTCAAGATTATTGAGTATATAATTTTAGTCTTTTACTAAAACATTCTTGTACTACTTTTAGTTGAATGATTCATCTATATGATTATTGTTGAATGTAATCAACAATTATTAACGTACGTACTATATATAAAACTTATAACTAATTTTGTATTATTTAGAAATCATATTAAAACTTTATATGTTTATAAGATAATATATTCAATTATTAAGCACAAAATTTTCAAGTATGTCATTAATAATAAATTAAATTTATAATAATAAATAATAAATAACAAACAGCAACACATACTTTGTATGAACAATGAATTATTTTAATTAAACTAAACATGTCGACAAACAAAAAAAACTAAAAAATTTAAAAACAAATGTAAATTATGCGACTAGTAAGGATATTTATGTCAAAACTATTAAATATAAAGTATATTTTTATCTAAATAAAAATTTCAAGATGACCCCTATGCGGTATTAATCTTAGATTACCACATTTTTTAGTCATCTGATTATCACGAATCTTGACACTTTACCGGGTATATATCTAATTATCAGGAATTTACGATCAGTGTAACAAATACGATCCATAAAAATGAGCAATTCACATTAATGGGTACAAACGCATCATTATATTATCACGTACTCCATCCGTTTCAAAATTAGAGATAGAACTTGGCTTTTAGAGTCAAACAACGACATATTAAATTTTAAATTGATGTGAATTTTTTTAATTTTAGTCGATACATTAATTATTATAATTGTATAGTATATAACAAAATTATTAATCACAAAATTTATTTCATTCTCTAAACTGAATCATACCAATTTTGAAATTTAATATACTATCGTTTAGCCTTAAAAGTCAAATTGTATCTCTAATTTCGGAACATAATGGGTAATTTTTTAAAATTCTAATTTTTCAATAAGTAATGTTACGGTAACAAAAATTAAGATACAAAATAATGTGTGGGATCATAATTAATAAATGATGGTCAACCAAATATGATCAATTAATGGATCAAATGGTTATAAGTTAATTATAACCAATAAATTTTGTAAACAATCTTTTCACTATAGTATTACTGTTTTTCGATCCGGCTTCATATTTATCTTCCAAATTTGATCAAATTCTAGTCTCTTAATAAAAAAAAAGAAGAAGATGCATATCAATTCAAGGTGGACACTCTGCTGGAAAACTTTCTTTGCCGCTTTTATTCAAGCAATTTCATGCATCCAACAATACTACTCCCTCAATTTCTATATGTAGGTCGTTTTAGATCTTTTTTTATTCCTAATTATTTGTCGTTTGTGGTTATCTAGGAGAATTGATTACTATTTTTTCCAAATTGCCCCTTATTACTCCACCTAATCTTTTGATCCATATTAATGAGATAAGTGAGGTTGAAGGGTATTATAGACAATTGATACTATAGTTAATGCTTTTCAATCATTTTTTTAATTCCTGTGTACATGTCTAAAACGACCCATATTAAGGAACAGAGAGAGTATTAAAGATCAAGGACGGTTGGTGTAATAAGATAACTTCTTCAAATTAAGAATCAAAGGTAAGATCCCATACATAAGCAAGCATCTTGTCATAATTCATATCTTTTTATATGATTTTGAGTTAATCTAATAGAATATATATTAATACATGCATCATTATGAGGGAAGAGAACGTACACAAATTGTTTGATAAATTGACAAAGTGGATGATAATAATAATGAGATCGACTTAAATTCCTAACACCTTCCCAATTCGTTTAATTCAAGAAATAATATATAGTTGGAGACAAAATGATGTCTTTTCTTTTCTTCTTATTTATTTCCAGATCTTTACTTTGAAACTCCGAAAAAATGAAACATAAAAGACTGCATGCCATGCCACCTTATATATTATTCCTGAATTTCGACCAAATGCTGGCTTAATATATCAGGCATACTACCTAGATAAAGATTTGCAAAAATCCCACAAGCGAAGCTAATTAAGATACCGTGGACGATGTTTTCTGTTTCATTTCAAACATGCAAGTATATATGGAGTTCAATTTCTTTCAAATAACAAAAAGATCTCTGTCAATTCTTGGAAATGGCAGTCTAATTGTGTATATTGGCTCATCGGTTTCTTTCCATAATTATTTTCAACTCGAAAGAATTAATTATTCATTTTCTACCAAGTAGCAATGTCAGTATTCATATCTTCATTTGAACATTTCAGCTAGAATTTTCTAATTCTTTCTTAATTTCATCTTCATCTTCTTCTTTTGTTTTTTCTTTACGATTATTGTTTCAAATTGTCTTCAAAATGTGTTTCATGAATGTCTAACTTCAATATATTACTATATATAACAAGACAACCGGAGATTTTATCCAAAATTTAACCGAGTCATTTTGGTTGGTCAACGAGTTAATACCGAGTAGTTAGTCTCGAGTTAATCATCTCCACTGCATGATACAATGTATGCCATGTTCATAATTATTCAAAAAAAATCTTATGATTTGTTGTATTATTCCAAGAATATACATGCATGTATTAAAATACATATACAATGATTTTGATATACATACAATTCTACAATCTTATGTTATGTTGTATTATTCCAAGAATATACATGCATGTATTAAAATACATATACAATGTTTAAATATCACACACCACAATTTTTGATTATATTATCGATACTAGCTAACGTACATTTTTAAACAAATATTAATTGTTGACAATCTCTGTTATATATGTGAGTAACATTCAATTTAAAATCAATTGATAATAATTCAGGTCGTCTTATAACTTTATATCTCAACAAGCATATTGAATAGATATGTATGTCTGCAATAAGTAGAAAGAATTCACCGTATGTAGATATCCAATTCCTTTGGCAATACAATTAGTTGAGTAGGATCTAGTGTAAGCAAAATATAAAAAGCTAGTCAATTAACTTATTCTTTTCTTACCTCCTTCCTCTAAAGGCTTGTTGAAATATTATTTATACACTAAATTTCGCAAATAGATTATATAAAACGACTGAAAATATAACATATAAATATATTTTTAAGACGTATTGAAATTCTATGCGTGGAACATAATCAACCAAAGGTGACATCCTTTGCAAGACAAATAGAGTAATAGGTAATATGGCAACAAGGATATACGAGAAGCAAACCTCCCTTTACAAGCAAACATGATTTTAATTTACAAAGTCAAAACAACCTTCTTATTACCTTTTATCGATTCGTGATCAGTCCTTTGGTTCCGGCCCTAGACGAAGCTCAAGGTCCACTTCCGAAATCGATGAAGCTGGTTGCCTCAACTGTATGCTCTTCTCTACATGTCCATCAACACAACTGCTTGTCCCTAAATCATTAGTACTTGATGATGCCTCTACAAACAAAGGAAGTTGTAGCACTTCTTTAAAACCATCTTTTCTTCTAGGACTTTCTTCGTCATCTGCTGAAAAAATCCATGGCCTTTTATGTGTGCAATTTTTGTCATGATCATCGCTAGACTCCGGTTGCAACAAGTTATGATCATCTGGAGAAGCTGGAGGATGATCATCAGAAGGACTCTTTTTCATCACATCCATTGAAAAAAGGGTTTCGTCTAAAGATCCTTTTAGCCTAGCCCTATCTTTTCTATGAACGTTCATGTGTCCTCCTAGTGCTTGTGCATTCGAGAAGCCTCGTTTACAAAACGTGCATCTAAATGACCTGACAGCTTGACCTAATTCTTGGCCATCTGAAGTACTACTCCATACTATTTCTTGAGGCTTTTCTATGTCGATCCGATTAATTTCCATTAGTTCTCAATCTATGGTTGATGAGGAGGGAGTGGAAGGAAGGTGACGACCTAGCTAGAGTTAGTCAAATGGTCGGTGTTAAATTGAGAAAAACTATGGGCAGGCCTAATCAATTTCTTGTAGATAACTCTTATATGGATGATCAAGTAGTTAAAATATTATACAATAATATATGCTTGTCACTAGCTAGATATAACCAAAGTGTACTTCCAAAAGTTGTCAATAATAATACAATATCTCCGAGGGTTGCATGATTAAATAAAATAAAGCTATCCATCTGCCCCTATGCCTATATATGTATATATGTTTTGTGTGAATTCTTCAACAAACAAAATGCATTTGCCTTCGTTGTTTATTCAACCGTTCTACAAGCACGTTAAGGCATATATAGGAGATGTACGGTTGACATAGTTTTTAAATTAATGTTTGATTTATGAACACCACCCGAAATCTTCATTAATTTAGTTGGGTTGGATGCTGGGCCTAAATATTATGGCATGTTTTAAATAATGATACGCATGGCAACCCAATGTAATTAAACATTTGATTTAAGTATGATTTCATCATCTACCTTACTGGTTTCATCTGTCATCCATTGAATATTTGGCGCCCTATTGGAGGGACAAAAGAAATAAAGAAACCCCTTTCCAAGATTCATCTTCTTTTTCATTTTCCTTTTAATTTCCCTTTTTTTTAAATTTTTTTTATGAAAGTATATGTCTCAATACATGATCCAATGCGTTGTCTTAATAACTAAAGTCTTAGTCTTATCTCTAAGATCCTTTTACCCCCCCAAAAAAAAGGTCTATCAGAACTTAGGTGGAGAGACTTCAACAATATATTGTGGGAGCATCACTCAAAGTTAAGAATCAAGAAATGAATAACTAAAACTGATGGCATGCATGTGCCAACTAAGTAATTTATATATGTATCAACGAGGTTAGATTACATAAAAGATCCAATTATAATAAAATTAACTTCATGTAATTAATTATGACACGCAAAGAGAGATCAATTCCCGTCTGTGTGTCGACACTGTATTGATCAATTGACCAAAATTAACTTCTACTCCCTTACATAAAACATCTTCAACTGAGAGCGACATTTTCCTACCTAATTATGCATGCTATGGTAAATTAAGTAAATTAGCAGCTTCGCAAGGGGAGGCAGCGTGTGAGCTGAGTAAGCATTCAGCATGATGTTGTGACGACATCTTGGACTGCGGCACTTCTTCTTAATTACTAATACTCCCTCCTTTTATATATTTCCTCCTCCAAATTATAAAACAATTATTAAAATTTTGAAATCAACTTAAAATATTTTTAAATTTAAAATTAATATATATATATATATATATATATATTTAATTTGATCTTTACAATGATAAATATTATAAACTACCTCAAATTATAAGATTTATTATTTTACCCTTTTAATGAATCATCTTAATTTTAAGTTTAAAAAAACATCAAATTAAATTTTTTTTAAATAATCTTATAATTTGAAACGTATGTAATTAATGTCTTCTTTTATGCTTGCTCTAATATTATGAATATTTTTTGTTTAATGACTATAACGTGGATAGACATTTTTTAATTTGTCATTAACTTTTTATTATTACTATTATCATTGTTTATATCACCACCACTATTAGATTCTTAAATGAATATTAAAAATTAGCATGCTTTTGTATGTAGCATGCTGTTGGTCGTGCTACATATAAATACTCCTCCCTCCATTATAAAATTATATATATATATATATATATATATATATATATATATATATATATATATATATATATTCTTTAAACTATATACTGACACGATTTTTTTAACATATTATCACTTATTTTATATAAATTGAGTATTATCATATCATCATTACTATATATATTTATAGCAAAGTTAAGAATATATTTGGAAAATAAATTTTATTTTCTTAATAATTATTGTTTTAAAATTTTCTCCCTAATTTTATGAGGAAAATTTATTTTTCACCGTCCAAAGGATGATTAAAAAATAGTATTAGGCTTTGTTCTAATCCAATTTGATCATGAGTTTGAGAGTACGATTAAACTAAGTGAAAATGACGAGGTAATTGTAACAATGACAGGCTGTTTCATCATCATAGAGAAGAAAATTAACATATTGAAATATATTTCCTCCTATTCAAATTAAATGATATTTTAGGGAGTTTAATTTTATTCTATATAAGTGTCGTGCGCTATTTTTTTTCTAATTTACCCCTCTATTTAATATTCTTAGTAAATGCAATTGTGGAGAGATAAATAATTAATTAGAGATACAAAAGATATTTTGTATTATTTCTTAATAAGTGTGCTTAACTCTAAAATATCATTTAATCTGAATAGGAGGGAGTATAAGAAATTATCTGGCTCAAAAAGACTTATGAGGAAGAGGAGTGGAGTCATCTAACAGCTCTGACATTAATCTAATACTTCTATTAAATTAATTAATTGTGCACAAGATTTAATGTGAAAATCTTTTAAAGAAAAAAATTACAGACCAAACTACGAATATCAACTATTTTAATATATAGTGAGCTTAATTACCAAAATCTTTCCAAATTTTACGTCCTAAAATCTGAAATTTCACAATACCACGACAAACTTTTTGTACGAACTTCTTAAAGTTGCAAAACCTCCCCCGACAATACAATTTTTTTTTGCACGGAATATAAAAACTGCAAAAACTATATCCCTCACACAAAAACAAAGCTCACTCACACCCTCTCTCAACTCTTAGGATCCTACATGACTTTTGGTTGTGCTACATGCATTTCAACAACTAAATATAATGTCATATTTATAGAGCACCTCTCAAAACGAATACTTCCAAAATTAAACTTCTACTACAAATAAATTGTTTTATTTCCAAAATAATACTCCTATTAAAAATAAAATTTTTCCTTCCCATCCTCCGTAACGTCCGTCCGCATTATTCACGACATTCTCAATATCGGAATCGTTGTCTTCATCTTCTCCATTATCTTTATCATCTAACAAATGTAATGCTCCATCAACACAAAATCTCTTATCAACATCACAATGAACATTTCCGACTCTTTCAATCTTTAGTTCCTTTATTTAGACAAGAATCCATCACCAAATGAAATATGTTGGATAATCTCTTACTTAAAAAGGATAACACATTAGGTAAAGACTATATTATACTTATTAATTCATCAACACATATAGATAGTTTTCATTAATTACACCAGATAATATCTAAATAAATAGAGGTATTATTAATTTATCACGATAACAAAAAGAAAATATCTAAGTCCGTCACAAAATATTTAGGCCATTTATGATTAAAAAATTCATTGTACTAATAAAATTTGCATTGCAAGGCCATCACAATTAAGGTGGGTCCCAAATAAGTACTTGTAATAGGCCATCACTCTTAATTTATTTTCATTTTAGTTCTAAATATAATATCGATTTATTAATTTAAAATATTTTTGAATTAAAGATTGATGTGATATTTTCCAAAATTGATTCTTGTTATTAAATTTTTTGGGAGGCCTAACAGCCCACTTAATGGTCATCATTTGCAAACGTCGTTTAAGGCCCACTTTATAAGATTTTAATGGTATATCATCAGGCTTTGGAAAAAAATCAGATTCAAAATATTTTGGGCTTTTTAAACTTTGAAGTTGCTCTAGAATTTTATACTCCTTCCATTAATCTACAAAAAAAATAGGGTTTTATTTAAAAATTTGTAGATGTGAAGGATATATTTTTATTTCATCTTTACCTCAAAATTAATAATTAGTTGTCAGTTTAGTATTAATCACAAGATAATAAAATTATAATGAAAATTTTAAAATTATTGTATTACTTTGTACTTTTATCAATAAAACCAGAATTTTAATATGAAATAACAAACCCCCCCCCCCCATGACTAATTGTATCGAAAGACTCTTATTATACCTAATTAATTGTAAATCACTAATATTTGTTTAGTTGTAGTACTTGATTTGGATCCACAAGTTATAACTATTTATTTTTCAATAAATTTCATTTCCTTATATTCTTTAAATATGATTTTTTTGTACATAAATAAATATCTAGAGAGAGAGAGACAGAGAGACAATAGGACATCTGGGATTTGTCTATTATAAGTGATTCAAGTGAAAGATATATAGTTAGCTGGAGAGAGAGAGAGAGAGAGAGAGAGAGGAGCTCTCTCCCATGCAAATATACCCTTAGCTGTCAAAATAATTATAAACAACTCCTCCATAATATCACCAGACCAAAAATCTACTACTATTAAACTATATATTTTCTGGAAATTAAACTTCATACTTAGTATATTAATTATCATGAAATTGCACAAATACTCTAATGTTACGTTTAGATCGAAAGAATGAAATGATTCATTCCATTCTAGTTGGAATGAGTTATTCTATACTCTCCCCTTTCCCCTCCCCCTCCCCCTCCAAAGAATAAATTTCATAAATTTGAGAGAAATAAGTTTAATACATTCCAATAGCAACCAAGCATTATCATGAAATTGCACAAATACTCTAATGTTACGTTTAGATTGAAAGAATGAAATGATTCATTCCATTCTAGTTGGAATGAGTTATTCCATACTCTCTCCCCCCCTCCCCCTCCCCCTCCCCCTCCAAAGAATAAATTTCATAAATTTAAGAGAAATAAGTTTAATACATTCCAATAGCAACCAAGCACAATTTTTTTTATTCCATAAAAATGATTCTTTCTATTCATACCTTCATTACTCCTCCGATCCAAAACGTAACATAACTGAGAAACCCAGTCTAGCAAGCTATCTAATTAAGAATAACTTCCCATTCCCTTTATTAAATTCTATAGTAATAACTCCTACTGATGAGAATTAAGAATTAACATGAAAAAGACATCTGGTATCCCCCATGTGCATTTCTGTCTCAATTCTCAAGCTAATTCATTCATCAGACCTACCTAGCTATCTGCATGTCGCAGACTTGTCCAACTCAACAATCCTAATCAAGACAAAACCCTAACCAATCATCTTAAATCCCCCTAACACAAATTCAGAATTTTCTCAAAACCAAAGCAAACATTAATCTCACTTGCTACTTTCACAAGCATTGGAGAAATTAAACAAATTAAATACATACCCACAACAGGAAAAACAATCAAATCATTAAAAGGGTCTTCAATATATTCATAACTCTTTCTGGAATTAATAAAACTCCCTTCAGAAATTAAATCAACTAGATATATTATCCTCAGTTTCTTGGAAACCCACAAGTCAAAGGGAATTTCTCAATCAAGTTTCCTTGAAAATAAAGAAGAGTAAATCAGTATTCCTGCCTTGTAAACCGCAAGAATTTAAGCAATTCACATTGCAATTAACAAACTAACCATACATATAGAGTTAGTATACTAGATAGCTAGGGTTAGGGTTAGCGTTTTGAAGAATCCTATTAATTAATTCTTTGATATATATATATATATATTATATATATATATATATATATATATATATATATATATATTCTTCATTGTTCATTCTTTATTACTCATTGTTGATCAATTAGTAGATGAAAAACTAATTAAAGATACAGAGGAAGAAACAAAACCGCATTATGAGTAGTGATGATGCGATTATATTCTGTGTAATATAAAAAGGGTACAATGTGGAATACTTAAATGGAATGATTCCTCAGAGTTGGTGGCAATTTTGGAGGGATTGAGAAATTAAGAAAGAGAAAAGTGGAAGAAGAGAACACAAGTATATGGATGTATATGCATCATGCATGGAGGAGAGAGATATATTTGATGTTAATAATACAAGGAGAAAGGGAATCGATGTTGTGATGTATCTGACTTTTTGCCTTCTTGAAAATCCAACTACTTCTGTGTGCATGTTTTATGGGTTAGTTTAATTAATTTTGTATTGATGGGAATGTCAGTGAGGTATGCTGGGATGGGAAAATGAACTTGCCCATTGCATCATCCCATGCACAGTTTTTAGTCAGTTAATTAATTTCTGAGCCCCTTATATTCTTCACGTACATGCACTAACCTTATTACAGTACCTACTAGACTATGAACATCCCTCATCGTACATGCTCTCACTGTTATTTTATATATTCTGATTCAAAATAAAATTCTTATTTGACTTTTTGGCATTTTTCATATTAAGATTTTTCTAAAACACCCTTTTCCAATACTTTTTTTCTCATATAGCAAATTTTAGTATCAGCATTCTCAGTATTTTAAATAAACAAAAACAAATTACAAATATAAAAAAAAATATGTCAACAAAAAAACAGACTCTTATTTCCAAATGGAGGGAGTATCCAGAAGGACTATTTAACTTTTACCACATATATACGAATCTTTAGCTGAGCAATTACTTTCTACCAGCAGCATCAAGGACTTTCGAAATACACATGCTTGACACTAAATGATCTTCAGAATGACCTTGTCAATCTTTCAAGGGACTGTAGTTCACAAGCATATATCTGTCGTCATATATATGCTTGTGTATCGTACAACAACCTTAAATCATATATATACATGCTGCAAGTCAATCCGTTTTCAAGATTCTTGAGGAAGATGACATGTTCTGTTTTCTTTTTTCACAATTAATTTAGACAAATGATATTCATATAGCTGCCTCATACCAGAACATATAGTAGGTTAGATCCTAGAAGCACACCTCCATCATTCATGATTTGTTTCAGCAATGAAAAATAACTCATTAATTCTATCTAATAATTTTACCTAGAAGACAAATTAAGAGTTAATATACTAAAGACATTGAGATTCCAAACTTCAAATTTCTGAGTTTTCCATGACAAATTAGAAGCCTGGAGAATATCGATTCATTCATCTCTTATGCATGTGTTACTTGAGTAAAATCTAGTTGATATCCAATTTAAAAATAGAAATCATTTCAAATCATTTTGGTGATTTCCAAAAAGTTAGATGTTGCAATTAATTACAAAGAGAGGCAACTGATCATACCTTGAGGCGAGGAGGCCTTAACCTTTGATCAAACGAAAAAAGGGAAATACAACAGAAATGCAACACAAATGCATAAAAAAGAAGCGGTATATATGTCATATGAGCACAAAAGGATTTGCAATTTTACTTCACCTTAGGTGGATGGATCACCAAGCCTTAGCTCAAGATCTAAATCCTCTTTGGAACTAGGGCTAACTTCCACCACCTTCGATTGGGGATCATGGACAATATTTCTATCAACTGAAGTTTGTTTTGGGAAGAAAGACACTGTTGCATCATCTGCTCTTCTTCTCTTGAAGCACATATTATCATCCTCTTCACCAGAAGAAGCCGTTTGGTTATTATTTCCGCATACTACAAAATTAAGGCTCACAGACAAATCCGTTGCAGCATAACCCCTCTTTTTTGCCCTATAGACGTTTGATTCAAGAAAATTCAAATTCTTCTCTTCCTTCTCCAAATCCAAGATATTACAATATCTGTCAGCAACCAAATTTGGCCATAATATGGAGGTCTTGTTTTGTTGTTCTTGAAAAATTGGTGAAGAGAAAAGAGGGGATGAAAAGACCTTTTTGTCGCAATTCACTTGCATAAGTGGAACTGAAACCCTAGAAGGTGAGGAATTAGGTGATGCAAGAAATCCATGATTAGAATCTTGGTTATAAGCCAACGTATGAATCTGAGAAGGGTATTCATGAATTCCCAAAGATGTAGGCGGACTCAAAAGATGATTGTTTGGGCTCGGAGACTGCTTAAGTCTAGCTCTATCTCTCCGGTGGACATTCATGTGACCACCAAGAGCTTGAGCTGACTTGAATTCTCTTCTACAGAAAGTACAAGAGTAAGATCTTGGAGGCCATATACACCCTCCAAGAGGTCCAGCTGCATCTTCTGCAAACGCTTGTTCTTCCCACGAATCGCCATACATAGAGGGCTTGGTTGATGATGCTACAACTTGATCAGAACTTAAACTATTCTTTCGCTTCGTCCACGTCCAATACCTAGCTTCCTCCATGGGTAGAAAATCAGATCCTCAGAGCTGCAAAGAGAGATTTATAGAGATGTTAAAGCCCCAAGATTAATTCAAATGAATTGAGTTGAGTTGAGTGATAACCAGCTTAATTATATATTAGTTGAAGTAATTGAAAACTACATGAGAATCAGGAGGGTTTAGATGAGAGAAATGTGGCAATTCTTAGGGGTTGGGAAGGTGAAATGGTGGGTACTCTAGTTTGGCTAGCTAGCTAGCTGTTTCAGTCTTAGCTACTTTTTTTGGTTTCTAGTTGGCTTTCTGCAGAATCAGTCTCTTTATATTTTCTTTCTTTAGCTGTGACCTATGAGGCTGCAAAATGAAAACTGAAAAAGGTTTAGAAATTACCATTGTGGGTCCTTCTCAGTCTGTCTTGTACGGGGAGTGTAATTGCATATATATATATATATATATATATATATATATATTAAGATCATATAATTTGATTGAAATTATACGAGTAGTAGAAAAACTAATAGAAATGACATAGATACAATTGGATCATGTGCAAAAGAGATGTACACATCAATAATTTATAAAATATTTGTAAAATAGTTTGTATCTTTAGCATTATTCGTTGGCATTTATCAACCAACGGTAGTAGAGTGTTCTCGCATGCAAGTCAGACGTTCTCGCATGCAAGCCAGACAAAAGTGTTGATTCGTGTCAGATCATCATATTAAAGTATACCTAGCTTACTCCGTCGTGCAAATTAAAAATAACATGAACACATACTCTCGTGACTAAGAGAACGAATCCTCAAACACTCCATCAAGAATCATTCCAATTAGCCAAGGTAGACCAAAGCAAATTGTTTTTACAATAAATCTTGTTGAAGGAATTGGCCTTATATACACGTGCCTGTGCGATTTCGAGCAATTCTAGCTACAAAAAACCACGTACAATCTTCTAGTAAAGCACACCGCTCGCAGTTCGTGTACGGAACCCTAGAAATTAATTATGTCACCCCCAAATTATATAAGGCCTTGTGATCTTTGGTACACCAAAGAATTTTCTCTCATTTTTAGAGGCAGATCGATCGAGAGATATTTATTCGGAAAGCATAAGGGTTTTATGAGAAGCAGAAGAAAATAAATCAAGGAGCACTGAAATATAATGCATGAAAAATGAATTCACATAACATGCATAGGACACACCTAGCTATACATATTATTTATTCGTGATGATTTTTTTTATTTAAAAAATGGAAATTCAAGGGTCCCATTGCTCAGAAGTTTGCTATGAAGTTGTAGTCCGTGCATATAAAGCTGTACAAAATGTATATATGTGTGTGTATGTCAGTGTAAGCACGAAGCACAAAACAAATATCGGATATGGATAATATTGCTTTAAATATATACGAATATCGGATTATCCGTATTTGTTAATTTAGCTCTAGTAATTTTAGATATTTTTTTTGTTTCCCACAAATACTTTCACCAAAATTATTTGGTGAAAAAAACTAAATTTTTAGTGAATAGTATTTCTTAAGAAACCAATTTTGTTTCATGCGTTATACTTAATTACTATCATATATTACTTTGCAATTATAATTATTTTAAGAAAAACTCTCTTATGATATGATACAAGCATATACGATAGACATTCATATTTATTCTATACTAATACTTGAAAATTTCAAGTTTATCATAAAGCACATGCATGCAAGTGTATAATTAATACGTTATTAGCATAGATTTGATTATGTACTGATCGACTAATTAATGATAGGAAAATGAAAGTCAAATAACAATATTTTGAAAAACTATTCAGATATTTCATATTTTATTTAGATATGTTATGTATATTTGGAATATATAGAAAATATGCGTACAGCCTTCTTTATGAAGAAGTATACATATACACGGAATGCTTTTTCTCATTAATGAATACATAAGCGAACTTCATGAATAAGTACTTATAGTACTTGCGAAAATATAAAATATATATTATATATTTGTATAGACCTTTTTATTGTCGGATGTTTTTAAATTGAATACGGATAATATTTATTTTTTTAATACGAATAATATTGGTTTTAAATAGATACAAATGCCGACGAATAATGAAACATATGTGAGTTAACTTACTAAATAAAATTACCTCCATATAAGATTTGGTGATTGCAATGGCAGTCACAAATCCTTTATAATGATGGTAAAATTAGTCATCACTGAGAGTCATCATATATTTTATTGTTTTAATTGTGATGGCTTGAAAATTCCATCACAAAATAGATTCTTTTTGTAATTGCAAATAAAAGTCATCACAAAAATTTAACTTTTTTAATTAATGATTGTCATGGCCGTCATAAAATATTATTTTGATTATTTCTTACATTAAAATATTAGCGATAGCTTAATTAAATGCAATCACGAAAAGGGTATATCTATAAATGATGTAACACCCCCTTCCCGAAAAAGAAAGAGAGGTCACGTGCAAAGCACAACAAACCTCAAAATGAGTAAACAGAGCACTGATAACTTCAAAATATTAATAATGATATCTATCAATGAAGTACTAATTAAAATTCTCCAACTATAGTCAAAAAAATAAAAACCAAAAATCAAAACAACCTAGATGGTCAACGGTAACACTCTCATCACACTAGCTTTGTATCACCCATGCAAACCTGCCGGAAGAAAAACACAGCATGAGCCAATTACCCAGTACGGATACAGATATACAAAAGATATACAATTGATATACGAAATCAACTGAGACAAAATACTGAACAAAACCTCAAGTGAATATACTGACAAAATAAAATCTCCAAAGATCTGAATGGAATATATCTGAATCGACAGAATTGACGAAACCAATAGAAGAGTAAAGAAATAACAAACTGAAGTAACTAACTCAATGAATTGAACTGAACAGAAACAAACAAAACTAATACAATGAAATAATATGCTGAATCAAATGGTTGAGTTTAATTTCATACCGAGTGAGCTCAAAAATATACATTGCCACACAGGCAAGTCAAAACAATGTCAAACAAGCATGTCAAAATAATGCCACACAGGCAAGTCAAATGATGCCACACAGGCAACCAAAATAATTTCACACAGGCAAATCACACTTTGGACCGCGAATCCAAATGTATGCAAATCGGATAGGTGTGTTTGGCACAACATCACCAATCCGCAGAACAGAAAACTAGGGTTAAACTATACGCCTCCCACAACAAAATACCAAATGGCCCACTTCCTCCGGAGCCCAAAACGGAGACGACGTGGACTAATCACACCGCCACTGAAAGTGTCATGCCTCTAGTGCCAAGACGACATGCATGTGGTACCCCCACAAGTGGTTATAGCTCAAGTATACCCTACGGTATATTCTAACAAAAATATAATGTCACAACACATGCGACATAATACTAACAAAAGGGTTCTATATGTACATGTTGAACCGAATCAAATTATAGTCACAAGGTTCCAAAAAGAAGGTAGCAACATGTACCGCTCTACAATTATCAAAAATAAATACTAAACTTGATAACCTAATTCAAAGAGTACAAATACGAGTCATGTGTATCAACTCCAAAATGAAACTAATATATTTATTTCACAGAAAATAATTATGTGAAATCATAACATAATTCGAAATAAGGAAACAAACGGACAAATCAAATTTAACAAGAGTATCGCTGAAAGAGTACGGAATCCGCACAAATTGTAATAGAAAGAAAGAAATTCAAATTACTGAATAAAGCCAAAGTATCAAAGATCAAATTTCTATTTAAGAGTGTCAATAGAATTATAAAAAAATGAAACGAAGGACAAGATATCACGAGATATAAAGAATACAACAATAATCAAAGGAGTGGAGTACGGAATCTATACCTGATACTTCCAAACCATTTATAGCACACTCCATAAAATCTTACTCTCAATTGTCAACGATATCAAATACGAAACGTTATTCACAACCTAAATATATTCACCTCAAATTAAAAATAATCCAAGCTAATAATTCCAATATAATTCATAATCTACTTAATATGCCTTTAATCATCACCTTATATCAATTATTAATACTCCAAAATTTATATTCCAAATATAACTCTTTAAATTCCCTCCGTCCGATCTAATTAAAAGTAATAATAATACAATTATAGTTACCTACTAATTATAAATTATATTAATATGAAATTAATTTCTCCAATTACATCAATTTTATAAAATAAACCCGAATTAAATTATAAATAATCTTTTAATCATCATTTCATTTTTTTTAACGAATTAATTTTCTTAATGGATATAATATATATAATCAACCTAAATACCAAACATGAATACCAAATCCTTCCGTTTCAAAAATTATATATATATATATATATATATATATATATATATATATATATATATATATATATACGGAGAGGCTCTAAAGCGAACCTTAAAAAGTGAACTAAAGAAGAACCGTCGTCTTTGGTGTCTATGGCGACAGTTCGACCCGTCGCCAAAGACTACATGGCTATGGCGACGGATCGAACCGTCACCATAGACACCAAAGACGACGGTTCGTCTTTGGTTCGCTCTTTAAGGTTCGCTTTAGAGACAGACCGTATATATATTTATATTCAACTTATTTTATACATGATTCCATATATACATGATTTGACCAAATATAAAGAATTAGCTTTCTATTCTAAGATAACATAGGAACATGTGATCCTGCAGTCCAAAAACTTACTTGGTCACCATAATTGTTGTACATATTACATGGGTTATTCAACCAAAGCATTGCTCACGCAAGTACACCAACAAAATCAATTTATTACATATTTTATTCAGTAAATGACCATCTCTGTGACGCCCCCAAAATTAGGTATACATCACCCATCTTAAGTCGCCAGATACATGGTACAGAATTCAAATACAACTTAATAATACAACTGTCGTGTACAATACGACAAAACATAGGCTGTGAGTTTGAATACAAATACTGTCTACTAGAGAGTATACAAACTCAAAAGGAGTCCTCATTACAATTATTGTCACACTATTTAACAGAATAGTGAGGACTATTAATACTATCATCTGGTCCATCACTCCGTTCCCCGACTCGTCCCAACTATATTCTCATTTCCTGAAGAGAACAGTGAAAGAAAAGGTGAGCTCAACTAGCCCAGTAAGAAATATTATGACTAAGATAATGCAGAATAATTTATCATTAGCCTTCAACAGTGTTAAACTGATAAAATATAATAACTATCAAGTTTAACTGCAGCGGAACAAACAATCCATTAGAAGAGTCAAGTAGAGAATAAAATCTACTATCTTCTATGATTTAAAAGGTTTTTCATGACTTTTATCGCTGAGACTCAGCTTAATAAATAATCCACATCATCAAATCATCCATGCACTACAGGCCAAGGATATTCTTTAGTATCACGACCACGAATTATCCATGCGCTACGACTAAAGATAATCATATTTTCATCAACGGTCCTGATCATGCCATAAAACAATTCATCTTTGCACTACGACCAAAGAGAATCCATAGCCATAATCATACCAAAAACTGTCCATCAATGCACTACGGGCCAATGAGGACTTTTTTCACATCATTTGTAACATTACGGTTATGATTATACCGAATAATCCCTGGTCATAATCATACCAAGTCCATCTATGCACTACAGGCCACAGATGACTTTCAACATAATATAAACATGAGGATGATTACAATGATATAAGAATTTAATAAAACAAGTTCAAGAATTAATTTATCTAGGAACTGATAACGTCCAAATTTTCAACATGATACTGCTTTGTAGAGTAAAATTCAAGAATGCTCACAAGAATATTTCGATGAAAAGATACTGGATGAAGCGCAAATATCAAGGATATTCCACTAATTTCATGGAGTATAGAAGTCAAAACTTTTACCAGCTGAGTATAATAAAGAATAGAATAACAAAAAAAATCACCATGCATGCGGTACTTTGCATAGACAGTTTATTCCAACAGAATAATAATAACGGAACCAGGTCAGGCGAAATTCGCACCGACAGGATGTTCCAACAGAATAATAAAGACGGAACCAGGTCCGGCGTAAAAGCACAGACAGGATATTTCAATAGAATAATAATAAAGATGGAACCAGGTCCGGCATAAACGCGCAGACAGGATATTCCAACAAAATAATAATAAAGACGGAATATTAGAAGAATGTCACCAAGTATAGGGTAGTCCGCGTATACTGATTATTCCAGCATAATAATAAAGAATGGAATAACAGAAGTTCTCTTTATGAATACAAAAGAAATAATACCCCTTACGAGTACAACAAATAATATCCCTTACCTTTGAAAGAAGAGTACTGGATATAGAAGTAGTGAAGTAGCAGAACACTTTTCTTCTTTTTCTCTATAGTTTCTCTCTCTAGAGTTTCAGTGAATTCGTAAGAAATAATGAATGAATGAGCCTTTATTTATAGAAAAATGGATTGCATAGTAACTAACTCATGAACAGTCCAGATTGATTTACTTTAATTTGATGGTCCATATTTAAAGCAAAATCTTTTAAATAAAATATAATATATTCTATTTATAATCTAATAAAACGAATAACTTTATAAAAGATTTTACTATGCAAACACTATGCAGGCACTATACAAACACTATGCAACACTATGCATAATAGAATATAATATATTCTATTTATAGAATAACTTTATAAAAGTATTTTGTTTTATTACATTAATAATACTAATAAAACAAAACTGAGTGACTTATCACGTAAACATCAATAATCAATACCGTGTGTTACTATGCAACCACGCGTATTACTGTTCTTTTACTACCGAGTAGTTCAACAGTTTTAACGGTAAAACTTCCGCCGTTATTCTCATAAAAATATTTTTGTCGTTTTTTCCATCTGACAATAATTCCGTTGTGGGGTCCACCAATGATTTTACCGTCGTACGAATATTTTCCAACAAAAAGAATATTTCCCGACCAATCGAATATTATACAACAACTTGCATAATTTTTAAAATTTATAAATACTACCCACAACTATAACACTATCTCAAATCCACACCATAATATTCAAAAAAATATTTTGAGAAAATTAAATCTTTATTCATAAAATCTGGGGTCTCACAATCTCCATCTGATGTGATAGATATCAATATTAAAATAATTCATTCATCATAATTCGTTTATCAAAGAAAAAGAAAGTAATTAGATCACATACTGATATTAGCTTTGGTAATGAGGTGGGGCTTGAAGGCGTCTAAAGCACCATTGTTGCATATGCTAACCAAGTTCTTTTCTTCAATTGGCTCTGCACACTTCTGTGCTTGGGTCCTGAACCTATCCACGTAATCTGACAGCTCCTCGTTTGGCTTCTGCTTGAATCGCATGAGCTCTACGATGGTTACCTGTTTTTGCACATAAAAAAATTTCTTAAAAAATTGCAATTTTAGATCATCCCAATCATGGACTGATCCCTTCTCCAAATTGTAGTACCAACTGAAGGCACTATCCGTCAAAGTCTTGTTGAATTCCCTCATCAACAAGTTGTGGTTGTTTACTTCATCATATCCTAGCCATGGAGACATCGACTCTACGAACCTGGCAATGTGTTCTCTAGCATTTCCTTTCTCCCCATTGTATTTTGGAAACTGCGGGGGATGCTCAATATACCCCGTCGGATAAGGTTGCCTCCGAATGTGTGGAGGGTAAGGTGGAGTAAAATCTAACTCCGAGGGTCGGGATGTCTTCCTGCGAAGTTGATTGATCACATTGATCATATCATCCTTTGTCACGTACTGGCTTGTGGCGTGAACTCTCTGGGGTGTTGTAATATACTGTTGTATTGGCGGTGTGTATGGAGAAGAGATTGTTTGATGTACACTTGCATTGTGCAAAGCTGGCACTGGTGGCCTTTGCTGGCTCACTCGCTGGACATGGCTTGGGACGGTTGACATCTGCACCTGTGAAAATGCTTGAAGAGAAGTTGGGATGATGTTCGTTTGAGGTTGGCTTGCTTCCAACCTAAGTTGTGGCCCGTCACCACTGTTCTGGAGCTCCAAGTTGATTACTGGAACCGATTGACTTTCAGTCAATGGAGGTACAATCTGGTTCTCTTTGTTGTTGCTACCATTGTTGTTGTCCTCCACTCCTACTTGTTCTCCATGCAAATTGCCTGGGAACATGGCCTTGAAGGAAGGGATCTGCATCAATTGCTGGCGAAAGTTCCCCATCTCCTCTTGCTTCCTCTGCATCTCCAACATCATGGTCATCATCATCTCTTGTCCTTCCCGTGCTTCTTTTAATGCCTTGAGCATCTCCAGTTGCACAACATTGGTCTGCTCTCCGCTTGCATCCTCGCCTTGCCTTCCTGTGCTTGTGTGTTGTTGATTGGCCATATGTGGTGATGTTGAACTCCCTTCTGAAGCGTCTTCAATAATTGGTTGGTCAAAATCCAGGTTTTTGCCTTGGAAAGCTTGAGTGGTTTGCCTTGAAACTGGATCCAGCGAGGTAATGCTATTTGTTGATGAAGCAGCTCTTCCTGTAGTTCTCCCACTTCGAGTTGTGGGCATACCCTTCACGAATTCTACACCTCCCCAGCGGAGTCGCCAAATAAATGTGGGCAAGGAAATCGTACCTTGCTAGGGTTAGGGTTTCGTGTTGGTTGAGGAGGAGAGAAATCCACGAAGAATACGGAATTGATTGATTGATTGAAGAGGGGAGAAGAACAGGTGGGCGATTACTCCAACGACACGTGGCAGAACTCCTAGAATCCGGGAACCGTGTTAGGGTAACAGGGATTCCAAGAGCCTTCTTCTTGAGTCCTTCCACTCCTAGAATCCGAAAACCTTGTTAAGGTAATTGGGATTCCAAGAGTTTTCGTGAGTATTGAGAGAGAATGTCCAAACCCCTTTGGTGCTTTTAGGTGGAATCTCCGAGCCTTTAAGTCACCAAAAGGGTCCCTTTGATCTTCCAGGAGTCCAAGTCTTGAGTCTGAAGAGAAGTCCCTTTCCAAATGGAATGGAAGGGGTATTTATAGGGTTTTCTGGAAAGTAGTCATGTGCAAGGCACATGCCTTCAGAAAAATTCCAGAAATACCCTTTAGTCCTTAGAGTAATGCCCATATTGCCCTGTCCTTCTAGCCACCAATCCAATCCATCAATCAATTCCCAAATCGAGCCGCCTCCACGAGTCTTCTGCCTCGGGACACGTAGAGGCTTCTCCCGGGTCTAGCACATTTATTTTTGAATTTTTTTGTCTCCATTCCATTCGGTTATGCGAACCCTAATTTGCACATTTTATGAGGTCGTGGAACCCTAATTGTGCATTTAATTCAATTAGGTTTTGTAAACCCTAATTTCACACTTGGACCCACATTTGCCCCCTGCGCGAGAGTCGCATTTTCAAATAGACGATCGTGCAAGAAAATTATAAGTCTTCGAATGATTTTGTCAGGCTTCACTTTATAGATTTTGAAGACAAGGATCCTAGAAGAGGGAACTCCTAGGGAGCCAAACTCTTAGGGTTAAACCCTTGGAAAGCAAGACCTAGCGAGGCTCTTCCTTGGACATATTAAAAAATCTTCTGAAATTTTTCTGTATCTTGCCCAATATTTATTTCCTTAATTGAACATTAAGAGAGTAAACGTTGCCATACTAAAAGCATAAATAAAACTATAGTATGCCAGTATGAAAACAAAAAGAGAACCCTTTCAAAAGAAATGTTTTTGGAAATTAAAACTTTCTTTAAAAAATCAAATATTAATTTTATTTCCAAAATAAAATCAAATCTTAATTTTATTTTAGAAATTAAAACTTTCTTTGTTTTGAGAATCAAATCGAATCTTAATTTTATAAGATTTGATTTTATTCTGAAAATTAAATCTTCCTTTATTTTGGAAAATCAAATTAAATCTTTCTTAATTTGAAAAGAGATTTTTTTTAAAATAAAATAAAATCAAATCAAATCCAATCAAATCTTGATTTTTTTATTTCCAAAATCAAATCTTAATTTTATAAGATTTGATTTTATTCTGAAAATTAAATCTTCCTTTATTTTGGAAAATCAAATCAAATCAAATCTTTCTTAATTTAAAAAGAGAGAGATTTTTTTTTAAATCAAATCAAAAACATTAAATCATATAAAATAAAATCATATGATTATTAATAATTAATTTTTAATAATTAATTAATTTTTTTATTTTTTATTTTTTTATTTATTTTTTATTTATTTTTTCCTTAAAGTTCTTAGCAGATTCAGCATCTAGCTTTAGTCGACAGCCTACCTTACATGGCTGCTCCTCCCTCATATGAAATGTATAGACTGAGTTCTCAATACGGTCACCTCGAAGAACCTCCCCCAGATTTTCTGCACTGTTCATAATTTTTTTGGGTTTGCAGTAGTTCAAGAAATAGTAGTCATATGGAAGTTGTGTCTTCGTAGATGATAGCTTGTTGACTTTAATTTGAAGTGGATCACCCCTTTGAAAATCACGAGGAGCTACACCAGGTAGGTAAAACGAATGTGCAGATGAGACGAGGAGTAGGAGAGAGACGAAGATGGTGGTGACCGGAGTCATCTTGGATACTGGGTAGAGAGAGCTGAGATGGTCTAACATATTTATTGAGTCCGTCTACACAATACACAATGTTAATTGCAAAACAAGAAAAAAAAAGATGCAGACTGCTCAAGTGAATGTCATTCAAGTATATTATATTGGTAGCAATCTAATCTAATATATCCTTCGGGGTCCACCCTTAATTAATTGTACTCGTATTTTAGAGGATTGCAGACTTTGACATTAATTTGAACGTGAAACCCCCAATTCACAGCTAAGCATTTTATTTTATTTTATTATTTTTTTTTGCTCAAATAAATAAATAAATATTTACTTATCTTATTTTTCAGAGGTTATGTTGCTCCATGATTAATTACTTCATTAGGTGCTGCTTCCTTCTTGCCATAGTAAAGAACCCCTTGAAGCTACTTCTTGCATCCAAAATGCTAGGTGCCTAGGCCTCTTTGACAATTGTGATTGTCTTCTCTTGAGACAGGAACCCAAATTGCAGTAAGCATCAACAATCAAATCTCTTGGGAGCAAAAAAAATCATCTCGCCAGCACTGATAAACCCGAGACCTTTTTTTTTCTGGCCATCCCACCTTAACTGGATTTTTGCTCGGATAGGCAACACTGCAACAAGGGAGCTTCAAAGAGACTTTCTTCAATCCGAGGAAAAGGTAACAAGGAGGATTCCTCTCTATAGGGCCGACACCTAGGGGTTGAACCCTATAGGGCCGAACTCTATGGAGACCCGAACCTTTGGGATTCCATTCCTTCTTCTTGTCTTCGCTTTTCAATTTGCTTACTTGCATGTTTTCTTTTGGATTTCTTTTGACTTGCTTCCTCTATTTCTCTTTTTTTTTTCCAGGTAATTGCAGACTTTCTTCTGTTTTCCGAGCCCCATCACCATATCTTGGGTTTTTTCCCTCGGAATTCATTAGAAAAGGCTATAATTTCTTGCGGTGAGGGATCATTCGTCTGCAGTTGATTTGTAGAGCAAACAGGACCTCAAGGGTTTGAATGAAAGCAATTGATTTTTTTTTTCAGAATTGCAAGCTTCATAATGCACGTCTATCAAAGCTGTGTACGCAACTACATCAGGCTCGAAGTCTTTGATTATCATTGTATATCCCCTGACAATCTCCATATTCCTTCTTCACAGTACCCATCAATTAAAGTGTCAACCACCAAATTTGAGAGGACCCAAATTTATTTACTTCAAGAAAGAAATCACATGCCTCCTCCAATCAAATGATTTTATGTAGCTGTCAATTCACCGCGACACAGTAACCTTTTTCAGGTCGTATGCGTAAAGACCAACCATGCTTAGGATATTCTACGAAGGCTCCTACTTCACTCGACCAGTTTCGCTTCTGAATATTACATCGAGTTCTATTCCATCTCTTTTGAAAATCCCAATATATTGCCATACTGTTGGCATAATTTCTTCCTTGTACAGCCATGTAGCTTTCTTCATCCTATCAATCATATTGATCAACGCATTTGTCGTATACAGTCTCTTCTCCTCTTTGGACCTTTAATTAATTCTACAAGTCTGCATGCTTCTTTGGATCTCCCTTCCATAAAGCAAGCATTTATCGAGACATTGAATGTTATCATATTAGGACAAATGCCGTAATGTTATGGTCGTGTTGGTTTTCTGTTTGTGTAATTCTTCATGACTGTTTTTTTTCCAGGTGATTGTAGTATTTCTTTTTCGGGCCATTTCACCTTAACAGGATCTTGGCTCGGATAATCTCGAAAGCAATACCGCAAGGAGGAAACATCTATTCTGGGCCATTTCACCTTAACAAGGATCTTGGCTCAGATATTCTCAAAGAAAAAAAAGGCAATACCGCAAGGAGGAAGAATTTATTCCGAGCCATTTCTCGGATATTCTCAAAGAAAGGGCAACATCATAGTGAGGAAGCATCCATTCCGGGCCATTTCACCTTAACAAGGATCTTGACTCGGATATTCTCAAAGAAAAAGTAATACCACAAGGAGGAAGCATCCATTCCGAGCCATTTCGCCTTAACAAGGTTCTTGGCTCGGATATTTTCAAAGAAATGACAACACCGCAAGGAGGAAGCATCCATTCCGAGCCATTTCGCCTTAAAAAGGTTCTTGGCTCGGATATTCTCAAAGAAATGACAACACCGCAAGGAGGAAGAATTTATTCCGAGTCATTTCACCTTAACAAGGTCCTTGGCTCGGATATTCTGAAAGAAAAAATAACACCGCAATGAGGAAGGATTTATTCCGAACCATTTCACCTTAACAAGGATCTTGGCTCGGATATTCCGGCGAAGTAGCATTTATTCCAATCAGTTGATTCAACGAGCAAGGAGAAGTTAAATGTAAGAGGGGAGAGCTCCTTAGGCGGCTAAACCATATGGGCTAACCCTTAGGGGGGGACCAACCTAATGGCCTCCTTCTTTACATTTTTGTCTAATTCATCTAGCCATAATTTTTTTTTTTTTTTGCATCCAGCTATGACATTTTTCGTTGCATCCAGCTATGCAGGGACACTCGTATCGTTGTGCTCCTTCACATGCATATTCGTCACTACTTGGGGGGAATGCACCTTTACTCTGGAGGATGTCTATGTCATCTACCAGTAAGCATTTGCCCCCTGCGCGTGAGTCACGCCTTTGGTGAGATAATCGCACAGAATATTTTAAGTGTTGAAGTCTTCACTTCTTGAAGCTTGATGTTTTGCAAGCCTTGAAAACGAAAGTCCTAGGAGAGCGAACCTCTAGGGGAGCAAACCCTAGATCATGGCTTTTGTAGTTTTTTCCATTTCCTGTATCAGAAAATTCATGTACATATATTTCATGTAAACTAACACTTGAATCCATATTTTTTTTTAATAAATCAGAAGAAATAATCAAGTATAAGTGAAAATTTGACAAATTTATTGATAATCAAATTGCTTTTAACGAAAAGCATAACGTTTCATATAATAAATCTTGCTTTTATCGAAAAAAAGCATAACGTTCACCACTTTTAGAGATAAAGTGTAACTTTTTTGCTTTTGTCGAATAAAGCATAACATTTGCCACTTTTAAAGATAAAGTGTAACTTTTGGGGTTGAGGGCTTATACTAAGGTGCCTCAATCACTTTTGAAGTTGAAAGTGTAACTTCCGAGGGCTGTTAGTCAGGTGCCTCGATTACTTTTGAAGGTGAAAGTATAACTTATGAGGACTTATAGTCAGGTGCCTCGTTCACTTTTGATGATAAAGTGTAACACTCGGGTGCCTCGTCACTTGGGTCGTCCAATTTCTTGGCAAGTGCAGTCTACGAGGACTTGAAATCGGGTGCCTCGTCACTTGGGTCGTCCAATTTCTTGGCAAGTGCAGTCTACGAGGACTTGACCACCATTTAGAGTGGACCACCATCTTGGGTGGATTTTTTTTTAATTCGTCAATTCTTGTGCCTCCTCCCTTGGTCCTCCAATTACTTGGCAAGAGATACTCCTGAGGACTTGAAACCACCATTTTTGGTGGACCACCATCTTGGGTGGATTTTTAATTCATCTATATTTCAAAGTTTTTCGATGGTAGAGCCAGTATTTGGGTTCTTGACTTCCGGGACTGCACCATGGGTGATAGTGTTGCACGTTTCTTCTCCTAGTTCAATCTCTCCGGCCGCCAGCTTCTCATGGTATATTCTCCGCAGATTGTAACAGTCCATAGTGGAATGTCCTGCGTATTGGTGGTATACACAGAAGTCAGGTCTTCTTTTCATCTCTTCCGTTACAACCAACCGGGGCCTTGGAGGCTTCACCACTCCATATTCAACCCATTGTTCATACAGGTTCCTGAATGCCTTCTCGCTACATGTAATAGCTTCCGGAACTGGCATCCTGGTATACTTATCCCCATGCCTTTCTCTGCTTCGCTCAAATTTCTCATTCTTTTCCCTCTTGCCCCCTTGTGGTTTTGACTGAGAATTCGCCAAAGCCACAGTTGCTGTCCTCTTGCCCTTCCATGTGACCATCGCATGGCTGGTGGGAAATGTCATGATTCCTCCCAAGTCTTGTGAAAAAGATGAGAGGCTCGCAAATGAATCACAAGCTTTGGTAATGAGGTGGGGCTTGAAGGCGTCTAAAGCACCATTGTTGCATATGCTAACCAAGTTCTTTTCTTCAATTGGCTCTGCACACTTCTGTGCTTGGGTCCTGAACCTATCCACGTAATCTGACAGCTCCTCGTTTGGCTTCTGCTTGAATCGCATGAGCTCTACGATGGTTACCTGTTTTTGCACATAAAAAAATTTCTTAAAAAATTGCAATTTTAGATCATCCCAATCATGGACTGATCCCTTCTCCAAATTGTAGTACCAACTGAAGGCACTATCCGTCAAAGTCTTGTTGAATTCCCTCATCAACAAGTTGTGGTTGTTTACTTCATCATATCCTAGCCATGGAGACATCGACTCTACGAACCTGGCAATGTGTTCTCTAGCATTTCCTTTCTCCCCATTGTATTTTGGAAACTGCGGGGGATGCTCAATATACCCCGTCGGATAAGGTTGCCTCCGAATGTGTGGAGGGTAAGGTGGAGTAAAATCTAACTCCGAGGGTCGGGATGTCTTCCTGCGAAGTTGATTGATCACATTGATCATATCATCCTTTGTCACGTACTGGCTTGTGGCGTGAACTCTCTGGGGTGTTGTAATATACTGTTGTATTGGCGGTGTGTATGGAGAAGAGATTGTTTGATGTACACTTGCATTGTGCAAAGCTGGCACTGGTGGCCTTTGCTGGCTCACTCGCTGGACATGGCTTGGGACGGTTGACATCTGCACCTGTGAAAATGCTTGAAGAGAAGTTGGGATGATGTTCGTTTGAGGTTGGCTTGCTTCCAACCTAAGTTGTGGCCCGTCACCACTGTTCTGGAGCTCCAAGTTGATTACTGGAACCGATTGACTTTCAGTCAATGGAGGTACAATCTGGTTCTCTTTGTTGTTGCTACCATTGTTGTTGTCCTCCACTCCTACTTGTTCTCCATGCAAATTGCCTGGGAACATGGCCTTGAAGGAAGGGATCTGCATCAATTGCTGGCGAAAGTTCCCCATCTCCTCTTGCTTCCTCTGCATCTCCAACATCATGGTCATCATCATCTCTTGTCCTTCCCGTGCTTCTTTTAATGCCTTGAGCATCTCCAGTTGCACAACATTGGTCTGCTCTCCGCTTGCATCCTCGCCTTGCCTTCCTGTGCTTGTGTGTTGTTGATTGGCCATATGTGGTGATGTTGAACTCCCTTCTGAAGCGTCTTCAATAATTGGTTGGTCAAAATCCAGGTTTTTGCCTTGGAAAGCTTGAGTGGTTTGCCTTGAAACTGGATCCAGCGAGGTAATGCTATTTGTTGATGAAGCAGCTCTTCCTGTAGTTCTCCCACTTCGAGTTGTGGGCATACCCTTCACGAATTCTACACCTCCCCAGCGGAGTCGCCAAATAAATGTGGGCAAGGAAATCGTACCTTGCTAGGGTTAGGGTTTCGTGTTGGTTGAGGAGGAGAGAAATCCACGAAGAATACGGAATTGATTGATTGATTGAAGAGGGGAGAAGAACAGGTGGGCGATTACTCCAACGACACGTGGCAGAACTCCTAGAATCCGGGAACCGTGTTAGGGTAACAGGGATTCCAAGAGCCTTCTTCTTGAGTCCTTCCACTCCTAGAATCCGAAAACCTTGTTAAGGTAATTGGGATTCCAAGAGTTTTCGTGAGTATTGAGAGAGAATGTCCAAACCCCTTTGGTGCTTTTAGGTGGAATCTCCGAGCCTTTAAGTCACCAAAAGGGTCCCTTTGATCTTCCAGGAGTCCAAGTCTTGAGTCTGAAGAGAAGTCCCTTTCCAAATGGAATGGAAGGGGTATTTATAGGGTTTTCTGGAAAGTAGTCATGTGCAAGGCACATGCCTTCAGAAAAATTCCAGAAATACCCTTTAGTCCTTAGAGTAATGCCCATATTGCCCTGTCCTTCTAGCCACCAATCCAATCCATCAATCAATTCCCAAATCGAGCCGCCTCCACGAGTCTTCTGCCTCGGGACACGTAGAGGCTTCTCCCGGGTCTAGCACATTTATTTTTGAATTTTTTTGTCTCCATTCCATTCGGTTATGCGAACCCTAATTTGCACATTTTATGAGGTCGTGGAACCCTAATTGTGCATTTAATTCAATTAGGTTTTGTAAACCCTAATTTCACACTTGGACCCACAATCTTCAATTTCTTTAATCCTGGTATTACCCTCATGACACAACAAATAACAAATTGCCTTCAACACAACTTAAATAACATAATTTAATGGACATTGTATCCTTTAATTACTTTACTTTCTCTTATTATTTTCTCCCACAAATTTTAAATTCTGGTTTCTTTTCTCCCAAACTCACAAACATGCACAATGTAAAGGGGAATAAAAAAGTAATTGAGGCATAAGAATTAAGAGGGGTGTGCTTAATTGTCTGCATTTTGGGCATCTTGATGGTTGTAATGATATTGGCAGGTTGGCTGCCTGGGTAAGGAAGGAGAGAGCCAAACAATTATATATGTATGTTTCTTATCAGGTCAAAACTAAGAGTGCTCAGAATTTAGTCATGAACTAGCTAGAAAAATTAAAAATCTTAAGGTCAAATTTGAGTGCCTAGTTGGCTTAATTAACTAAGAAGCATCACCCAATGTGGACAGTAAATTAATCATTATGTTGTCTCAAATTTGATTTGATACAAATTAGCCGCCACTGTTTCAAGTTAATTGTGGGCCCATGTGCAAAATTAGAGTTTACATGACCTAATTGAATTAAATGCACAATTAGGGTTCCACGACCTCATTAAATGTGCAAATTGGGGTTCGCATAACCAAATTTAATAAAGACGGAAAAGTCAGAAATAAATGTGCTAGACCCGGGAGAAGCCTCCACGCGTCCCGAGGCAGAAGACTCGTGGAGGCGGCTCGTTTTGGGAATTGATTGAGGGATTGGATTGGTGGCTAGAAGGACAGGGCAATATGGACATTACTCTAAGGACTAAAGGGTATTTCTGGAATTTTCCTGAAGGCATGTGCCTTGCACATGACTACTTTCCAGAAAACCCTATAAATACCCCTTCCATTCCATTTGGAAGGGGACTTCTCTCCAGACTCAAGACTTGGACTCTCAGAAGATCAAAGAGACCCTTTTAGTGACTTAAAGGCTCGGAGATTCCACCTAAAAGCACTGAAAGGGTTTGGACATTCTCTCAACTTGAAGGACTCAAGAAGGCTCTTGGAATCCTCGCTACCCTAACACGGTTCCTGGATTCTAGGGGTTCTGCCACGCGTCGTTGGAGTAATCGCCCACCTGTCGTTCTCCCCTCTTCAATCAACCAATCAATTCCGTGCTCTTTGTGGATTTCTCTCCTCCTCAGCCAACACGAAACCCTAACTCTAGCAAGGTACGATTTCCTTGCCCACATTTATTTGGCGACTCTGCTGGGGAGGTGTAGAATTCGTGAAGGGTATGCCCACAATTCGAAGTGGGAGAACTACAGGAAGAGCTGCTTCATCAACAAATAGTATTACCTCGCCGGATCCAGTTTCAAGGCAAACCACTCAAGCTTTCCAAGGCGAAAACCTGGATTTTGACCAACCAATTATTGAAGACGCTTCAGAAGGGAGTTCAATATCACCACATTTGGTCAATCAACAACACACAAGTGCAGGAAAGCAAGGCGAGGATGCAAGCGGAGAGCAGACCAATGTTGTGCAACTGGAGATGCTCAAGGCATTAAAGGAAGCACGGGAAGGACAAGAGATGATGATGACCATGATATTGGAGATGCAGAGGAAACAAGAGGGGATGGGGAACTTTCGCCAGCAATTGATGCAGATCCCTACCTTCAAGGCCACGTTCCCAGGCAATTTGCATGGAGAACAAGTAGGAGTGGAGGACAACAACAATGGCAACAACAACAAAGAGAACCAGATTGTACCTCCATTGACTGAAAGTCAATCAGTTCCAATAATCAACTTGGAGCTTCAGAACAGTGGTGACGGGCCACAACTTAGGTTGGAAGCAAGCCAACCTCAAACGAACATCATCCCAACTTCTCTTCAAGCATTTTCACAGGTGCAGATGTCAACCGTCCCAAGCCATGTCCAGCGAGTGAGCCAGCAAAGGCCATCAGTGCCAGCTTTGCACGATGCAAGTGTACATCAACCAATCTCTTCGCCATACACACCGCCAATACAACAGTATATTACAACACCCCAGAGAGTTCACGCCACAAGCCAGTACGTGACAAAGAATGATATGATCGATGTGATCAATCAACTTCGCAGGAAGACATCCCGACCCTCGGAGTTAGATTTTGCTCCACCTTACCCTGCACACATTCGGAGGCAACCTTATCCGACGGGGTATATTGAGCATCCCCTGCAGTTTCCAAAATATAATGGGGAGAAAGGAAATGCCAGAGAACACATTGCCAGGTTCGTAGAGTCGATGTCTCCATGGCTAGGATATGATGAAGTAAACAACCACAACTTGTTGATGAGGGAATTCAATAAGACTTTGACGGATAGTGCCTTTAGTTGGTACTACAATTTGGAGAAGGGATCAGTCCATGATTGGGATGATCTAAAATTACAATTTTTTAAGAAATTTTTCTATGTGCAGAAACAGGTAACCATCGTAGAGCTCATGCGATTCAAGCAGAAGCCAAACGAGGAGCTGTCAGATTACGTGGATAGGTTCAGGACCCAAGCACAGAAGTGTGCAGAGCCAATTGAAGAAAAGAACTTGGTTAGCATATGCAACAATGGTGCTTTAGACGCCTTCAAGCCCCACCTCATTACCAAAGCTTGTGATTCATTTGCGACCCTCTCATCTTTTGCACAAGACTTGGGAGGAATCATAACATTTCCCACCAGCCATGCGATGGTTACATGGAAGGGCAAGAGGACAGCAACTGTGGCTTTGGAGGATTCTCAGTCAAAACCACAAGGGGGCAAGAGGGAAAAAAATGAAAAATTTGAGCGAAGCAGAGAAAGGCATGGGGATAAGTATACCAAGATGCCAGTTCCGGAGGCTATTACATGTAGCGAGAAGGTATTCAAGAACCTGTATGAACAATGGGTTGAATATGGAGTGGTGAAGCCTCCAAGGCCCCGGTTGGTTGTAACGGAAGAGATGAAAAGAAGACCGGACTTCTGTGTATACCACCAATACGCAGGACATTCCACTATGGACTGTTACAGTCTGCGGAGAATATACCATGAGAAGCTGGCGGCCGGGGAGATTGAACTAGGAGAAGAAACGTGCAACACAATCACCCATAGTGCAGCCCCGGAAGTCAAGAACTCAAATACTGGCTCTACGTAACATCAAACAAACTATGAACTACAGATGAATTAAATATCCACCCAAGATGGTGGTCTACCAAAAATGGTGGTTTAAGTCCTCAAGAATATTCCTTGCCAAGTAATTGGATGACCAAGGGAGGAGGCACAAGAATTGAAGACTAAAAAAAAAAAAAAAATCCACCCAAGATGGTGGTCCACTCTAAATGGTGGTCAAGTCCTCGTAGACTGCACTTGCCAAGAAATTGGACGACCCAAGTGACGAGGCACCCAATTTCAAGTCCTCGTAGACTGCACTTGCCAAGATATTGGACGACCCAAGTGACGAGGCACCCAATTTCAAGTCCTCGTAGACTGCACTTGCCAAAATATTGGACGACCCAAGTGACGAGGCACCCATTTTCAAGTCCTCGTAGACTGCACTTGCCAAGAAATTGGACGACCCAAGTGACGAGGCACCCGAGTGTTACACTTTATAATTAAAAGTGAATGAGGCACCTGAGTATAAGCCCTCAACCCCGAAAAAGTTACACTTTATCTCTAAAAGTGGTGAACGTTATGCTTTCACCGACAAAAGCAAGATTTATTATATGAAACGTTATGCTTTTCGTTAAAAGTAATTTTATTATCAATAAATTGACAAACTTTTACTTATACTTGAACATTTTTCTTAAATTTCTTTAAAAAAAAAAGAAAAAAAGAAAAAAAGTATAGATTCAAGTGTTAGTTTGTATGAGATAAATGTACATGATTTTCTGATACAGGAAATGAAAAGAACTACAAAAGTTCATGATCCAAAGGACATGACATGTCGAATTGAAGATAGAGGAATACCTAAAGGTTGGTCTTTGAGGCTATCAACAGGTCTTCAAGGCCCTCAACAGGTCTTCGAGGCTATCAGTAGATCTTCAAAGCTATTATCAGGACTTCAATGCTATCAGGCCGTCAAAGCAATCAGCAGGTCTTCGATGCTATCAGCAAGTCTTCGAGGCTATCAGTAGGTCTTCGAGGCTATCAGGCCTTCGAATCTATCAGGCTTTCAAGGCTTTTAGGCCTTCAAGAAATGTTTGGTTCTTAATGACTTCTTGATTCCAAACAAAAGAAAAATTTCAAGAGATGAGGTTCCCTCTTCTAGGACTTTTGTTTTCGAGGATTGCAAAACATCAAGCCCCACGAAGTGTTCAGACACTAGAATCAAGACTTCAACACTTACAATATTTTGCGCGATCATCTCACCAAAGGCGTGACTCACGCGCAGGGGGCAAATATTAACCGATAGATGACATAGACATCGTCCAGAGTAAAGGTGCATTCACCCCAAGCAGTGATGAATATATAGAAAGAAGAACAACATGGTCCTATTGGATACGAATGTTCCTACATAGCTGGATGCAAGAAGAATGTCAGCTATCCACATAATCAGCATTCCCAAGTAGCTAGTCGATCCAATATTGCTATTCTTGAATATGGGTAGATGAATCAGACAAGAAGTCATCCCAACTTCCACAAGTCGTTGGATATAGAATCAAGCCTTCCTTCTAGGATGGAGAAAATGTTGTACGAGCATAAGTTTGGACTTGCTTCCAAAAGACGACGAAAAGGCCAAAGGAGGGGAGCCCTTTCCCAATCAATGAGAAACGGGGCCTCCTTGGTTGTTCTCAAGCTGCAGAATGTTCAACAGGCCGTTGGATATAAAATCAAGCCTTCCTTCTATGATGGAGAAAAAGTTATACGGGTATAAGTTTGGACTTGCTTCCAAAAGACGACGAAAAGACCAAAGGAGGGGAGCCCTTTCCCAATCAATGAGAAACGGGGCCTCCTTGGTTGTCCAAGAGTAAAGCTTCAAAACACCTGAAAAGGAGAAGAAACAAGGTCAGAAAGATTGGGGAGTCCTGAAAAAGAAAAAAAAATTTATAAGGTTCGGTCCCCCCTAAGGTTCGGCCCCCTAGGGTTCATCCACCTAGGGTTCGGCCATGATGACTCTGTAGGGCTCCTCGCTAGCTTCGTTTTGATATATTACGGGCCCCGAAACTCCAAACGAGTCAAAAGTTATGATCAAAATAGTAACTACTCTTCCAAAACCCCCTAGGGTTCGGCTCCCCTAGGGTTCGGCCCCCTAAATTTTGGCTACCTAGGGTTCGGCCATGATGACTCTATAGGGCTCCTCACTAGCTTCGTTTTGATATATTATGGGCCCCGAAACTCTAAACGAGTCAAAAGTTATGATCAAAATAGTAACTGCTCTTCTAAAACCCCCCTAGGGTTTGGCTCCCCTAGGATTCGGCCCCCTAGGATTCGGCCACCTAGGGTTAGGCCATGATGACTCTGTAAGGCTCCTCGCTAGCTTCGTTTTGATATATTATGGGCCCCGAAACTCTAAACGAGTCAAAAGTTATGATCAAAATAGTAACTGCTCTTCCAAAACCCCCCCTAGGGTTCGGCTCCCCTAGGGTTCGGCCCCCTAGGATTCGGCCACCTAGGGTTAGGCCATGATGACTCTGTAAGGCTCCTCGCTAGCTTCGTTTTGATATATTATGGGCCCCGAAACTCCAAACGAGTTAAAAATTATGATCAAAATAGTAGTTGTTCCTCCAAAAAACTTCATTTTTTTCATTTAATTTCATTTTTCTCATAGGGTTCGGCCATGTAGCCTTAGGCCACCTAGGGTTCGGCCATATTGGCTTTGTAGGGCTCCTCGCTAGCTTCGTTTTGATATATTATGGGTCCCAAAACTCCAAATGAGTGAAAAGTTATGATCAAAATAGTAGTTGATCCTCCAAAAAGTTCATTTTTTCCATTTAAACTTCATTTTTCCCATAGGGTTCGGCCATGTTGCCTTAGGCCACATAGGGTTCGACCATGTTGGCTTGGGAGATGCATACATATGAATACATGTATAGCCCCAAAATATGTTTGCAACGGAAAAGGAAGCGATCACTCTTTTTCTATTAAGGGAAGGATTCAAGTTGATTTCCAAAAAGATAAGTATCTTTGAATTTATTTCTAAATAGAAACATATAAAAATATTATTTCCTAAATATAGAATAGATTTGATTTTTGATTTTATTCCCAACAAAGGGAAAATTCGAAATATATGTTTGATTTTCCTTCTTAATGATAATAAGAAAGGGTCTTATCTTTAAAATCAAATATAAAGAAGATTTAATTTTATTCCCAACAAAGGGTAATTTTTGAAAATGGATTATTTATATATATATATATATAGATGATAATATATATATATATATATGTAAATAAAAAAATAAAATCTTTTGCTTTCAAATAAAGAAAGATTTGATCTTATTTTCAAAATAAAATTTAGATTTGATCTTATTTCCAAAATAAAATTAAGATTTGATCTTATTTTCAAAATAAAATTATGATTTGATCATCTTTCCAAAATAAAATTTAGTTTTTATTTTAATTCCAAAATAAAATTATGATTTGATTTCATTTGATAAAAGGGAAAGATTTGATTTACGAAAAGAAGGATTTTATTAAATTAAATTTTATTTGGTAATATTTGATGATCTTCCTTGTCTTAATTTCCAGGAAAAAATAAGGAAGCAAATATTGAGCAAACTATGGAAAGATTTTCAGAAGATTTTTCAGTATAGAAGTATTCTTGCGCGATCGTCTATTTGGGAATGCGACTCTCGCGCAGGGGGCAAATGTGGGCCCATGTGCAAAATTAGAGTTTACATGACCTAATTGAATTAAATGCACAATTAGGGTTCCACGACCTCATTAAATGTGCAAATTGGGGTTCGCATAACCAAATTTAATAAAGACGGAAAAGTCAGAAATAAATGTGCTAGACCCGGGAGAAGCCTCCACGCGTCCCGAGGCAGAAGACTCGTGGAGGCGGCTCGTTTTGGGAATTGATTGAGGGATTGGATTGGTGGCTAGAAGGACAGGGCAATATGGACATTACTCTAAGGACTAAAGGGTATTTCTGGAATTTTCCTGAAGGCATGTGCCTTGCACATGACTACTTTCCAGAAAACCCTATAAATACCCCTTCCATTCCATTTGGAAGGGGACTTCTCTCCAGACTCAAGACTTGGACTCTCAGAAGATCAAAGAGACCCTTTTAGTGACTTAAAGGCTCGGAGATTCCACCTAAAAGCACTGAAAGGGTTTGGACATTCTCTCAACTTGAAGGACTCAAGAAGGCTCTTGGAATCCTCGCTACCCTAACACGGTTCCTGGATTCTAGGGGTTCTGCCACGCGTCGTTGGAGTAATCGCCCACCTGTCGTTCTCCCCTCTTCAATCAACCAATCAATTCCGTGCTCTTTGTGGATTTCTCTCCTCCTCAGCCAACACGAAACCCTAACTCTAGCAAGGTACGATTTCCTTGCCCACATTAATCAAACTGAATACTACAAGTACATGACCTACAAAATGATTCTTGTCACTCTACATATATAACAGTATTAATGAATTTTAAATATGGTAATAAATATATCTTTCTTCCAATTAGTAAAAAAAATATTAAATTATGATTAAGGAAGAAAAATGTACATACTTGGAAAGTACTACAAGATTAGTTACCACTTGGACACTATGAGGATCAAATTATGAAAGAAGTAGTCCTTATTTGATATGAAAAAAACAAATTTACTTAGACAACTTATCAGTCAAAGCTTTAATTAGCTTATATATAGTCACTATCAATATAACTCATATCCTAAAAAAACAAAAAATATGAATATCTTTTATGTTGTTTATAATAAAATAATTTGAAGTGGTACAAAAGAATAATAATAGCTTATAAAAGAGCTAATTAAGCACATACATCTGTAGATACATAATTGAGTTCAACTGATCAGGCCTTCCTAAGAAAAGATGGATATATAGATATCATTATCCATCGGCAGAATCAATTAACTCCTTGAGATGAGACACAGGAAAAAGGACACAAACGTTGTGCATTTTAATACTAAGGCTAAGATTTCTCCTTCATTTAAATATTTCAAGAAGATTGTCCCCTTTCTAAGAGATTCTACTTAATTCCCATGTCTTATTCTCAACTTGTTTGAAATTAATAAAGGGAACCCCCCCCCCCCCCTCTCTAGTTCTCGTCTGTTGTTAAGAAAACAATGCATATATATATATATATATATATATATATATATAGAGAGAGAGAGAGAGAGAGAGAGAGAGGTTATTCTTTATTATGATCATTAAGGATTGAAAAGGAAGCTTAAAGACTAATAATATGGGGACAGACAAGAAGTATTATTTGTGACATGACACTGGTTGAATGGGAAATGATAGAGATCATAACGTTCAAGCAATTATAAGATAGTATTATATATTTTTTCAGTGCAACCTTCAGGAATTTGTAGAAGTAAATCTATTGAAATGACTGTTATTGAATAAGATAAAAGAACGAATAATGCATATATTTAACTTAACCCTATTAAATTAAAAACATCATATCATTGTAAGTCTCTCTCTGCATCAACAGCTACGGTGTTTAATAAATCAACAATGTTACTATCACATAAAAAACCTCATATAATATTCGGATACACACATACATACAATGGGTCCTCGCCTAACATGTGGGGCCAATAAATATGCATGTGTGTTTATCATGTGAGGATTATGTGAGCCTCCATTATGTGATAGTAACATTATATTTAATAAACCGCCGAGAGAGTAATTAATTGAATAAATAAGTTTTCATATATATATATATATATATATATATATATATATATATATATATATAACAAAATACAAATAATTTTGAATTTTTCGCTCATCCTAATAAATTATCTGGGTCGTCCAAAATTTAAAATAAATCTCATCGTCCATAGTGCCGAAGGCACGAGACTGTTGCTACTATATATACATATTAGCTAATAATTATGATTAGTTTCCGTTGGAGTTGTCATTTGCTGCTTGGTTCTCAAATAGTATGTAATTTTTGATTAATGGCAGTGTGCACGATCCTACCTAGCTAAATATATACATTATCATATAGATAATTATAGGTGTCCACACTCTAAATACTCCTATTTAATAACTAAAACATATTCAAGGAAGAGTGTCGGTAACGCCACTAAATAGAACCAAAATGTATGGGTTACCTTTTAAAAGGGTCAAAATTTTGTGAAAGGTGAACATTAATTTTTTTACTATTCTCACCGTTTCACCTATATAAAATTTATTAATCGTATTGATTTATATGATTTTAATTTTAATGATAACAAATTACTTTATAAAGTTATATATTGTCATCATAAAAAAAAAAAAGAAATGTCAATTTATATGTTTTGTTTTAATGATGACAACATATTTGTATGAATATATTTTGCGATAATATATTCATTTTTGGGTAATAAACACTACTATGTTTTTTAATATACTTCGAATTACAGATATTATCAAATGATGTTAATATAAGAGAATTACTTCTTTATTTTCTGTGATTAAAACGACATTCATTAGGTCACCTTAGGTAATGTTACTTCATTTTCATTTCA
Organism: Panax japonicus; assembly: GCA_020205505.1. Lineage (NCBI taxonomy): Eukaryota > Viridiplantae > Streptophyta > Magnoliopsida > Apiales > Araliaceae > Panax > Panax japonicus. The sequence goes on along the minus strand of CM035108.1, from coordinate 2,572,242 downwards.
AGGTACGTAGCTTGAAATTTGGTTATCCCACCTGACAACATGGTGTGTAGATATAATTATTTAATTATTAAAAACATGATTAAATATATATAGTTACCAGCGCAATATATTGAATATTGACCAATAATTCATATGTAGTTTATACTTATCTGTTCCATTTAAACCCTAGTTTGCTCTAAAAAGAAGCAACCCATGCAGTTGCATGACAGGAATAAGGCAGGAAATCTAGCTTGTTTTAATTTCAACAAAAAAATCTGCTCTTATTCCTTCCTGAACGTCTATAGCATGACTTTAATTCAACCACACACACACACACACACACACACACACACACACACATATATATATATATATATATATATATATATATATATATATATATTCGAATTAGAGACCGTTCATCCTCCAGGTACGAATGAGAAAAATAATTATCTAGGAAGAATTTGGTTAAACATCCTTTTCAAAGTTTCAAAAACAATTATATTAGCTTACTTGTGGAGATCGTTTTACTCCTCCATGTTTCATGGTATGTTTCAGTTGTCACCTTCTTGGTACTGTAGTACTGTTATTAACTGTATGTCGTCGCTGCATATATATGAACATGTTAATGCCTCAAATATGACAATTGAGTTCTTCGTTTTTACTCAAAACATTTTATCAAATCCAGCATTAATCAGACCAGGATAACCAGGGGCGGATCCAACCCCACTATTCAGTGGGATCAAATTTTAAAAAAAATAAAAATATAATACAATAAGTCATAAAATTAAATAATGTTTATATATTGTTTATAATAATATTTTTCAAAACTCCATAATTTAAAATTGTTACATGATTGTCTCATTTTCAATAATTATTGCTTTAATATTAAAATAAATTTGTATCATTTTGAATTTTAAAATTTGTCAAATTAATTTTAAATATCAAAGTAAATTTCCTCTCTTTCTAGTGTTATTTTTTGGGTGGAAGGAGGGAGTATAAATATGCTATTAAGGGTACCATTCCTTTGGGCTACATGCCTACTTATTGAGAAGCCCTGGCTGCATAAATGTAGGCCCAACAAATGTACTAATGGCAGTTGGGCCGACGGGCCTAATGATGACAACAAATTTCATGGATTAGGATCTTTCATTAAGTATTTCACGCCCCTTTTTTTTTTTTGCTAACTTTAAATTTATACTTCCTCCTATCAAACAAAAATTTCAAAATGTACAATTTTATTTGTCAATTTGATAATATTTTAAAAAACTAGTTTCAATATTTTGAAAATAATATAAATTAACATAATTGTCACAAATTTATAATCACAATAACGTTAATTAATTTTTAACATATACAATATTAAATATTATAAATTTTATGTAATTAATAAGTTAAATTGTGAAATTATTAACTATTAAAAATAATTACTACTTAGTGTTGTAGAACTATAATTCTTTTTATAGTCCTACGAATGTAATGTTAACTTATTATTATACAATAACTTTAGGATTAATTACATATATTAGTACATTTATGAAAGTAATTACAAAAATCATACCTCTATAAAATAATTACAAAAGTAAAACATTTTTTTGTTTTTATTTTTAATTTTAACATAATTAAAGGTCCTTAAATTAAGGAATTACTATTAATTGACTGATATGGCAAATCAGGTGGGTTTTTTTGAAACGCGTGTTCCTTCTTTTTCTCCCAACTTCTATAATTTTCGTACTTTCTCTCTCTAAAATTTTCTTCTTCTTCTTCGTACAAGGTTAATGAATATTTTTCTTCTTCTTCGTCATAGTTGTTCGTACTGGGTGGCGTAAATTGGTTAATGAACATTGATCTCCTTCATGCTATTAGGGATGCAACTGATTTCCAATGTCTAATAGTCCTTTATTTTTTTGATTGTTTTTTAATTTACTTTTGTTGCACTTGTTGATTCACAGGTTGTTCAAGTTAGTAAAAAGAATGTTTTGGATCAGAAAGCATACATGTTCTATTATCGAGATAATAGAAATTTTGCTTCAAACTTGCCTCTTGATGTTATTCGGAAAGAGATCATGGCGACAAATGTCATGAGAAGAAGTTCAAGTTCATAGCCAGAAGATATTTACAAACCAAAATTTTTAAAGGTGTGTTAATTTAAATTTTGTTATTGTTACTATCATATAACTGTTTGGTTACTTCTGCATTATGTTTTGGTTACTGTTAATTTGGGATTTGGATACTATTTTTGTTACCTTGATTTGGTATTATGGTTACTTTTTTATGTTGTTATGGTTACCATGTATTTGCTTAGTATACATGGTTGACTAAACTGGTTTTGGTGTACATGTTGTTTATGTACTGGTTACCATTAATATATGTTTTGGTTACTAACATATAACTGTTTGGTTACTGCATTAGTATATTTTTTGTTACTGTTAGCTTATGATTTGGATACCATTCTTTTTCCCTCAATTGGGATTTTGGTTAATTTTATATGTTATTTTGGTTACAATGTATTTGCTTAGTATACATTGATTGACTAAACTGAGTTTGGACTACATGTTGTTTAGTATACTAGACTAATTTATGGGGGCTTGATGTAATGCTTACGTTGTAGCTACGTCAAGCAATAAAAAATAGATACTATCATATAACTGTTTGGTTACTTCTGCATTATGTTTTGGTTACTGTTAGCTTGAGATTCGGATACCATGTTTGTTACCTTGATTTGGTATTTTGGTTACTTTTTTATGTTGTTTTGGTTACCATTTATTTGCTTAGTATACATGGTTGACTAAACTGATTTTGGTGTACATGTTGTATATGTATTAGTTACCATTAAAACATATTTTGGTTACTATCATATAAATATTTGGTTACTTATTTAGTATTTTTTTTGTTACTGTTAGTTTCTGATTTGGATTCCATTTTTGTTTCCTTGAGTTGGAATTTTGCTTACTGTTTTTGTTGTTCTGGTTACAGTATATTTGCTTAATATATGGGTTGACTAAATTTTGTTTGGTCTATATGTTGTTTATGTATTGGTTACCATTAATATATATTTTGGTTACTAACATATAACTATTTGGTTACTTCATTAGTATATTTTTTGTTATTGTTAGCTTATGATTTGGATACCATTCTTTTTCCCTCAATTGAGATTTTGGTTACTTTTATATGTTGTTTTGGTTACAATGTATTTGTTTGGTAAACTGTTTATGATATAAATATTGTTTATATCTGGTTACTAATGACTGTGTAAATCTGATTTTTTTTATTTGTAGTTATGGAATCTTTACTATGGGGAATGCAATAGAAAATTCATTGGAAAAGTTATATATTGGTGTGACATGGAAGTCCCCGACATTATTACCAAGAAATTGAACCCAAGACAGTTGAAGAAGTTTAAGGCATCATTAATTTGTGGATGTATTATTTTTGTAAATAATAAACCCAAGTCATAATAAACCATGTATTTTCTTAGTATACATTGATGTATTATTTTTGTAAATTCCTTCAAATATATTCTACAAGGTTTATGCTATTCTATTTCTACTTCCATTTCCACAAACACATCTTACATGTTCTGGTTACTTTTATATAACTATTTGGTTACTTCTTTATTATGCTTTGGTTACTGTTACCTTATGGTTTGGCTACTATTATTGTGTCCTCAATGTGGAATTTGAGATACTTTTATTTTTTTATTCTGGTTAATATGTAATTGTTTAGTATACATGGTTTGTCTAAACTGGGTTTCATTACATGATGTTTCTGTTTTGGTTACCATTAAAACCTGTTATGGTTACTATCATATAATTATATGGTTACTGTTTTATTATGTTACATTATGGTTATAGTATATATGGATTGCTTAAACTGAGTTTCATTACATGATGTTTCTATTTTGTCTACCATTAAAACATGTTCTGGTTACTATCATATAATTATATGGTTACTGTTTTATTATGTTACATTATGGTTACTGTTATTAGTAACCAGATAGTTACAAGTTTGTATCAGGACAAACATTAATTGTTAAATGTACATGTGTGAGTGTCCTATTTATATACAAGCTTGTTAGTAACCAGATAATTATAAGCTTGTATCAAGACTGTTATAAGCTTGTATCAAGACTGTTATAAAGCTTGTATATGTTTACTTTATATATGATAACTCATGATGGAACCAAAAATAAAAATATTAATCAACATCAATTTTGGTTACTGTACACCATCAAAAATGTTACCAACCATGTGGTTAATGGTTACTAACAGTAAACAATTATATATTCTTGTAAACAATTACAAACTTGTATTAAGACATATATCAAGTGTTAAATGTACGTGTGAGAGTATACATGGGTTGCCTAAACTGGGTTGGATATACAGGTTATTTCTGTTTTGGTTACCATTAAAACATGTTCTGGTTACTTTTCATATAACTATTTGGTTACTTCTTTATTTTGTTTTGGTTACTGTTACCTTATGGTTTGGCTACTATTATTGTGCCCTCGATGTTGGATTTTTGTTACTGTTATTTTTATTCTGGTTAATATGTAATTGGTTAGTATACATGGATTGCCTAAACTGGGTTTCATTACATGAAATTTATGTTTTGGTTACCATTAAAACTTATTCTGGTTACTATCATACAATTATGTGGTTACTGTTTTATTATGTTACATTATGGTTACTGTTATTAGTAAGCAGATAGTTACAAGCTTGTATCAGGACAAACATCAATCGTTAAATGTACATGTGAGAGTTTTTATTTATATATATGGTTACTTATAGATCTCATATTAAAATAAAAATAGTTTGAGAGGTGCAGTTGGTATCCAAACATGCATATAAGGGTAACCATTTTAGTTTTTTGTTAGTAACCAAATAATTAAAAACTTATATCAGAACAGTTATCAAGTGTTTAATGTACATGTGAGGGTTCTCATTTATCTAGCTGGTGGATACTTTTAAATTACATAGTTATAAAAGTTTTTTGGAAATGGTATATGCCAGTTGGTAACTAAATATAAATATAGAGGTAACCATTTTATTTTAGATGGATAACCAAATTTACATAAAAATATTTCAGAACAGTCACCAATTGTTCAATGTATATGTTTACTTTATATTGATAACTCATGATGGAATCAAAAATTAAAATATTAATCAACATCAATTTTGGTTACTGTACACCATCAAAAATGTTACCAACCATGTGGTTAATAGTTACTAGCAGTAAACAATTATATATTCCTGTAAACAATTAAATTTGTTGTATTGGTTACTGTCAATAACCATTGTCTAACAACTGAATAAACATTGTAAAGTAACCAAATCAATATTAGACAGTAACCAAATTACATAATCTTAGTAACCAGAAAATAAACCAAATTTTTACATTCAATTTTGAAGGCCTAAATGATGGAATTCGACCAAAAAGTCCTGCAGTTCACCAGCGAAGCTTGTGACTTTTGATCGTTGACCCGTTTCCAATGAAATTAGGCTCTGAAAACGCCAAAATCCGACACTCCAAACTTGACAGAAATTATCAAATTGTCACTGCAACCAAATAAACATTATATTGTAACCAATTAAATAGTATACAACAACCAATATATATAATCAGATTAGCAGTTGTATGAAGGTAACCAATGTATTCAATGAGTAACCACCAATATAAAAGAAACAATTATAAAACTGAATAACAGTATAGAGTAACCAAATAAACACCTTATAGTATCTAAATACATATTATACAGTAACCAAGATATATGTAATTAGTAGCCAAGATTATAAAAAATATTTTTACATTCATTTTACAACCAAAATAATTAGTAATGACTTTGTTACAAATTAAAGACTAACAGATGTATGAAGGTACCTACCAATGTAGTTAATCAGTAACCATCAATATAAAATAATCACTATAAAACACAGTAATATAATGCAGTAACCATGATAATATTACACAGTAATCAAGTCATCATTATATACTAACCAAATCCAAATTAGACAGTTACAAACATATATTTACTTAGTATACACAAGATAAATACATTCTGCATTGCATTTTTATAGTAAAAAATAAGCAGTAACCACAATAAAGTTACCCAGTAATCAAATCATCATGAATCAGTAACCAATATATTGTTACATAGTAACCTAGGAAGCATTAGACAGTAACTAGCTTATCATTAGATATTATAATGTTACAAAGTAACCAAAACATCATTAGACAGTAACCAACATAGCTTCATACAGTAACCAAGACAACATTAGACAATATAATGTTACAAAGTAACCAAGTCAGCATTAGACAGTAACCAACATATTGTCATACAGTAACCAACATATTGTCATACAGTAACCAAGATATCATTAGACAGTAACCAAGACAGCACTGAACAATATAATGTTATACAGTAACCAAAACAACAATAGACAGTAACCAACAGTTGCATAAGACAGTAACCAATTCAACATTAAACTGTAACCAATTAAATAGTATACAACAACCAATATATATAATCAGATTAGCAGTTGTATGAAGGTAACCAATGTAGTCAATAAGTAACCACCAATATAAAAGAAATAATTATAAAACACAATAACATTATAGAGTAACCAAATAAACACCTTATAGTATCTAAATACATATTATACAGTAACCAAGACAGCATTAGACAGTAACCAAATATTCAGTAACTATTATAATAATGTTACACAGTAACCGAACCAGCATTAATCAGTAACCAATATATTGTTACACAGTAACCAAGACAGCATTAGACAGTAACCAAAACAGTATTAGACATTATAATGTTATTCAGTAAACAAGACAACATTATAGAGTAACCAACAGTTCCATGAAGGTAACCAAACTCATTTAAAAATTATAAAGCCATCAAATAAACATTATTTAGCAAACAAATACACAATTATCAGTAACCAATTTATATATATTTAGTAACCATAATAAAAAACATATCAATGAATCATCCAAACGTTATACGAAATTGTAGTAACTATTTGAAGTGTGAAAAACTTAAGAAAGGTAATCAATATAGGAATTCGTGGTAACCATAGGTAACTATATGCATATGAATTTTAATCTCACATACCTCAGTATTCAGATTTGTATCGAAGTTGCTGTGATTTTGTATTCAACAATCACTGCCGTTCGAAGTTACTGAACTTGAAGTTGCTGTTGATTTTGTATGCTATTTTCCGATCTTAGCGTGCCGTCGCAACAAAAAGTTTCGTCTTCTCCGATCCCAGAGGTGTGTCGCGACAGAAGATTTGGATTTCAGTTGCTTGAATCTCAGTTGCTCGAATTTTGAATCTCAGTCGCTTGATTTTAGGAGCGGTTGGAGATGATAGAGAGGTAACTGACGTGTAGGGAGAAAAAAGATCCCTAATTTTAGTAAGCTTAATAGTATATTGCGTTATTTTTGTAAATATGTTGTTTGTGTTTTATTTTTGTAAATACTTTCTAATTGTTGTATATTAATGTTAAGGACCCATAACTTTATTCTAAAAAAGTCATTTAATAGGTTAGTCATACAATAAATTTTAATTTAAAAAATATATTTAAAATTTTACTTTACTCAAATTTGGACTCTAAATAACTAAATATTACAAATATAGGAAAAAAAATTACGAATACATAATACTCTCCCTGTTCCATTTTTTTTTATCATTGTTGACTTTTTAAAGTCAACTTTTTTAAACCCAAAATTTATTTAAATTGTTTTTATTTAAAAAAGTGCAATGATTAATATTGTAAATTTTCTAACAAGTGTTGGTCATTATAAGTTTTATTGTTTCATATTTTGTAATGAGTCTTCTTAATTTTGAGTTTAAAAATGTCTCAAATTGATTTTCAAAATTTAACAATGATCAAATAATTTGAAACGGATGGAGTAATTAATACTAACAAATATATTGTATTATAAAATATATTAATGATTAAAATAATTAAAAAATATGTTATATGTTAAAAAATATATATAATGACTAAACTTTAATTACCAATTTCATTTAATGTAGGACACATTTAGTTAAGTAATGTTTAAAATAATTTTGAAATATATTAGTGACTAAAATTTAGTTAATTTTTTAAACTAAGTTATAATAGTAACTTATTATTCAACAAAAATGTTATTCCTAAATAACTACATAATAAAAATATTGAAACAATATTATGACAAAATAATAGTTAATATTAAAAAACATAATATATATTAAAAAATATATTAATGATTAAATTTTAGTTACCAATTTTATTTCAAATAGAAGTTAATCATTGTTAGAAAAAATCCTCACTTATACGTAGTATTAGTTATTAAAATTTAGTATTAGTTATTAAAATTTAGTTACGTTTTAAAACTAAAACCATGACAGTAACTTATTATTCTACAAAAATTTTAATGCATATAGAGTTCCTTAAACACCAAGTTTAGGCTTTTATGTTTTATTCATTTTTGAACTCTAAAAATTTATATATAAATTCAGAAGATTGAAAATAAAAAGTAAATATTAAAATTTAAAACTATATAAAAATTGAATATTAAATTAAAAATAACCAAAAAAATATTAGTAATACTCAATTGTGAGTATTTGATAATTGTTTGAGTAACGTTTGTAGTCATTATAATTTTTTATTGATATTCAGATTATATTTGTTCGAAAAACTCAAACTGTTCAGGCTCAATTCGGGTTGATGCTCGAATCGATAACTAAATGAGTTTCAATTAAACTTTATTTAATACTCATAAATTTTATGAATCAAATATGAGCAACTCAATACTCGATTCGATTTCGGTTTTTTCCTGGTTCTCTAAACGGAATGTGAACAGACCCAACCATTGCACGAGTGTGTATGTATAACACTAAAGAACATAAGATTTGTAAAGAACCTTATTGTTCGGTCGAGGGATGTATGCAACCAGATAATAACATACTAAACAGGACAAATTTAGCATATAGGGAACGCCGCCGTCGGCCAAAAATTCTGCCGTTGGCAAACTCGTCTCGTTTGTTCTAATGCACCATCATTTTCATCGCTTGTATAATAAGTTTACCCAGTTTACTACACAATTATAGAATCAGGAGAGGAGTTTCTCATTCTTGAGATTTTTCCAATTCTTGAAATATCCATGGCAAGTGAGCTAACAAGTTGTAGAGACCATAGGTGGTCTCTTAAGGGAATGACTGCTCTTGTTACCGGTGGTACCAGAGGCATTGGGTATGCCATAGTGGAGGAATTAGCAGAATTAGGTGCTGCTATACATACCTGTTCAAGGAACCAAACAGAGCTCAATGAAAAGTTAGAAGAATGGAAAGGCAAGGAATTCAAAGTAAGCGGTTCGGTATGTGACTTGTCTTCAAGAGAAGAAAGAGAGGAATTGATGAAGACTGTCTCCTCTGTTTTTGATGGGAAGCTCAATATCCTAGTATATAAGTTTTAATATCATTTCTATATTTATATTTGATTATTTCTTTGAAATATTATTTCAAATTAATATTTGATGATTTTTTTGTGCATATAATATAGATAAACAATGCTGCAACACTCGTAATGAAAGAAGCTACAGAACATACAGCTGAAGATTATTCTTATGTCATGGGAACAAATTTTGAGTCCCCTTACCATCTGACCCAACTTGCACACCCCATGCTGAAAGCATCTGCCACCGGAAGTATCGTCTTTATTTCATCCGTGTCGGGTGTTATGGCCCTACCTGCACTTTCAGTCTATGCAGCATCTAAAGGTAATGAATGAGTCTATAATGCCTCCACTCAGCCTCAAAACCTTGAACCCCCACCCCCGAATCTGATACCACTTAAGAGGAGTGGTTAGCATGAAATTATTTCAGTTATATTCCATGTGTATTACACGTTGCGTTGGGCATCTGTTCTACCCTAATTATGAATATTTTCAGGTGCAATTAATCAACTTACAAAGAACTTGGCTTGTGAATGGGCAAAGGACAATATTCGCAGCAACACTGTTGCACCGTGGGCTGTCAGAACATCAACAAGACCTGTAAGCTATTCCTTCTGTTACTTTTTAATACTACTAACTAATGTTTTGTTTTAATCATAAAGAGTTAAGTTTGTTTTCTTCTGTATCTAATTCAGGGGAATGTTGATGAATCGGCTGTGAAAATAATGTTACGATTAATGAACCAAACTCCAATACGGCCCATGGCAGAACCAAATGAGATATCCTCTCTAGTGGCATTCCTTTGCCTTCCTGCTGCTTCATACATCACTGGCCAAGTTATGGTTGTTGATGGTGGATATACAGCTGGTGGTTTCAAACTTGAACCATAGAGCTCGGACGGCCTATCACTGGGGGGATTCAAGTCTGCAAATATATGTTACAAATAATTAATTCCTAGGACTCGGATTCACTATTTTGATGATTTAATAATATGTTTATTTATAAGGATTACTCTTAAATCTTAATATTAATTTCAAGTCTTATGGTCAGGGTTTGAAAAGATTGTTTCCAAAGTCAAAAATTGAACAAAAATATTGTCACACCCACCACAGATGAGATGTGACATATATCCACCAAGTAATGAAAAATCTATCTAATAAAATACAAATGATTTTGAATTTTCCGCTCACTCAATAAATCATCTGGGCCGTCCAAAGTTTGAGATAAATCCCACCGTCCATACATCTATCTAATAAAATACATCTATCTATATAATAATGATTTTGAATTTCCCGCTCACTTAATAAATCATCTGGGCCGTTTTAAGTTTGAGATAAATCTCACTGCCCATACAGTGCCGGAGGCACGGGACCTAGCTAGTGTAAAATATTTGAACAACCTCTATTTGAAATATGTCGTCATGTGCTTATGTTCATTCAACCTCTATATAATATAAATACATAGGGAGGAGAGAGAGAGAGAGAGAGTGCTAGTACAGTATTTGAACAACGAAAAATTCGAATCCCAAGCTCCCTAAATCTAAAGGAAGAGAAGAGTTGTATATCCATGGCAAGTGATGAGCACATTAGTTCCAAAAACCAGAGATGGTCTCTTACTGGGAAGACTGCTCTCGTTACTGGTGGAACCAGAGGCATTGGGTTCGTCTCTCTCTCTCTCTCTCATTTTTCTTTATATAACTAGTTGATTCTTTAGCTATGTTCAATTGGGTTTATTTTCATGTGAATTCTATATAGGTATGCCATAGTGGAGGAATTAGCAGGGTTTGGTGCTGCTATTCACACATGTTCAAGGAACCAAACAGAGCTCAATCAAAGGTTACAAGAATGGGAAGCCAAGGGCTACAAAGTAAGCGGTTCGGTATGTGACCTGTCCTTGAGAGAACAAAGGGAGGAACTTATGAAGACTGTCTCCTCTGTTTTTGATGGCAGGCTCAACATTCTTGTAAGTTTCTTTCTCCTTTTCCTGCAAATTTCATTTTCTACATATGTTTGGGGGATTTGAAAGGGTTTTTTAGTCACGTGTAGAAGTAGTCCTATAAAGAAGAGAAAAGGTGACTTCTATTTCCGAGGAGTGGTTAGGATGAAGTTAATTTTAGTCCATTAACAAATACAGGGTCGACACACGCAGGTTGGGATGTGATGTTGGTTAATTGATCAACTTACCATGAAGTTAACTTAATGGTAACCGGATCTCTATTTCCAATATTCAAACTAGGGATTGAAACTTGGTTCGGTATGAGTTAGAAATTACAGGACAGCTACAGATTTTGATGTTGGGTAAATAAATAGTATGATTCAAACCAGCATTAATGGTCAATAGGATGGGACAGTCTCAGGGTCATTTATAGGTCCGTTTAAATTGGATCCGGTTAGCATGAAGTTATTTTTTTGGTAAATTGGTCAATTGGCCAATAGAATACTGACACACATAAAACCTCGCATGCGTGTCAGTACTCTATTGGTCAATTGACCAACTTACCCCAAAATAAATTTCATACTAACCACTTCCGTTTAAATATAAACAAGTTCATAAGGACATATCTTCATTGATTAAGTAAAGGCCAAACACCACGTATTGAATTGTATCGATTTGCATCTTTATTTATCTTTCCAACTGCTAGATGCTGAAGTTTCAAAAACCGATAATATGTTGTTGTGCCTTAATCAGATAAACAGTGCTGCAGCATTAACCATGAAACGTGCTACTGATCATAAACCCGAAGATTTCTCATATACAATGGGAACAAACTTTGAGTCCCCCTACCATCTGTGCCAACTTTCACATCCCCTCCTAAAGGCATCTGGGAATGGATCCATCGTATTCATTTCATCAATCGCGGGTGTTGTAGCCCTGCCTGCAGTTTCAGTCTATGCAGCATCTAAAGGTAAATGTATCTGTACTAAAGCTGAGAGCACTATTAACAGGTCATAGCTTAAATTGTCTAGAAAATTTTATTAGTGGAGTTTGTTACTAATACAGCTGCAATCAGCCAACTTACAAAGAATTTGGCTTGTGAATGGGCAAATGACAATATTCGTATCAATACTGTTGCACCATACGGTGTCAAAACCACGATGGTGAAACCGGTACTACTCCATCCAAAGATCCCCTGTTTACTTGTATAAAATATCAAGACTATATTTTTCCAATTCCCTCGAGACGTATATGATTTAGTTAGCTATTAAAATTTATACTTTGATCTCCAGGAGGGACTTGATGAATCGGTCACCAGTACATTAATATCATTGGTGAGTCGAATTCCTCTCCGCATGATAGCAGAACCTGAAGAGATTTCGTCTGTTGCAGCATTCCTCTGTCTACCTGCCGCTTCTTACATCACCGGACAAATTATTGTTGTTGATGGTGGATACACAGCAGGTGGTTTCACACTCGCATGATCTTTGAGATTTCAAATCTTCCAACAGCATTTTCCTTCTTGTTGGCTGCTACTATTTTCAAGTTCTATCTTAGATCCTTCTACTTGTATGCGTGTTATCTTATGAAACTTCTAAAGAGATTGAACCGTTCATATTTATTTATTTTTACTTTGGGTGATTCTTTATTTATATTTTTATTGAACAATTTATATTTGGGTATCATTCTTAATAGTTCAGAGTGAACAGATTGAAATATGAATTTTGAGAGTAGTCATGTAACAAATATAGCCATGGGATAACTCATCTTGAAAAACTAGTTGTCCAAGAGGGAGAACCTAAGGTTATATAAACCCCAACCCCACACCAATATCCCATACTACCTATATAGGGTCTTTCCACTATATGATAACACCACATTTAAGTTCAGGACAAATCTAAATAAGCATTCATTCATCTCCTTATAAAGAGGTAGGATTATGCATGTTGGCCTTCTCCTATTGTCTTTTATACTACAATGAATGTTATAAATCACTACCTTGCTTTCTCTTTCCACTGAGAAACCAAATTCCATCTGGTGGGTCTTTTTAATCTCAATTACTAACTCTAGTTTTGTGTGTTCGCATGTTAAAATGAAGACTCAGATTCACACAAAATAGCTCATTTACAATAGAGATTGAAAATCTGTCAGCAACTGTAAAATAAGTAACAACTTTTGTTTTAATAACATACAGAAAGATACTCTTGTAAATTAAAGTGCCTGGCAAAGCAAATATTTATTTCAAACCTAGGTCAAACAGGGGCCGAGTGTTTCTCCATGGTGTAGCACAGTAGTTTTTCCTGAGGACGAGTTTCAGTGTTACTGTAGAAGTTGCATCAGCGGCCAGAAGATATCCAATCTGTGGAAGCCTCTAGGAACCTGTTTTCGCATGAGAAGTATTTAGAAATGTTTTTCATGGCCAATTAAGACTTTAGGCCTTGAAATAACATATATTTGAAGGTGAAGAACCTTCATACCTCAACAATGAATCGTGCCCATGTGCTTTCCGAGCATTTTTCCATCACACCCTTCAAGATAGTCAAGTCCAGACGCCGAATCACCTCAGCAATCTCAAGGAAGCACCCATGGCCATTGCATAGCATCTGTAACAAATTGAAAAAGGAATTAATCTATGTGCTTGACTGAGCAAAATATCTCACTGGCATTCCAGTGAGGAATAGAAATATGAGCAGTAGTTAGCTGTCAACACTTCATGAATTGCAAAAAGCAGACCTCGATTAGCATGTGTCCGGGGTATTCCAGATCTTCAACTATTATGGGGCATATTTGTTGCTCATTTCCCAGTTCAATAGCCCAACTTGTCCCATTTTGTTGACCACCTTTTCTGTCAGCTGATTTCAAATTCTTTCCTCCAGCTACCTGTAGATTATTACGCTTCAGGTATGAAATTTCAGATGCATATAATTTGGAAACGCAGACTAGTGAGGATTGATAGCTAATTGTTAACTTCAGATAGAAAAAGATTTATTTATTTCCTTATTCTCATACATCTTTTTCTTTCTTTTATATAAAATCAAAAATTTAAGGCAGATGTCAAGTATCACAATCTAAAATTGTATTAGATTGTATCCCAACCCAAAAATTTACTAACCCTCCCAGTATATTGTCCAAATATAAGTACCAGCTACCAGTGTATTACTCATTTACCTCTATTAATTTTACAAATCCAAAATCAGATAGCAGTTTGACTGACCAATGTCTATCGCAAGCAGCTATGGTTGTGAAAAAGGGGGAAACAACGATACTGATCATACTTGTTAGTTATTAATATTGTGAAGAACTGAAACAACGATATTTCAATTCTTCACAATATTTCAGTTCCATTCAATTTTTTGAATCAGATCTTTATATTTTCCATCTTTGGCAAGATCTTTCGTCTCATCAAATCATATTTCAGTAAGAGATATCATATAACACCCGTTCTTCTACATGCCCCAAGTCAAGCCCTAGTACATCACGAATCATTAGGAGTATGAAAAGGTGTTTTAAAAAATAGGAAATACGGCAGGCTGTGTCAACCCCAAAATGTAAGTACTTAAAAATTCAAATTTCACAACTCCAGAAAATTCCTATGCTTAATATAATTTCAAAGCACATTAAGTTAATGCCAATATTTGAGTACTTTGTACATCCTAGGTATACCTTTAATAATTTTCTGAATTTTCTGAAGAGTACTCCAAACGAAAAATTAATAGGTATGATTCCATTTCAAGACAAATTAACTTGCTCACAAGACAGTACACAGGAAGTAAATAAATAAAAAATCAAGAACGGAATATATATATATATATATATATATATATATATATATATATATACATTTACATGTCAATGGAACAGCCTTTTACCTCTTGATGAACCAATTTTCTCAACCTATCAGCTTGATCAGTAACCCTTCTCAAGAACATCATCTGTTGTATGGTTCTGTCTAGAAGACCATCAATGCTACACTGTAATTATAACAGAAGGGAAAGCCGAGTGTTATTTTATGAGAGAGAAAAAAAGAGAAACAGAGAAACTTAATGAGAGGAAGAAATTAGAGAATAAATGATCATCTTAATAGCAATAAATACTAGCCATTGAGAAACACTCACCTTCACACCATCTGGGACCAGGTCACGCAGCTCCTTGAGACGATCCTGGATCAGTTGCCTGTCTCGTGGCCTAGGCTTCCGATTATCACCAGTACTGGCCCTTCTTTTGCTGACACTAGATAGTTTTGATCCCTTCCTAGTATGTGTGTTGTGATGACCCTTTTTCTGATGCTCCTCCCCAATCAATGCACTCATCACACTCTCAAATGAAGAAGCTGATGGTGAATAACTAGTATTAGCATTTCTACCCCTATCAGTAAATGCAGATGTCACACAACTCTGCTGAGCTGCATCCTTTACCACTGAGGTACGTCTTTCAGATTGACTTTGTTCTTCAGAAAAAGTAGATAACTGTTCCAATGAAGTCGTAGATGACTTGATATTGATGGCTCTATCAGATATATTCTTATCCAAACTACAATTTACATCTGCAACTACAGATCCTAACAGAAGTTTAGCAGCGTATTCTTTATTAAAAGGTCCTCTGCTTTTCCAGACAGTTGGCCCAATATTATAATTGAAATCACCATTATATACCAGACTTGAGCAGTTGTACTCATCCTCACCTGAGACAGGGGTCTCCCACAAATATTTGTTGGTCTGCCCCATGATTGTAGGACCAAGTGCTTTATGCAGTTCACAGTCTCTGGGAAAGCTGAAGAACGTGCCAAAGTTGCTAGCCTCCTTGTCCACTAATGATTGTGCAGTAATTCCCCTATCAGAGGCAGACTTCATTCTCTGTATGGCATATTCTCCAAATGCCCCCAAATTGTCACTGTTAGGGTGAGAAAAGGTCTGTAACTCTTCTTCAATACAAGAAAATCTAAACAAACTGTTCTCCATCATCTCTAACGTGTGGCAATTAAATGACTGAAAAAGAGGTTCGGGGCCATCTGGTTCTTTTGCCATACCCATTGATTGAACACAGACATTTTTTTCAGTTGAAACATTGGGAATTTTCAGCACATTTTTCCCGTATAAGTTTCTTAAATTCTCGTCATTGTTTGATGGTGTGATTTGATTTCTAGTTGACAACATGGGGTATGATTGTTTAACACTGTTATCATCATTAGAATCTTCAAATTTTATAACATTCATGGTAAGGCCGGACAACTCATTCTGCACCAGAGTAGACATCAGCGATGATTCTGAATGAGCAGGAAACTGCATATTCTCCGAGAAAGGTGCACAACACCCAACAAATTGCAGATAGGCGAAAAATTTATCTTTGACATTAGCAACTAGTGCCAGATCCTCAGCAACCTGAACTCTTGAGAGAAGTGTATATAACACATGAGATAAACATTCAATAGTTATAGAACAACAAACAGGCAAGAGAGAGAGGTTTCCCTCGAAGTGATAAGAAATCCTTGCAAGTATATATCTTATATGCACCATCCAGCAAATCACTGAGCAGTCACATAACATCAAAGCCATTTTAGAAATACTGAAATGGTTTTATACACTAATAATTTCATACATAGATCATAATAAACACGCACCGTTTCCAATGAACCAAATTGTAGAACACCATGTGGAATAACAGGCACCAGAAGAAGAGTCTGCATGGCCATCATCAGAAAAATCAGCAAAGGATATATTCACGGGTGCAAATTTTGTCAGCTTCTTACAGTGTGTGTGATAAGTTACAGAAGGTTTTGAATCACTCCATTACTATATTATAATTCAGTATTAAATTACCTTGATACCTGCTGCAAACTGAAATATCCAATCATCAGGACACTGCCAATGGAAGAATCACATAGGTAAATAAGTCTGTTCAGTGTGTACACAATTATAGACTGGTACCTTTCGGCAACTTATTGAATAACTGACAGTTAAACTACCTTAGGAACTAACTTGGAGCTGTATTCCCCAGGGGTTATATCATCAGAGAAAACCCAGTGGTAGTTTCCGCTACATGCCACCTCACCAACAACACTGCATAATATTATAATGCTAAGTTTGTTGGGGAAAAATCACCTCTCAAATAATGTTGTCTTTGATAAATTAAATGGATAAAATATCAGTATATGCCAAACAAACTAAATTCGCAGTTTAACCAAAATAATAACCACTGCAGGAAATAATAAGAAGAAAATATTCAACCACGAGACACCAAGATTTTACGTGAAAAACCCTCTAAAACTAAGACGTAAAAACCACGGGACAAACTCCGAACAATTCACTAGAATAATCTGAGAGAATACAAATATCTTAATTTGAGTACAAACTAAAATTACTTTACCACAATAACTATGTGATGAAACCCAAATAAAAACACTCTTTTATTTGAACTATCTTTCTCTCTCTATTTTTCCTAAGCTTAGCAGAATGCAAAAGCTTTTCTCTCCCCTCTATTTCTTTCGACTCTTGGATTGCTCTCGGATGAAACTTGAGAGTTTTTGGTGTATCTTTATACATTCCATTTGGCTGCCTTTTATAGCCAACAATGAGAGGAGGAGAAGTAAATGAGGAGAAGGTTAGTGGAATTTTCAAAGGGCCAAATGCATGGAAAATTCAAAAGGCCAAGGAACAATTAAATGGGTGAGGACTTTGACCAACAATCTCCCCCCTCTGAACCCATTAGAGGATGTATTCACCATGACTCACTTTGAGTCGATTCCTGTGTCAAATCCAACTCTTGAAGAAACCACAACATTTTGTTGTTAACTCAGTAGTAGACAAAGCAATACACTTCTGCAACTTGGACTGCCATAACACGGCTCCCCCTGCAAAAGTAAACAAATACCCCGAAGTAGACTTCTTCTCTTCGAAATCTGCTATGTCTGCTTCTGTATAACCTTCCAAGACTGAATTTGCACGTCAAACCACAACTCCTCACTTGGAGTTAATCCCAACGAAGCCTTGACTCAACTCCAGCTTCTTGGAATTTTCAACTTTCTGCATGTCCAACTTTATCTCATCGGCATGACTCTTCTTGATGGAAGGATCTAACTCAAACTTGACAGATTTTTGCTTGTCAAATTCTTTCACACCCTGTGAGTTATCTCCTTTTAAAGCGAAGAGTTTTCTTCTCGTGGTTCTTATGCAAGGCTTTTCTTCCTTCTTGCATGGCTTTGTACCACATCTTTTTTCACCTAACTCCCCTATCTTTAACACCTTCCATATGCGCATGCGTTGTGTAAAGAGCGCCTACCTTCTTTCCTCTAGTCACCACTAAAGACCCTTTAGTGAGCTTCCACTGACCTTCACCAAAGGAAATGCTATAATCATTCTCATCAAACTTACCGGTAGACATCAAATTAAGGCAAATATCCGGAACATGTCTGACTTCATTAAGCATCAATATGCCACCATTGTTAGTCTTCAGATAAATACCTTCAATGCCGATAACCTTGGATGCACTACCATTTCCCATCCATACATAGCCAAAATCACCACTAGTGTAGGATGTCTCACCACACGAAGTAGCATGGAACGAAGCACCCGAATCAATAGCCAATTCATTAACTTGGCACTTGGGTTTACCATCACTAACAATGGCTACATCAACGTTGGATAGATACACAATCGAATCCTTATCCTCATCTTTTTCTTTCTTCAAAAATCTGCAGTCTTGCCTTATATGACCCGGTCTCTGGCAGTGAAAACAAATTCTCTTTTCCTCTCAACCTTCTCCTGGATTTGTCATCTTCAAGAGAACTCCTCTCTGTTTCTGCCGCTACTCTGCACGACAAAAACTTGTGTTTATGTCTCAAAATTCACACCTTGCTTCTTTCGTCTTGTCTCCTCATTATGGAGATTGTCCTTGACCATCTGCATGGTCAGCTTTCCTTCCGGAGCTGAATTGCTTATAGACACCACCAAAGTCTCCCAACTATTTGGCAACGAACTGACAAGCAAAAGAGTGAATCTCAGCATCAAGATTCAACTTAATGGTGGACAACTGGTTCACCAAACCTTGAAACTCACTCATATGCTCCGACACACTACTCCCGTCTTTGTACTTCAGGTTCACAATTTTTCAAATCACAAAAGTTTTATTTTGTGCATTCTTCTTTTCGTACATAGACTCTAGTGTTGTCCATAGAGTATGAGCATCCGTCTCCTGCGAAACATGGTGGAACACACTTTGATCAATCCACTGTCTGATGCGACCAATAGTCTTCTTGTTCATCTTTTTCCAATCAGCCTCAGATTTATCCGTGGACTTCTTTCCCTCGAGCTCCAACGGATCATACAAATCCTTGCAATAAAAGATATCCTCCATTCTGGGCTTTCGGGTCGAAAATTTTGAAGAGGTCAATTTAATCATGGCTCCGACTAATTTCTCCATAAAATTTATCAAAAAACAACCGAGCAAATAACATTAGCTCTGATACCAGTTGTTGGGAAAAAATCACCTCCCAAATATTATTCTTTGATAAATTAAATTGATAAAATATCAGTATATGTCAAACAGATTAAATTCGTAGTTCCACCAAAATAATAACCACTATAGGAAATAATCAGAAGAAAATATCCAACCACGAGATACCAAGATTTTACGTGGAAAACTCTCTAAAACTAAGAGGTAAAAACCACGGGACAAACTCTGAACAATTCACTAGAATAATCTAAGAGAATACAAAGATATCTTAATTTGAGTACAAACTCAAATTACTTCACCACAATAACTATGTGATGAAACCCAAATAAAAACACCATTTTATTTGAACTATCTTTCTCTCTCTATTTTTCCTAAGCTTAGCAGAATGCAAAAGCTTCTCTCATTGTCTATTTCTTCCGACTCTTGGATTGCTCTCGGATGAAACTTGAGAGTTTTTGGTGTATCTTTTTCCATTCCATTTGGAAGCCTTTTATAGCCAACAATGAGAGAAGGAGAAGTAAATGAGGAGAAGATTGATGGAATTTTCAAAGGGCCAAGTGCATGGAAAATTCAAAGAGCCAAGGAACAATAAATGGGTGAGGACTCTGACCAACAAAGTTAATACGCTTAATTTACAATTTTCTTTCCGGCTTTCCAAAAAAGATTTCCCTGACAACACAGTTTGTCTTCTTTTTATACTTCTTTAGAACTCAAGCTGGTAGCTACTTATATGTCCAGACCTGTTTGCAGGATGTCCAAACTAATAAACATGAAGTTTCCACCACATAAGCATCCAAACAAGCCTTGTGGAGAAATGATGTAGTCACTTAGTTGGCATCTAAATGGAAATCCATTCTGCGGACTTTTGTGGTTTTGACTTGATGAGGACCAAGTAATTTGACCAAATTCTGTTATATTTTCAATAGAATGTAATTTACAATAATTTGTGAAGTTTTTTGTCTTGCGGCAAAAATGTCATAGTATTAACACTATCATGATAAAATCATAAAAATGTATCTCTCTTCATCACTCTAATGGTTCAAGCATCATATAAGAAACCCAAAAAAGAAAAGATGGGTGATACTATATGTTATGTCCTCTATATACATCATCAAGCAGAAAAAAGAGGATGACTGTTTATTAAAATTTTATATCCAGAAATTTTATTTTTTCCCCTCAGGAGTCGTGAAATTCATCCTTCTCAATCAAGTGTTTGACTTGATTGAAAATGATTCCAGGACTAAAAAGTTTAGTGATTATATTAGGTCCACTAAATATCAGGCTTTCATCCTCCCTTGTGCACAAATCTCATACCAAACAAGATAGGAGTGAAAGACCTGCAAATTTGAACTCTTGAGGATACACCCACAACTCCTCCCATCATGGATATAAACATATACTGTCATATTTGCATAAATACTGCATATGATTTCATTCAAAATATGAGCAAAGAATAACCCAACTTAAAACAAGGCAAAGAATAAGAATCTACCCATCTCCCAATGTGTACCGAGCACTTGACATGTAAGCCACTGCTAGTTTAACAGGATCAGTACCCATATTTCCATCATATATTTTTGACCCAGATTTTGATGAGAATATCTCGTCTGAGCCTTTAAAGCAGATGTTATCTACTATACTTTCTGTGGAATTTGTCTGTTTTGGAGTATGAAAGTACCCATCTTCCAACGTCAGAAGCCTGAAAAGGCAAGTAAATTTCTATCAATATAAACGGGATGAGATTCTTAAACTGGCTGATGCTACTAATTGAAGTTGTAAAAAAGTTGAAGAACATACTTTCCACAATGTAAGATGCAGCTTCAAATAATATTTATGCTTTTATATTAAAAGTTTCCCTTAATTTTCTTTTCCTTTTCTTTAGGTGGAAGCTATACAGGGTTATCAAGGTAGGATTCCGTAGACACTTAAAAGAATTTACAGCATATGCCTTATAAGTGACAGAAATTCACATACAAGATGAATGTGAATAGTAAGTAGATATTACATGATATTCCAGTAGAGGCCGACGATATTGAAGCCCAACCCTAGAAGACCCACAAATGAAAGAAGCATATGCTGGTATGTTTCACAAATTTATCAGTTGTAGAGCACCGAATTTCAAATATTACAGACTAAACGAGCGTAAGATAGAAATCCATCTATCATTATAATTTAAACAAATAAAAAATTGGACAAAATAGTATCGTAAAACGTAAAAGTTAACATCAAACATGGTATCAAAATAGACAATAGAAACGCATCTACCATATTAAATTATTGAAATACTGGAGAAGAAACCATCAAAAGAACCAATATGAGAACAGAAACAAGGGCTATTTGCTAAATTTTAACACAAGAATGATTTCCATATATTTATTTGTGCAGTCGTCCAACATTGAGCTTTACATGCTTCAAACCTAGCATTTTCTACAAATAGCAAGCTCAATTAGCAAGATTTTTTTATCAATTACGTAGTGTAGGAAGAATAATTGCATCAGAACACTGGTTTGGCCATTTTGACTATATTTGTCCGTGTTGATAGCACCCGTGGCCTACATATTGCAGCAGTCAACTGAGCAACTATGCTTGTAAAAAGTAAATTCTACATCACTAAAACTCGAGGAGAATTTTGTCCCTCTGCATACTTAAGTTGATTTTCTGCACACTTTTTAGTTTGACAGCGGAAATGCTGAAGCTGTTGTCCATGGTTGCCACACACAACCATCTTTGATGCCACCAAATCAGTAGTTGTGTGACAAGTAATACTACTGCCATGTGACACCTAATTCATGGAACAAGGGAAGCATACCAAGTTCACGGCAACCCATGTAATGCACATCCCATGATATACCCACGCAAAAGCCAACATAATTTTTTTCTTATACAAGTTATTAAGTGCACACAGGGAAAATCAGGAACATTAACAAAGTTGTAATGACCAAAAAACCTTACAAGGATATAAAAACAAGCATTTACATTGAAAACATGGGAAAGCAGACCCAAATAGGGCACCACTAGTCACACAACAACTATTCGAGGTGATTGAGGATGAAACCGCTTAACTGGGAGATGGCGAAGATGTCGCCAGTGCCCACACCTAGTACCAAGGTGGAAATTTGGGGAGGCGTATGCAGTTGAAGCTGGATTCATCCCAAACCAAAAAACTGGAACCTTGTCAGGAAACTCAATTTTTCATAGAATGCAACAATAAACCATTTATTGATTTGATACCCTCTGTCAAATTCACTTAACAGGAAGTGGAGTTTACGGGATATAGAATCCAATTGCAAATTAGGACTACATATCTTCCCTATGCTCGATGGTAGGAAATATGAACCATATTACAAGTCAACTACCCTTTTAGATCCTATCATATAGGCGGCGTGAAACTCAGAGACCCACATGTAGCTGTAAGAATGTTCTAAAAATAAGAAACAGAAATAATTTTACTAGTCGAATGGTGTAATACATCGCAAGCTTTGAAATATGATAGACCAATAAAGAACAGGTCCACAAATAGATGCAGCAGTGTTACCACAAGTACAAACTGGAAGGATTAAAACATGTTCCATAAAATATGTAAAGATCAAGCAAATCGAACAAGGAATCTAGCTTCAGACAAACAAACACGCAAGTCTTAGAAGCAACTTACATTTGGGTTTGGTGCTGAAGCTTCCAGAAGACTGCATAATTCCAAGGAGAATTGCAGCAAATGGTCTGCAAGAACTGCCTCAACGTAGTACTCTCCATACTTTTAACTTCTTAAGTGTATCAAAAGTTCCAGTAAAAACAAATTTATAAATTCCTCAACCAAATACAATCAAAAATCCTAACTAACTGGCTCGGTATGAACCTCGCCCAGCCTGTTTAATCCGTAAACCAGCCCTTCGTTTTATCGGTGGCCCCGTTGAAGTAAACAAAAGACACCTCATTCTAGTAAAACCTTCTTCTTCTGCCCCTCAAGAACCAAACACACCACCAAAACTTTTTCTTAACAAAGAATGTATAAGCGGATTTCAAATACAAAGAGGAGCATCACAGCAATTCGTACTCTCCACCTTACGGAACGAGTTCTCCATGAATTTGACTTTTGAAAATTGCTATAATATAACCCTTTCAACTCGAAAACTGTCTGCTTGAGAAAATTACAGAGCTTCACCCCTTGAATTATTATTTCCAATTAACCTCAAAGAAAGCGAAATTCTTTAAACACGTAAATATTCACACCTAAAGTCAGACAAACACAAGTAATAAGAGGTAGAAAATTTAAATTAAAAAAAACACACACACAACAAGGTCAATTAAGTTATTTTTTTTCCCCAGATTTATAACTCAGAAGATCATGATTTAAATTCAAATTCATAAAGTTAAGAGCAAGGTGAGAGAAAATTGAGGGAGAGATTTCTAACCTTGCAATTAAGATAAATTCAAGAGAAGTGATTACAATAAAGATGGAATTCGTTGGCCTCCATATCTATTGAGAGATCATACGCCAACATCTCACTTGCAGCTCAAAAATTTCAACTTTATCTCACAAACAATATGAATCAAAGAAAAAAACTAGTGGAATGGGACTGGAAATGGAGGTGGAGTAGTCTTTGTTTAGTAACAGACTTGAAAGGGCTCAATGGAGTGAAGGGTTATTTTTATAGAGTAGTAGTAGTACTATTTGGTTTTGGGTTCTTCGTCACCGGTTGCACCTATCTATCTACCTATTCTCTCTCTCCGTTTTGTCGGATTTGAAATTTGTCCAAATCATGCTGGGCCAACCACTGAGATTCCGGGCCCGCACCCACAACTCGTTGAATGAAACAACCAATCGGTTTGTGAATGTTAATTATAGATAAAAACTACTTTTACATTTCTTTCTTACCTTTTTCCACTTGTGTGCCTTTTTTCTTGAAAAAATATTGTTACGAAAACAAATAAATCCACAACATAAAATAATATATATTTACACATGAAAATCGTCAATACTTTTTATATAAAAATATTAATTTTTTATTATAATATATAATCATAAATATATATAGTAAAACGCATCTAACCTAAAATAAGTTACTTTAGATCACTTCTAATACAAGATCACTTGATCGTCAATCTAATAATTTATCTGTACGAATGTAATGAGTATTTAAAAATATGAGTTCATGTAAAATTTTGTTCGATTTAAAGTTATGCATCAGCAACTTTATAACAATAAAATTTACTAAAATCTGAGTTGTCGAAATATATATACTTATTCATATTATTTACACTATACTACTTACGCGTGTTATTATAAAAATGATATTTCGATGTATCAAATTAAACGAAATTTTACATAATTTCATATTTTTATATACTCATTATATTTATAGGGATTAAATTATTATGTTGATAAACAAATGATATTATTGTACTAGCTAGAAGTACTCTTAAGTTAATCTAAAATACATTTTACTCGATATATAATGATATTAAATACTTACGCGTATAAATATATAAAGTAGAAATTGTTGATTAACATGATTATGATCATTAGTGTTACTGTTGATGAAATCTTGATAGTAAATTTTTTAAATTAGAGAAGATAGTAAACATTATGATCTATTTAATTTGACTTTTCTAATGAATTACTTATTACGCTTTAGTTATTTGTTAAAAATTTATGTTGTCTATTGTTAACGCCAAGTTTCGCCGGCGCGTCCAATCACAGAATCCACGCGCTAGAACCTGCACAGTAACAGATCACACAGAAGCTTGACGGCTTGTGCCGCCGGGGGATAGCTCCGGTGTGAGAATGAGTACAGGCCATTACAAGGGTAAACAATGGAGGTTAAATGTTTAGTGCTCAAAAGTAGGTATTACCTCATAATGTTAACCTAGGCCTTGTATTTATAGAGCTCAGCACCTTAGAATCCTTCTCCCAGTCGGATTAGGACTCCTAGTGTATGGTAGTTACCATAACTTGGGTCCAACACAATCTCCTTAAAAGGTGCAAGTAGAATCCAATCCCACCACTACCTTTGGAGTTACCGTGTATGAATAGGCACCCGGACTCTGCACGCAGGAGAGTCCACTGTGCAGGCCCAAACGGTCCTATTATCTGGTCTGGGCTTCGTCCCAAAGGACTCGAAGGCCCGACCCCTCACCATCACAAGAATGAGTTCGGCCCCGACCCCGAAGGACTCATATGCCGACCCGAACACCTATAACACCTTCATGGGCTTCATCCTATCGGTCTATCAAGCCCTTCTGCCAGAAAGCCTTCGGCCCAGATGGAGGTCGGTAAAACGATCCCGAACATTGCCCCCCAGTCTCTGGTTATAACATATTTATGACTAGAGACTTGAAAGGTCACGACAACTAATGATGAGACATCTAGGGAAGTCCAACGGTCTGTTATAGATATTTAAACGTTGCACGCCTTTTAACGCCTGGACCCACCTCAACATTTATTAGCCACCCTGGGCCTCCGCGCCGTACAACTTATAAAAACCCCTCACCCCCTTCATTATCATCTTTACTAACACCACTTACTTAAATCCCTTGATTTAAATTTTCCGACAAGGCGATTTCCGGCGAGATACTGCTACTCCGTATTCACCATTTTCCTCCATTCATTCAGCGTTTTGTGTGCTATTTTTGCTCATTCCTTCCCCTAAACTTCTCGTTTCCACCATTTCGCACAAAAAATTGCCGATTCCAGCATCATCCCCATTTCTGAGCCTACCACCGTCACCGCCAGCGACCTCCTGGAGGTCATACTGTCGGATGCCTCTACTGACACCACTCCTCTGAACCTTCCTAGTTCAGGGGATGCTGAATTTAGGATTCGAGATGCCTACCGTTCCTCTGAAGAGTTCTCTCACCTCCATACTCGCTCCACCCTCACACCATCCCAAATTTCTGACATCCGAGCTCTCTTCAAGATTCCTGAAGAATATCAACTCAGGATCCCTCGGGCGGGAGAGAAGATGTTCTGGAGGCCCGAGGGTGAATGGGTGGCCGTTCCCCTATACGTTTTGAAGTACGGGGTTCGATTCCCCCTGCATGACTTCATCTCCTCTTTTCTGAACTTTGTGGGATCGGGTTCGCACAACTCGTGCCGAACTCGTATATTCAGTTGATTTCTTTCATCGCCGTCTGTCAAGAGGTGGGTCTCACTCCCGGGCTCGACCTCTTCTTTGCACTCTTCACCCTCGGCGGGTCAAAAGAGCCCGGGCTTCGCCAACTCACCAAACGCCCCAACCGAACGGTCCCCATCAAAACCCCTTCAAGCAACAAGGGATGGCATGAACAATGGTTCTATGCCAAGGGATCCGACCTCCAACTCCTTCCCTCTTGGGCCCATCCTGCCGACCAGGCGGCCAAGATCTCCAAGTTCCCATCGGGCCGGGCCGAGACTTTCAAGACGTTCTAACGCCCGATGGAAGAAACCGAGTGGAACGTGGGGATTCTAATGGACGAATCCTGGCTGTACAAACATGGCTGTGAGTACCTTCTGTCTTTCTATATTTTATTTCTTTTCCTGTCAAGCACTACATGTCCTAACCCTTTCTTTTCCGTGCAGTGACTATTTTCAGGCCCGAGGGCGTCGCCGACTCCTTTGTGCCAGCTTCCATTACTTCGGGGTTCATCCGACCCCCCGTGACCGACGAGGCTGTTGAGGAGGATACAGTCCCGATCAATGAGCTGTCACTGGGGTCCACGTCAGGGCCCGAGCCCCCGAAGACACAAAAAGGGGCGCTGAAGATGAGCCGTTCGGAGAAGGCGGCTTTAATGAAGAAGTCCAAGAAGCCCTCCAAACCGGCCATCAAGGCGCCTTCAAAGTTCCCTCCACCCCCTGCGCCGGTGCCGTCTTTACCACCCCCCTCCTCCGACCGAGGACATCGAGGATTCGGAGGAAGCTATAGATGTCCCTGCCGAACCCCGATCAAAGAGGCCTCGAGTGTCGGAGGATCTCGATCGTCCGGCCGGTCAATGGTGGCGTCAGGCCCGGCACACTCTGCCACTCCTCCCTCCAGGCCCAGCTCCTCCGAAGGCTCGCCGACAACCTGCTGGCCTAAGAGCCCGTCGGAAGTATTCCCTTTCTCCCTCTTCGAGCACTTCAAGCTTCCCGGTGACGACGAGCGGTTTAAAGGGTATTCCTCGGAGCAATTCTTAGTGGCCTTCATTCGAGCTCAGACTCGGGTATTTCTTTTCTTTGGTGTTATAATCACTGCTAGTAATTATAACTCTTATCTCTTGTATTGATGTACATGCTTGTTGTAGGCCAACTCCATCTTAGCCAGAGTCATTCCCTCCCTTGGCAGATCTACAAAGCAAGAGATTCATCTGGGACGGAGATTGAGCTGCTGAGGCTGACGTGTCGGGGCTGCCGTCCGAGATGAAGAAGGAGCAGGAGGCCCTCGTTGAGACGTAAATTCGGGCGGTTCTAGCAGAAGAGAGGGTCAAGGAGTTGGAGCAGGAGAAGGGCTCGCTTCTGGCCGAAAGGATCAGATGCTTCAAAAGATCAAGGATCGGGAGAATGCTATTGACCAAATTACCGACAAATACTCTGAGATGAACAGCAAGATGATGTTCTTGATTAAGGAGAACAACACCTTGACTGCTACTGTCAATGCATTTCCTGAGGAGATCGTCGAGGCCGACGGCAGGCGATAGCCGAATATGAAGAGTCTGAAGCCCTGAACGATAAGGTCCTTGCCCAATTCGGAGAAGGATATAAAGCTTATCGGGAGGAGGCTAAGGCGAAGTTGGTGGCTGCCGGGCTCGACGCCTCCATTCTTGATTCTTCTGACGAGTCTGAAGCCGAAGACGAAGACGACCCCCCTTCAAAATAGATACTTAGATTTTTTTTTTTATTTTTTTTTTTTTTTGTACTATTGCCCGACTCGTAAGTGATCGGGTTGTAAAAAATTTTATAAGTATAAATGAAATATACTCTTTTGGCCCATGAATGTTTGTTATCAGTTTTACTTAGAACTAATCTCGATCAGCTATGTTCATCCGAACCTTCTAATCGGATTGCCCTTAGAGTTTATCTGATACTGAAGGGTCCGACAGTTATACTCGGGACTTTCCCGATCAGTGTATCTTCTGATCCTCTTGATCGGATAGTAGCCGAGATCTGTTCTTTAAGAATGTATTAAACTCTGGGTCAGTTATGTTTGGGACTTATCTCGATCAGTGGTGTCTTCCCGAACCTCTTGATCGGATAGTGCCCGAAGCATGTCTGTTCGAGTAGTAATGAAACATATGAATATAGATGAAGTTAGACTTTGCCAAGAATAAGAACTTTCATTTATATCATTTAAATTGAATCGGTTGCATAGACAAAAGTAAGAATAACACAAGTATTACTGGTAAATTTTCTGAGTCTTCCAGCATGTCATGTATTCGTTACCTCCGAACCGTTCATTGCTCGAAGCCGGTATGTTCCGGGCTTCGGCACTCTATCACCTCATAGGGACCCTCCCAGTTAGGCATTAACTTGCCGGTGTTCTGGGGGGTTTGAAGCCTCCGACTCCCGGAGGACTAGATCTCCTACTGCAAACCTCCTAGACTTCACCTTCTGATTATAGTGTCTGGCTGTCCGCTGCTGATAGATTGTCAACCTCATCACAGCCGAATCCCGAACTTCGTCTAGCAGATCCAGATTTGTTTTCAATCCCTTATCATTGTATAGTTCTTTGAATTGGCTGACCCGAAGGGTGGGGATCCGATCTCGACAGGAATTAGAGCATCGGTCCCATATGCCAATCTGAATGGAGAATCCCCCGTTGTAGTTCGTGGGGTAGTTCGGTACGACCATAAAACAGATAATAGCTCTTCGGGCCACCGACCCTTTAATTCATCCAGCCTACGTTTTATCCCGTTGAGTAGGGTTCGATTGGTTACCTCCACTTGACCGTTCGACTGAGGATGGGCAACCGAAGTCTTTCGGTGTTGGATCCCTAGATCTTTCAGAAAGCCCTCGAATTTTGACCCGACGAACTGTCTGCCGTTGTCTGAGACTATCGCCATCGGGATGCCGAACCGGTAGACTATTCCTTCTTTGGCAACTTTAAACACTCCTGCTCGGTTATCCTTTGCAATGGCTTGGCCTCGACCCACTTGGTCATGTAATCGATGGCCACGATCACAAAACTGACCTGTCCCTTAGCTTTTGGTAGAGGACCTAGGATGTCAATCCCCCACACAGCAAAGGGAATTGGGGATAGAACCGAGTATAACTCTTCTGGAGGTTGATGTGGAATGTTGCTGTTCAGCTGACATTTGGGGCACCTTCTGACGAATTCCTTAGCCTCTGTGTAGATAGTCGGCCAGTAATACCCCTGCCTCAGAATTTTATGTGCCAGTGACTTTGCTCCCATGTGATCCCCACAGATCCCTTCGTGTACCTCTCGAAGTGTGTAGTCTGCTTCTGAAGGAGTCAAGCATTTGAGCAGTGGAGAGCTAAAGGCTCTTCGGTAGACGATCTCCATCATTGAGGACGAAGTTCGAGCTTCGATGCTTGACTTGCCTGGCTAGAATTCGGTCCGAGGGTAGGGTCCCGTCGGCCTAAATATGAAATATAAGGAGTGAGCCAGCAATCGAGTCGGTCCAAAGTTAGGATGTCTGTCTTTGGGACACTGGGTTTTTCCAGAACCTCTAAGTATACTGATCCTTCGAAGGAGCTTGCTTCAGTAGCTTGCCAATCGTGCCATGGCATCTGCTATGGTGTTTCTGATCGATCCACCCCCAAGCAGCTGTGTGATGCGAAGTATGTGAGCTTATCTCTTAACTCGGCCAGATATTTGGTCATCCTCGCCCCCCGAGCTTCATATTCGCCCGATAACTGCTTGACCACCAGCTGTGAGTCACTGTAAATGATTAACCTTTGCACCTCGAGGCTTCGGGCCAATCGTATCCCTGCTAAGATGGCCTCGTACTCTGCTTCGTTGTTCGTGGCCTTGAAGCCGAATCGAATGGCTTGTTGGACCTTGAACCCTTCTGGACTCGTCAAAATGACCCCTGCTCCACTGACGTCTGAAGTTGATGATCCATCCACGTATAATGTCCACGAGGTCTGCCCCGGTTGTGCTTCGGCCACTATGTTCGTTTCCGGCTCTGTGAAAGAGCACTCTACTACAAAATCTGCCAACGCCTGTCCTTTGATTGCCGTTCGGGGATGGTACTCTATAGCAAATTGTGTCAATTCCATCGCCCATGCGGCCAACCGACCTGACACCTCGGGTTTATGCAGAACTTTTTTCAAAGGCTGATTCGTGTAGACCACCACCACTCGACCCTGGAAATAGTGCCTAAGTTTCCTGCTAGCAATTATGAGGGCGTAGGCGAACTTTTCCAGGTTCGGGTATCTCATCTCTGCGTCTCTGAGAACATGACTGACGTAGTACACCGGAAATTGTTTGCCTCCCTTGTCCCTTACCAGTGCTGCCCCTACTAGCCATCGGGCCTGGCAGCTAAGTATAAGTATAAAGGGTTCAGAGGCAACCGGTTTCATCAGCAATGGTGCCGAACCCAAATACCTTTTGATCTCTTGGAACGCGTCTTCGCATTCTGAAGTCCACTGGAAGCTTTTGTCATTCTTCGGACCCCTTGAGAGTGTCGAAAAAGGGTAGGACACCTTTCTGCTGACTTTGACATGAATCTCCGAAGGGCTGCGATTCGGCCCGTCAGCCTCTGGACATCCTTGTACGTCTCGGAGATTTCATGTCTAAGATAGCCGAAAATTTTTTCGGGATTGGCCTCGATTCCCCTTTTACTGACCAGATATCCTAGGAATTTTCCTGAACCCAATCCGAAGGTACACTTGGTCGGGTTCAGCCTCAGATTGTGTTGCGTACAGTCTCGAAGCAATCTGCCAAATCCTCCAGATGATCTCGGGCTGCCATGCTCTTGACGATCATGTCATCTACGTACACTTCCATACTTCCTTCCCAGCTGTTTTTCTGAATACGAAGTTCATCATACGTTGGTAGGGTTGCCCCTGCGTTCAGTAGTCCGAAGGTCATTTTCCGATACGCGTATATTGCCCGATGAGTGATGAAGCTAGTCTTCGGGATATCCTCCTTATGCATCGAGATTTGGTGATATCCCGAGAAAGCGTCCATGAAACTTAGCATCTCATACCCTGAAGTGGCATCAATCAGCTGGTCTATGTTGGGTAAGGGATAGAAGTCTTTAGGGCATGCCTTGTTCAGGTCAGTGTAGTCGATGCACATCCTCCATTTCCCATTTTGCTTCTGAACCAATACCACATTCGCCAGCCATTCGGGATAGTCGATCTCGAAGATGAACCCTGCCTCTAGCAATTTGGCAACCTCGTCGTCTATGATGCTCTTGTCTTTCCGGGGCAAAGATCCTTCTTTTCTGTATCACCGGCTTCTTTTTAGGATCGGTATGAAGCCTATGCAGTGCTACTGATCTGCTTACCCCGGGCATGTCACTGGGTTCCCAAGCAAAGATGTCGGCGTATACCCTGAGTAATTCCACCAGACCTGTTCGCAGCTGTTCGGTTAACCCGACCCCAATCTTGATCAGTTTGTCTGGATTCCCCGGTATTAACTCTACATCCTCCGTCTCTTCGGCTGGTAGAGCCATGGGTTCTGTACTTCCCTCTGTGAATGGCTCTAACTCAATGGTCATCGCCTGTTTATGTTTACTGACCCCGATTCCTGAAGATATTAAAGTGTTTCCGATAACACCTTCGGGCGATATCAAGATCTCCTTTTGCCTCCCCT
Organism: Panax japonicus; assembly: GCA_020205505.1. NCBI lineage: Eukaryota > Viridiplantae > Streptophyta > Magnoliopsida > Apiales > Araliaceae > Panax > Panax japonicus. The sequence goes on along the minus strand of CM035108.1, from coordinate 2,539,699 downwards.
ATCCCGTTCGGTGTCGGAAACTTTAGGTTTGAAGTGGGTATCGATGTTACTCTGCCTGTAATGCATGCTAGAGTAGGCCTCCCCAGGATGGCGTTGTAAGCCGAATCCACTTGTACCACGAAGAATATTTAAGCCATGATTTCTGTCTGCTGTGGGGCCGTGACAAACCGGACGGACAGATTCTATCGTGCCCGACACAGTGAACCGGGTCTCCACTGATGAAGCCGTATAGGGGCCTTCGCCCCCCAATTCCCTCTTCTTCCTCCCAAATCCCATCCTCTGGTTAGGCATGTCGTATAGAGTATGGTCGACTGAGGATCCGTATCATCAATCATCATTCGCTTCATGTCAACCGGCCCGACCTGAGCTGTTATGACCAGAGCCCCGTCATGCGGTTCAATGTGATCGGTCGGGTAATCCTCGTCTGAAAAGGAGATAGTCGTGCTTGATACGGCCTGTCCTTCCGGGGCGAGGAGCCGGCTAATGATAGTACTGCTTCGAGATGTCCACTTCCTTTTTTCGACCGGTTACACGCCCTACCGACCCGCCCGATATCACATCGATAACTCCTCGGGGCTGGCGTTCGGTTGCGGCTGTGCTTCCCGGGGGGGTTCTCTGACGTTCTCTTGGGGAGCCTCCGATCCTTCTCTGCCGACTACATATCGCACCAGCTATCCATTCTGCACGTTCTTTTCTATCAGATCTTTCAAGTTGACGCATTCGTCCGTTGTGTGCCCTCGACTCTGGTGGTACGCACAGTACTTGTCCCGACCTCTCTTCCCCGGTCTGGTGACTGTTTGGCATGGTTCGAAAAAGGGCTTGTTCCGTATCTCCTCCAGTATCTTGGCCCGATCTGTGGTGAGTGCAGTGTACACTTTGTTGACATTTTGTTTGGGAAGGGCGGCCTTCCACTGCCCGACCCTCCTCCACTATAATTCCTCTTACTATAGTTGTCCGACCTGCCTTGGGTGTCGGGCTTCTGATAATTCTGTTTGTCCCGATCTTTGGATTTGTCGTATGATTGGGATTGTGGTTTGAAGTTCCCCATCGCTTCCTCAACTGCTATATGACCTTCGGCCCTGTGGAATGCCTCCGTTAAATCTGTCGGAGGGTTGATCACCAGATCCTTCACCAGTTTTTTGGATTTCCCGATGTCTAGCCCGGTGGTGAAGAATCCTAAGGCCTGTGGGGAGTTCAACTCTGCCACCGAACCCACAGCTTCTCGGAACCTTTTAACATACTGCCCCAGACTCTCATCGGGTCTCTGCCTGACCTGCATGAGGGATGTTGTGATCTTTCCCCGTCTCTTGTTACTTCCGAACCGGAGCGTGAAACTTTTCTCGAAGGTCCCTCCACGAGCTTATTGACCCTGATGCCAAGGTTCCCATCCATTCTCGGGCACTCTTCTTCAGGGTGGTGGCGAACATGTGACACTTGGCCGCGTCAGAATGGCGTAGTATGTCATTAACCTATCATACCCCATCGGAGTGGTCATAAGGATCTCCCAGCCCGTCGTAAGTCTCCATTGGGGGCATCTTCCTTTTGGGGTCGGCGATCTCCCGATAATCTCCGCCGAAAAGGGGGACCCTATACAGGTCGTAGGTTCTCCCGTCGAGCTTTTTGCCAATAGAAGTTTTTCCAGCTCAGCCACCCTTCGGCGAGGGGTCGGACTCTCCTTCATGAGGGGACGATCGGGGTCTGTCCCTCTCACGTTTCGGGGTGTCTCGTCTTCCTTCTTTCCCGAATGGCCTTGTGTTCTGATCGGCGTCCTGCTGAACGGCTCCTCCTCCGGCTTCCGGCCGTCCCTTGAACGGCTCCGGTATCTGCTCCTCTCCCTACCAGCTCTCGTCTTCGGGGAGATCGAGACCGGCTGTGGTGCCTACGCCTCTTGGAGGATGCCTCCTGTTCCCCGGCCATGTTAGCCATCTGTAGTTCGAGTTCCTCCTGTTGGAGACGTAGGGCCGTCATGGCATCTTTGTTTTGCTGCATCTTTTTCTGCAGGATGAATTCTCTTTGATCTCGACTACCTAATGTACGACTCTTTTCATGCACCTCCAACGCCTGTGGGTTAGCTTCGCCATCCGACTAGCCTGGTTGGGGGTATGTTGGCTTTCCCTGAAGAGCCGCCTCCGGGGGGAGCCCGCCGACTCCCTCTGATCGTCCTGGATTCTGGAACCCAGTCTGTCCTTCACCGACCCTCTCACCTGAGTGGTCTGGTGTGACTGGCCTTTTCCCGGTCGGAAACTGCATATTCCATACTCGCCATCGTTTTCTCGCCGGAAAAGAATCTGATTGTGATTGTTTAAGCACTAAGCCTCCTTCTAGCGCCAATGTTACGCCAAGTTTCGCCGGCGCGTCCAATCACAGAATCCACGCGCTGGAACCTGCACAGTAACAGATCACACAGAAGCTTGACGGCTTGTGCCGCCGAGGGGATAGCTCCGGTGTGAGAATGAGTACAGGCCGTTACAAGGGTAACAATGGAGGCTAAATGTTTAGTGCTCAAAAGTAGGTATTACCTCATAATGTTAACCTAGGCCTGTATTTATAGAGCTCACCACCTTAGAATCCTTCTCCCAGTCGGATTAGGACTCCTAGTGTATGGTAGTTACCATAACTTGGGTCCAACACAATCTCCTTAAAAGGTGCAAGTAGAATCCAATCCCACCACTACCTTTGGAGTTACCGTGTATGAATAGGCCCGGACTCTGCACGCAGGAGAGCCCACTGTGCAGGCCCAAACGGTCCTATTATCTGGTCTGGGCTTCGGCCCAAAGGACTCGAAGGCCCGACCCCTCACCATCACAAGAATGAGTTCGGCCTGACCCCGAAGGACTCATATGCCGACCCGAACACCTATAACACCTTCATGGGCTTCATCCTATCGGTCTATCAAGCCCTTCTGCCAGAAAGCCTTCGGCCCAGATGGAGGTCGGAAAACGCTCCCGAACATCTATCATTTTTAAATCTCTGGTTTATCACTGTTGAATGTTAACAATAATTTATTCTTTATTATTTTAATCATATATTTTTTACAGGGTTGGAGCTAGGGGAAGAACAGGAGAATAGAATGATGGTTCGAATTAGAATGTGTATTGTCGTGCTATACCTATATTGTAATACAAAAACTTTAAGTTGACATAAAAATTGGGCATGACTTAAGCTATATGTTGTCTGTCGCTAAAATTAAGACAACGATTCTATATATAATAACAGACCGAATGGTCGTCTAGTCCGTCGCTAAAGAAAGACATATGCAAAGTATGTTAGATAAGGGGTAAACTTAATATCCGGACCGAATATATATATACCAAGAAAAATTGGGGGAGTTCTTTTCATAGTATCAAATTTGCCTCATCGTTAACTAAAGACTGTTTAAAATTATGCATTAATTAATATTTATTTATTTGACATATATAACCAAAATTAAAATGGGTGATGATATATATATATATATATATATATATATATATATATATATATATATATACACTAGCTGGGTCTCGTGCCTCCGGCACTGTATGGATGATTTATTGAGTGAACGAAAAATTCAAAATTATTTGTATTTTATTAGATAGACTAGCAGCAATCCCGTGGCTCCGACACTATGGACGGTTGGATTATCTCAAACTTTGGACGACCTAGATGATTTATTAGGATGAGCGAAAAATTCAAAATCATTTATATTTTGTTATATAGATGTTTGTGTGTGTGAGGGAGAGAGAGAGAGCTTACACAACAACTTGGGGGTAAATATAAAAAAGTTGAAACCCTAGGGTTTGTAATAAAAACAAAAGAGCAGCCTCGTGATTCCATATTCCATCAAAGGTCGATCAATAATATATGTAAAGAAAAATAAAATTCAATGGAGATCAGCCGTCTTTAAATAATGAATTAAGGACAACGACTATAAGAAGATGGATTCAATGCATGTCTCATTAAATCATTAGTTTTATACCCTCTCTCTCTCTCTCTCTCTATATATATATACTAGCTAGGTCCCGTGCCTCCGGCACTGTATAAACTGTGGAATTTATTTCAAATTTTGAACGGCCCAAATAATTTATTGAGTGAGCGAAAAATTCTAAATCATTTGTATTTTATTAGATAGATTAGTATTGAATGGTTAGATTTATCCCAAGTTTTTAACGGTCCCGATCTTTTAATAGCTTGAGCGGGAAACTTAGTTTTTTCAAAATCAATTGTGTTTTGTATAGATAGATTTCAAAATACAAAATTTATAGTCATTATTTGAGATTTTTAAATTTAAAATTTTATAAATTTAGATTTCAATAATGCATTTTAATATTCTATAATTATATATCTAATCAATTGGGCTACTCTTATTTTAATTCTTTGTACTTCACTATTTGCTATTTCAGCTGATGGTCTTTGATAAGTTAGTCAACTTTGCGAGATAAGATTTAAGACAAAATGACGGGCGAAATATTAATTGTGAGGGGATTTGACAGCCAAATAAAACATAAATGTATGATAGAGCAAGTTGACATTTTACTTAATTAAAACCAATTAACGACATAAATTAATACCGACACATTTAAATAATTGTGTAAATAAAGAACACGTAAAAAGGGGGGAGAGGGGGGGGGGGTGGGTGTTGACATCCACAACTGAAAAATAACCTTCCCTCACACATGTTACATCAATCAATTTCATATATGGTAAAAATAGAGGTATATAGTCGTGTAAATTTTAAAATTATACGGTCTACGATCGTAAAGTAGTGACTCCACGATTTGTGAATTCACTCTACGATTGTGGACTACTCTACGATCGTAGAGTGAATTCACTCTACTATCTGGGGACTGCTCTACGATCGTAAAGTGAAATCACTCTACGATCGTAGACCGTATAACTTTAAAGTTACACGGCTATGTACCTCCATATTCCCCTTCATATATATATATATATAGGAATCCATCCATGGCAAATACTGTTATAACAACCCACTTTTGGACCATTGATCAACTTATTGGAAGACTTAGATTGAATGTCATAAATAGTCAAAAAATGCCCAGCCGGCAAAAGTTTTATCGACTTTTATTTTAATATATTGCACTGTATGGTCAACTGTTGTCATTTTAATAATTTTAAAATAATTTTTTAATATTAAAATACTCCAGCCGGCACAACTTGTACCGGCCGAGAATTTTTTAAGCATTTCTCTATTATATAGGATGACTCAGCACATTAAAGTTGCATTAAAAAATAAAAAATAATCCGATCGGCTGAGAGATATGAGAATAGTGAACTTTATTAAAATCCTTGAGAAAACTTTAATATTTTTATTCGGGATGTCAAAAAAATATGTCAAGTTCAGACAATATATTTCTTATCAACTAGTCAAATTAATAAAAAAATATGTCAAATAATATATTTTAACTAATTGACAATAAAAAATATATGTCAAAACAATATTGTGACGCCCCCAAAATTGGTATACATCACCTATTCTGAGTCGCCAAATACATGGTACAGAAATAAATACAACTTCATTAAACTGCGAGTTTAAATACAAATAGAGAGTATAAAAACTCAAAAGGAGTCCTTATTATAATTATTGATCCACTATTTTAAAAATAGTGAGGACTGCTAAAACAACTTTCTAGAACCATCACTCTGTACCCCGACTAGTTCCTACTATGCTCTCACCTCCTGAGAAGAAAAATGGAATAAAAGGGTGAGCTCAACTAGTCCAGTAAAGAATATTATGACTAAGATAATATACAACAAATTATCATTAGTCTTCAACAGGGAATAATCTAATAAAATATAATAGACAACAAGTTTTAGATCAACAACTGCAGCGGAAAATAACAATCCATTAGAAGAGTCAAGTAGGGAAAGAATTCTACTATCTTCTAAGATTTAAAAGTCCATCATCAATATTTTATCCCTGTAACATCAATCAATATACATCTTGAATCAAATATTCATCTTTGTACTACAGACCAAAGATATTCATTTGTATCACCAGTTGCTCATGTTCATCTTTGCACTACGGGCCAAAGATATTCATTAGGTAATCATTCATCTTTGCACTACAGGCCAAAGATATTCATTTGTATCATCATTTAGGACTGAGGATGATGAAAAATATTTTAAAGAAAATGAATCCAGTGAGATAACATATCAAATATTAAGGATTCGTATTACAGTTTATCCAAGTTCAATAATATTCTGAAATAACCAATTTTGAAGCAAAATTCGAAAATAATGATCAAAACATGAATACAATCAAAGATAGTAACCATAATAGACAACTTGGACAAAAAGAATAAAATTTCATTTTTTGGTGAATAGTGCCGTATTCGTGAATAGTGTCGTATACGTGAATAGTGTTGTATACGTGAATAGTAACCCCGACTCAAAAAGTTTTAAATTTGATAAAAAGTTCATATCAATATTTTGGCATAATGATATTGAAGAAAATATCATTTAAGAAAAAGATAATATCACTTACCTCAAAATATCAGTACTTCTGATCGGAATATCGGTATAAGGCTGAAGGAGACTTGCACTGATTAACAGAGACTCACAAAATATCAAATACTCACAAAATACACTCAATAATCTAGAGAGAAAAAGAGAGAAAACTTGTTTCTATTGTGATTTTCAATTCTAACTTAGCCCTCTATTTATAAAAAAATGTTAGCACGCCGAAGCAGACTTAACCTGCATCCTTATGGCTTTATCTGCTACTATTCCCACCCACCACATTTGAATAAAAATCTCAGCACATTTCTTCACCAACCAAGAGTGGGGCCCACCAATTCTAGAATTTTCCACAAAAAATGATTTATAACCTAATTTTCGAATCAGCCACCTCTTAAAATTCATAACAAATCATACGCTCATTTTAACGGTTCAAAATTTGTGGACATATACTCAACTTATATATGTATAACATATCCAAAAATTACAACGATCCAACGGTCAGATTAAAAATTATAACTCCCGTAATATATCTCAAAAAAATAGTGGTTTTATTTTTAATACCTCCAATCCGACAAAATACTAATAAAATACCTCAACATTCATTCCTTCATTTATAACCACATAAATAAATCCATCATTTATATCCACATAAAATAAATATTTTCTTATCATATGAATCATTGATTAATTATTCACAAATAATATTACAGAATCACATTTATGACAACCAGACTGTTTTCAGGAAAGAGGGGGCTTTCCAATAAGGATTTCTCCTTACTGGCGCGCAATTATGTGACCAAACTTCTCATTGACAGAACTTTTTAGACATTGTCAATAATGTTATCTATTAATATTATTCCAAATAATCTGAATTACTGATCTGATAAAGGAGATACTGTGCAGTGACGATAATTGAAACAACAATAATATAAAATATCAATGCAGCAATTATTGAATCAATAAAATAAAATATTGAACAGTAATTACTGTGACAATAATTGAGTAGTGCCTTTTTACGTAAGGATCAAAAATTCAACAGTACTGTGCAATACCGTATGCTATTGTGCAACAACGCGTATTACTTTACTTTAACCACCGGGTATTCCAACAGTGTTAACGGTAACAACTACGCTGCTATTCAATTTTGTCATTTTCTTCATTCGACCGTTATCTGTTATGGGACCCACAATTGGCTTGGCCGTCGTACGAATATTCCCTGACAGAAAGAATATTCCACCGACAAAATTAATATTTTATAACCACTTGCTTATTTTGCAAAATTTTCACATTTCACCCATAACCAAAGTTATTATATCAAATTAATACCTTATTATTCACAATAATAAATAAAGGAAATTTGATTTTATTCATTAAAAAGTTGGGGTCTTACAACTTCCCCTCTTTATGAAATTTCGTCCTCGAAATTGACGTACGTACCTGGTATTTCGAAAAGGTGAGGATACCTCGCTTTCATTTCTGATTCCAACTCCCAGGCCATCTCTTCAATAGCATGATTTCTCCACAAAACCTGAACTTGTGGTATAACCTTCGTGCGTAGGACATGCTCTTTCCTATCCAAGATCTTAACAAGTACCTCCTCGTACGTTAAATCTTCAGCTATCTCATCTGGTTCTAACTCAATAATGTGGTTTGAGTCTTTAACATATTTACGAAACATAGATATATGAAAAATATTATGAACACGAGACATACTTGGAGGTAATGCGAGTCTATATGCCACATTTCCTATTCGGTCAAGAATCTCAAATGGACCAACAAATCTTGGATTAAGCTTTCCTCTCTTCCCAAATCTTGTAACTCCCTTCCATGGTGCAACACGTAACAATACATGATCCCCAATATTAAATTCCACGTTCTTCCGATGAAGATCCACATAACTCTTTTGTCGATTCTGTGCCGTTTGTATACGTTATCGAATCGTTTGGATCTTCTCTGTAGTCATGCGTACCAACTCTGGTCCCAACAATGTTACTTTACCCACCTCGTCCCAGCATACTGGAGAACGACATTTTCTTCCATACAACGCCTCGAATGGAGCCACACCTATGCTCGCCTGATAACTGTTGTTGTAGGAGAATTCCACCAATGGTAGGTACTTATCCCAGCTCCCTTTGAGATCTAGGACACAGAGTCTTAATAGATCTTCAAGAGTTTGAATAGTCCTCTCTGATTGTCCGTCCGTTTGAGGATGGTATGCCGAACTGAATCGTAAATCCGTGCCCATAGCTTTCTGTAAGCTAACCCAAAATTGTGAAGTGAATCTTGGGCCACGATCCGAAACTATAGATACTGGCAAGCCGTGCAATCTCACAATCTCGTTCACGTACATACTAGTAAGATGTTCAAGGGAACAAGTCTCACGTATGGGCAAAAAATGGGCAGACTTGGTTAATCTATCAATAATAACCCAAATCGCATCTATGCCTTAAGAAACCTTGGGAAGACCCGTAACGAAATCCATAGTAATGTGTTCCCACTTCCATTTCGGAATCTCAAGTGGTTGTAATGGACCATTTGGCATTTGATGCTCCGCCTTTACACGTTGACAAGTTAAACACCTCGAGATAAAACTCCGTGATCTCTCTTTTCATATTGCTCCACCAAAATGTATGTCGAAGATCATGATATATTTTGGTACTCCCAGGATGGATTGCAAACGGTGTATTGTGTGCCTCCATCATGATTCTATGCTTCAAGTCAGAATCGTTAGGAACACAAAGTCTGGAGTTGACTCGAAGTATTCCTTCTTCATCGATTATTGCTTCTGGAATAGCACCTTCTTCCACTTTCTTCTTTATACGCATCAGCTCCATGTCCGTAGCTTGAGCAGCTTTAACTTTATCAATTAAAGTCGGTTCTACTCGTATGTTTGATATCATCACGTGGGTACTTGGAGCCTTCATCTCTATCTCCATCCTTTACAAGTCATACAAAATGGACTTTGTGTTAACAACATTGAACTCGTACCCGCATATAATCTTCTACTCAATGCGTCAGCTACTACGTTTACTTTTCCAGGATGATATTGGATGGTGTGATCGTAATCTTTCAACAGCTCAAGCCAACGTCGTTGCCGCATGTTGAGTTCCTTTTGGGTGAAGAAATATTTGAGGCTTTTATGATCTATATAGATCTCCACTTTCTCCCCATACAGGTAGTGTCTCCAAATCTTCAACGCGAAAACGACTGCTGCCAACTCCAAATCATGAGTAGGATAATTCCTCTCATATTCTTTGAGTTTCCTGAGGCATAAGCTATGACTTTCCCATGTTGCATGAGAACACATCCTAACCCTTTGCCTGAAGCATCGATGTAGATAACAAATCCATCCGAACCAGATGGTATTGTCAGAACAGGTGCCGAAATGAGTCTTTTCTTGAGTTCTTGAAAACTCTTCTCACAATCCTCGTTCCAACCGAATTATATATCTTTACGAGTTAGCTGAGTTAACAGAGTAGCAATTCGAGAAAATCCTTCAACGAATCTCCGATAATAACCAGCTAAGCCTAGAAAGCTACGTACTTCGGTCATCGAATTTGGTTGCTCCCAACTTTGTATGGCTTCAATCTTCGTCGGGTCGACAGATACTCCATGTTTTGACACCACGTGTCCAAGGAATGCTACTTCCTCAAGCCAGAACTCACATTTTTTCAACTTGACATACAACTTGTTATCACGAAGCCTTTACAGTACCAGCTTCAAATGGTGCTCATGATCTTCACGGCTTTTGGAATAGATGAGGATGTCATCAATAAAGACAACAACGAACTGATCCAAGTATTCTTTAAACAAACGGTTCATCATATCCATGAAAGCAGCATGAGCATTAGTCAATCCAAAAGACATGACTAAGAATTCATAATGTCCGTACCGAGTTCTGAAGGTAGTCTTTGGAATATCCTCAATTTTAATCTTCAGCTGATGATATCCAGAACGAAGATCGATCTTTGAAAAGAATTGTGTTCCTTGCAACTGGTCAAACAGGTCATCAATGCGAGGTAGCGGATACCTATTCTTGATAGTGACATGGTTCAACTCTCGGTAGTCAATACAAAGTCACATACTTCCGTCTTTCTTCTTTACGAATAACACAGGAGCACCCCAAGGAGATGTACTAGGACGAATAAAACCGATGTCCAATAACTCCTGTAGTTGGACCTTTAACTCCTGAAGTTCAATAGGAGCCATTCGATATGGGGTTTTAGAAATGGGCTTTGATACCAACTGTGACAAATGTCCCATCAGTGGACAACACCTCACAGTGGTACCTATCAGTTTGCCACCGCAGAACGATGTCCCCTACGGAGAGTCTGGCTTCGGTGCATCCCCCATCAACAGAAGTCACCAGCGAGAGGCTCGGGGCTCTTTACTTATAGCTCTGATACTAACTGTGACGCCCCCAAAATAGGTATACATCACCCATTCTGAGTCGCCAAATACATGGTACATAAATAAATACAACTTCATTAAACTGTGAGTTTAAATACAAATAGAGAGTATAAAAACTCAAAAGGAGTCCTCATTAAAATTATTGATACACTATTTTAAAAATAGTGATAACTGCTAAAACAACTTTCTAGAACCATCACTCCGTACCCCCACTAGTTCCTGCTATGCTCTCACCTCCTGAGAAGAAAAATGGAACAAAAGGGTGAGTTCAACTAGCCTAGTAAAGAATATTATGACTAAGATAATATACAACAAATTATCATTAGTCTTAAATAGGGAATAATTTGATAAAATATAATAGACAACAAGTTTTAGATCAACAACTGCTGCGAAAAACAGCAATCCATTAGAAGAATGAAATAGAGAAAGAATTCTACTATCTTCTAAGATTTAAAAGTTCATCATCAATATTTTATCCCTGTAACATCAATCAATATACATCTTGAATCAAATATTCATCCTTGCACTACAGGCCAAAAATATTCATTTGTATCACCAGTTGGTCATGTTCATCTCAACACCTGTTCATCTTTGAACTACGGGCCAAAGATATTCATTAGGTAATCATTCATCTTTTCACTACAGGCCAAAGATATTCATTTGTATCATCATTTAGGAATGAGGATGATGAAAAATATTTTAAAGAAAATGAATCCAGTGAGATAACAGATCAAATATTAAGGATTCGTATTACAGTTTATCCAAGTTCAATAATATTTCGAAATAACCAATTTTGAAGTAGAATTCGAAAATAATGATCAAAACATGGATACAATCAAAGATAGTAACCATAATAGACAACTTGGACAAAAAGAAAAAAAATTTATTTTTCGGTGAATAGTGCCGTATTCGTGAATAGTGCCGTATACGTGAATAGTAACTCCGACACAAAAAGTTTCAAATTTGATAAAAATTTCATACCAATATTTCGGCATAATGATATTGAAGAAAATATCATTTAAGAAAAAGATAATATCACTTACCTCAAAATATCAGTACTTCTGATCGGAATATCGGTATAAGGCTGAAGGAAACTTGCACTGATTAACAGAAACTCACAAAGTATCTAAATGCTCACAAAATACACTCAATAATCTAGATAGAGAAAGAGAGAAAACTTGTTTCTGGTGTTATTTTTAATTCTAACTTAGCCCTCTATTTATAGAAAAATGTTAGCAGACTTGACCTACAACCTGATGGCTTTACCTGCTACTATTCTCACCCATCACATTTGAAATAAATTCAACACATTTCTTTACCAACCATAAGTGGGGCCCACTCAATTCTAGAATTTTCCATCAAAATCATTTATAAACCTAATTTCTGAATCAGTCACCTCTTAAAATTCATAACAAATCATACGTTCATTTTTAACGGTTCAAAATTTGTGGACATATACTTAACTTATATATGTATAACATATCCAAAAATTACAACGATCCAACGGTCGGATTAAAAATTATAACTCACACAATATATCTCAAAAATACTTGTTTAATTTTTAATATCTTCATTCCGACAAAAATACTGATAAAACACCTCAACATTAACTCCTTCATTTTTAACCACAATAAATATATCCAACATTTATATCCAAATAAAATAAATATTTCCTTATCATATGATTCAATAATTAATTATTCACAAATAATATTACAGAATCACATTTATGACAACCAGGCCGTTCGCAAGAAAGAGGGGGCTTTTGTGACGCCCCCAAAATTAGGTATACATCACCAATCTTGAGTCGCCAGATACATGGTACAGAATTCAAATATAACTTACTAATACAACTGTCGTGTACAATACGACAAAACATAACTGTGAGTTTGAATACAATTATTGTCTACTAGAGATCATACAAACTCAAAAGGAGTCCTCAATACAATTATTGTCACACTATTTAACAGAATAATGAGGACTACTAATACTATTCTCTGGTCCATCACTCCGTTCCCCGACTCGTCCCAGCTATATTCTCATTTCCTGAAGAGAACATTGAAAGAAAGGGTGAGCTCAACTAGCCCAGTAAGAAATTTTATGACTAAGATAATGCAGGATAAATTATCATTAGCCTTCAACAGTGTTAAACTGATAAAATACAATAACCATTAAGTTTAACTGCAGCGGAACCAGCAATCCATTAAAAGAGTCAAGTAGAAAATAAAAACTACTATCTTTTATGATTTAAAAGGTTTTTCATCATCGTTATAGCTGAGACTCAGCTTAATAAATATTCCACATCATCGAATCACCCCCGCACTACGGCCAAGGATATTCTTTAGTATCATGACCACAATTATTCATGCACTACGGCCAAGAATATTTGTGTATTCATTAGTGGTCATGATCATGCCAACAACTGTCCATCAATGCACTACGAGCCAATGAGGATTTTTAATTTTTACATCATTTGTAATATTACGGTCATGATTACACCGAAAAATCCCTGGTCATAATCATACCAAGTCCATCCATGCTCTACAGGCCACAGATGACTTTAAAAAATATAAATAAGAGGATGATGACAATGATATAAGAATTCAATAAAACAAGTTCAAGAATTATTTTATCTAGGAATTATTAACGTCCAAATTGTCAACACGATACTGTTTTATGGTGTAAAATTCAAGAATGATCAGAAGAATATTTTCATGAAAGGATACTGGATGAAGCGCAAATATCAAGGATATTCTACTAATTTCATGGAGTATAGAAGTTAAAGTTTTAACCAACTGAGTATAATAAAGAATGAAATAACAAAAGAAATCACCATGCATGCGATAGACCGCACAGGCAGGTTATTCCAACAGAGTAATAAATAACGGAACCACGTCAGGTGAAATTCACACCGACAGGATGTTCCAACAGAATAATAAGACGGAACCAGATCCGGTGTAAAACACACAGATAGGATATTCCAACAGAATAATAATAAAGACGGAACCAGATCTGGTGTAAAACACACAGATAGGATATTCCAACAGAATAATAAGGAATGGAACCAGGTCCGGTGTAAAACACACAGACAAGATATTCCAACAGAATAATAAGGAATGTCACCAAGTATAGGGTAAACCGCGTATACAGGTTATTCCGATAGAATAATAAGAAATGGAATAACATAAGGATTTCACCAAGTATAGGGTACACCGCGTATACAGGTCATGTATAGGGTATGCCACTTTTACAGGTTATTTCAACAGAATAACAAAGAATGGAATAACATAAGTTCTCTTCAAGAAGAAAGAATAACACCCCTTACTTTATTTAGGAGATTGAATACTGCAGTAGTGTAGTAACCGAATACTCTTCTTCTTTCTCTCTTATTCTCTCTATACTTTCTCTCTCTATAGCTTGAGCGAATTCGTGAAAAATAATGAAGCCCTAGGCCTCTATTTATAGAAGATTTATTACTATTTACGAAAGTATTTACTATTTACGAAGGTAATTACTATTGACGAAGGTAATTACTATTTACGAAGGTAGTTACTATTTATGAAGGTAATTACTATTTACGAAGGTAATTACTATTTACGAAGGTAATTACTATTTACGAAGGTAATTACTATTTACAAATGTAATTACTATTTATGAAAGAGACTCTTAGATGATGACATATGGCCCCCCCCATAAATAATTAAACTTACCACAAACGTCTAATAATAGACTCTTTATATACATCAAGGATTGAATAAAATTACCAGAAATTATTTTATTTTTTAATCAACACATATTTAATCTTTCAACTATTGTTAATCATTTATAACTTGTCGTCTCAATTATTGTTTAGATAATATAACATATTATACAGATGATACTGTGACAATAATTGAATCAATAATATAAGAGATATGATGCAGCAATTACTGTAGCAATAATTGAGTATAGCTGAGTGACTTCTCACGTAAGCATCAATAATCAATACCGTGTGCTACTATGCAACAACGCGTATTACTGTACTTTTACTACAGAGTAGTTCAACAGTTTTAACGGTAACACCTCCGCCGTTATTTCATAGAAAGATAATTTTGTCGTTTTCTAACTACAATAATACTTCCGTTGTGGGGTCCACCAATGATTGTGTCGTCGTACGAATATTCCCCGACAAGAAGAATATTCCCCGACCAAACGAATATTTTATAACAACTTGCGTACTTTGCAAAATTTATAATATTACCCACAACTATATATTTTATCAAATTTATTCCATAATATTCAAAAATAATAATTATGAAAATTCATCTTTATTTATAAAAACTGGGGTCTTACAACCTCCCCTTCTTATGAAATTTCGCCCTCGAAATTAGGGTACGTACCTGGTATGTCGAAGAGGTAAGGATACCTTGATTTCATTTCAGATTCTAACTCCAAGTCATTTCCTCAACATCGTGGTTTCTCCACAAAACTTTGACTTGAGGTATAACCTTGGAGCGTAGAATATGTTCCTTCTTATCCAAGATTTGAACATGAATCTCTTCATACGTCAAATCTTCCGCTATTTCGTCCGGTTCTAACTCAATAATATGGTTTGGGTCTTTCACATATTTACGTAACATGGATATGTGAAAAACGTTATGAACACGAGACATACTTGGCGGTAGAGCGAGTCTATAGGCCACAGTTCCTATTCGATCGAGGATTAAAAATGGACCAATAAATCGAGGATTGAGTTTCCTCTCTTTCCAAATCTTGTAACTCCTTTCCATGGAGTAACACGTAACAACACATGATCTCCTATATTGAATTCCACGTCCTTTCGATGAAGATCAACATAACTCTTTTGTCGACTTTGTGAGGTTTTTATACGTTGTCGGATCAGTTTGAATCTTTTCCGTAGTTATACGTACCAACTCCGGTCCCAACAACGTTTCTTCACCCACCTCATCCCAGCATACTGAAGAACGACACTTTCTTCCATACAACGCTTCTAATGGAGCCACGCCAATACTTGCTTGATAACTGTTGTTGTAGGAAAACTTCACCAATGGTAAGAACTTGTCCCAACTTCCCTTGAAATCAAGGACACAGAGTCTTAATAGATCTTCAAGAGTTTGAATAGTTCTCTCCGACTGTCCGTCCGTCTGAGGATGATATGCCGAGCTAAATCGTAAGTCTGTGCCCATAGCTTTTTGCAAACTAACCCAAAATTGTGAAGTAAATCTTGGGTCTCGATCAGAAACTATGGATACCGGCATACCATTCAGTCTTACAATCTCATTTATATACATACGAGCAAGACGTTCAAGTGTATAAGTTTCTCGTATCGGTAAGAAATGAGCAGACTTGGTCAATCTATCAACAATGACCCAAATCGCATCTATGCCTTGAGAACCTTAGGAAGACCGGTAACGAAATCCATGGTAATGTGCTCCCACTTCCATTCTGGAATTTCAAGTGGTTGCAATGGAGCTTTTGGTACTTGATGCTCCGCTTTAACTCGTTAACAAGTTAGACACCTTGAGATAAACAACGCTATCTCTCTCTTCATATTGCTCCACCAAAATTTATGACGAATATCATGATACATTTTGGTACTCCCAGGATGGATTGCAAACGGTGTATTGTGCGCCTCCATCATAATTTTATACTTTAAATCAGGGTCATTAGGAACACAAAGTCTGGAGTTGACTCGAAGTATTTCTTCTTCATCGATTCTTGCTTCCGGCATAGCACCTTCTTGCACTTTCTTCCTCATACGCATCAGCTCCAGGTCTGTAGCTTGAGTAGCTTTAACTTTATCGATTAAAGTCGGTTCTACTCGTATATTTGCCATGGTCACATGCGTCCCTGGAGTCTTTAACTCTATCTCATCCTTTGCAAGTCACATAAAATGGGCCCTTGCGTTGACAATAGCGCACTCGTACTTGCATGTGATCTTCTACTCAATGCGTCAGCTACCACGTTTGCTTTTCCAGGATGGTATTGGATGGTATGATCATAATCTTTCAACAGTTCAAGCCAACGTCGTTGTCGCATGTTGAGTTCCTTTTGAGTGAAGAAATATTTGAGGCTTTATGATCCGTAAAGATCTCCACTTTCTCTCCATACAAGTAATGCCTCCTAATTTTAAGTGCAAAGACAACAGCTGCCAACTCTAGATCATGAGTAGGATAATTCTTCTCATATTCTTTGAGTTGTCGTGAGGCATAGGCTATGACTTTTCCATGTTGCATGAGAACACATCCCAGCCCTTTGCCCGAAGCATCACTGTAGATGACAAAACCCTCCGAGCCAGATGGTATTGTCAGAACAGGTGCTGAAATGAGTCTCCTCTTGAGTTCTTTAAAACTCTTCTAACATTCTTTGCTCCAATCGAACTTTGTATCTTTCCGAGTCAGATGAGTCAATGGAGTAGCGATTCGAGAAAATCCTCCACGAATCTCGATAATAACAGCTAACCGAGAAAGCTACGTACTTCGGTCACTGATTTAGGTTGCTCCCAGCTTTGAATAGCTTCAATCTTTGCTGGGTCAACAGATATTCCATGACTTGTACCACGTGCCCAAGGAATGCTACTTCCTCAAGCCAGAACTCGCATTTCTTCAACTTGGCATAAAGCTATATTCACGAAGCGTTTTGGAGTGTCAGCCTCAAGTATTGCTCATGATCTTCACGGCTTTTGGAATAAATAAGGATTTCATCAATAAAGACGACCACCAAAGTGATCCAAATATTTCTTGAATACCGGTTCATCATATCCATGAAGGCAGCAGGAGCATTAGTCAATCCAAAGGACATGACTAGGAATTCATAATGCCCGTACCGAGTTCCTGACAAGCCGTCTTTGGAATGTCATCGGTTCTAATCTTCAATTGGTGATACCCGGAACGAAGATCGATCTTTGAAAAGAATTTGGCCTCCTTGCAACTGGTCAAATAGATCATCAATTCGTGCAATGGATACCTATTTTTGATGGTGACATGATTCAACTCCCGATAATCAATACAAAGTCGCATACTCCCATCTTTCTTCTTCACGAATAGAACAGGAGCACCCCAAGGAGAAGTACTAGGATGAATAAAACCAATGTCTAACAATTCCTGCAGTTGGGTTTTTAACTCCTGAAGTTCAATAGGAGCCATTCGATATGGGGCTTTAGAAATGGGTTTTGTACCGGGTTCAAGGTCGATAAGAATTCAACTCACGCTCTGGGGGTAAACCAGGAAGTTCTTCGGGGAATACGTCAGGAAATTCATTAACAATAGAAATATCGTTTCAAACTGACGTATTTTTTGTTTAAATCTGTGACATGAGCTAAGAAAGCTTGACATCCGTTTTTCAATAAACGAATAGTTTATGGCTTGAGATGACCGTGATGATTTTAATGGTTTGGTCGCTTGAATTCGCATAATAGGTTGATAGGAATATGAAAGCTAACAACCTTATGGAAACAATCATTTTTGCACTGATGAGTAGGTTAACCAATCAATCCCTAGAATCACATCAAATGCAGTATTTTCAATGAAATAAGATCTACAGGTAATGTGAAGGTACCGATTGAACCAAACAAGACTTATAAACAGTGGATGTAATGAAAGTTTCTCCCCAACGGAGTTTCCACAGATAAGTCAAAGTCTAATTTCTCCCGGAGTCAAATTTAATCGATGAGCGCAAGTAGGAGAAATAAAAGAATGGTAGAACCGGTATCAAATAAAGTATAAATTTCGTTAGAGTTTATGATAGCTTACTCGTGGATGACTCATTCGGGTTTTCTGCTTTCTGGGAGGTCACAACAAACGCTCTCCCTTGCACTACCGGCTTTGACCTTTCTGGGACGGCCTTTGGTGCCTCCATCCTAGCTGAATTTGTCTTTGGTAAACGACAAAATCGGGCTAAGTGACCTTCTCTTCCACAATTATAACATGCTTTGGACGGCATCGCGCAATTTGGACTGATGTGTCCCTCCCCTCCGCATTTGAAGCATATGATAGGTGGTCTTTCTCTCTTCCTTAACAACGGGTGCTGGTGCTGACGTCTTTCCATCATTGTTGAATCTCTCTCTTGAAATGTCCATTCTTATTGTTTTGGCCCTGATTACCACCGAAGTGGTACCATTTCTGGCCTGCTGATTCCCTCCACGCTTGTTGTCACCGCTTCGATGACCACTCTCGCTGGTATTATAATTTTGCCGGCTGCTCTCTTTTAGTTGAGTTGACTCGTTATCGCGCTCCACTAACTGAGCCCTATTTACAACATCTGAATACAAACACAGTTTATGAGAAATAAGATGTTGACGTATCTCCGGCTTCAAACCTCTTAAAAACATTCGCGCCATTCTCTCTTCATTATCCACCAAGTGGGACGCAAACCGTGATAACTCTGCAAATTTTGCCTCGTATTGCGACACGGTCATATTATTTTGTTCCAACTTAATAAACTCCACCTCCTTCATGTGGCGAATACTTTCGGGAAAGTATTTGTCATTGAACAGCTCCTGGAACTTCTCCCAAGATATCTTCAGTACAGCAGGTTGAGTACGTTTTACCGATTCCCACCAATAATCTGCCTCTCCGCGCAACATAAAGGCGGCAAAGGGAACCTTTTGCTCCTCGGAGCATCCCAAGACATCAAATATCTTGGTCATCTGCTTTATCCATGTTTCCGCCATAAGTGGTTTTGGCTCTCCCTTAAACTCCGGTGGTCCCAGCTCCTTGAACTGTTTAGCGGTGACCGCCCGAGAGTTTCCCGTGTTTCCATCTACGTTTTGGACAGGAGTTGCTCTCGCGCTGCTGTTGCATGAATTGCATAAAACCTCTGAACATTTGATCATTCGTCATTTGGTCAGTGTTGTTGTTTGCATGAGGATTTTCGCCTTCCTGATGCACATTATCCTGATTATTGATATGTGGTGAATCAACGATCGCCTGTGCTCCATTGCCATTCTCAACATTCTCAGATGTCATTTTCAGATACTGCCACAAAACAAAAGGTTAATTGACATGTAACATATTATCCCTATATTCTGACCGACCAATAAAATAGCACATAAACTTAGGTAGGTCATACTAGCGAAGGAATTCCCCGTCTCTCCCCTCCTAGTACTATTCTCACATCTTAGCCAGGGATCATATCCCTAAGCTCTGATACCAACTGTGACGCCCCCAAAAGGTATACATCACCCATCTTGAGTCGCCAGATACATGGTACAGAATTCAAATACAACTTACTAATACAACTGTCGTGTACAATACGACAAAATAACTGTGAGTTTGAATACAATTATTGTCTACTAGAGATCATACAAACTCAAAAGGAGTCCTCAATACAATTATTGTCACACTATTTAACAGAATAGGACTACTAATACTATTCTCTGGTCCATCACTCCGTTCCCCGACTCGTCCCAGCTATATTCTCATTTCCTGAAGAGAACAGTGAAAGAAAGGGTGAGCTCAACTAGCCCAGTAAGAAATATTATGACTAAGATAATGCAGAATAAATTATCATTAGCCTTCAACAGTGTTAAACTGATAAATAATAACATCAAGTTTAACTGCAGCGGAACCAGCAATCCATTAA